>JALJEH010000025.1:3331121-3670621 GCA_023631565.1 Gymnocephalus cernua | reverse complement strand
GACTTTACATACTTATCAAAGTGACAAATGTAGAATTGCTCAGATATACTGTAAGTCAATCAAAACCAATGTAATACCCTTTTATAAAATTACAGGAAAGCCTAAAATTATGGTTGTCATACAGTAATGTTATCCATTTTTGTCTTTCAAAGTCAACAACTACCACAGTGACTAAAAAATCCAAGAGTGGAAAGCAAGGTAGCGGTGACATCACCTTGCCTCTCATGGACAAAAACCAAGGTCAGCAAATCATTGCAGGCATTTTCCCATCAAAATGTTATTTCAACTTACCCATGATTCATTTCTAACCAGCCAGTCTGTCTGGGCGGTCAGCAGGTACAGGGAGATTTCCTCTCCCACTAGCTCCATGCAGTCTTCTCTGCCAAGCTCATTGAAGCGCTGACACAACGCAGCACCAAAGGCTATCAAGCTGGCAATGCGGCCCCAGTTTGCGGTCCCATCATTGAACATGTTCATAGCTATCTTGCTAACAAACCCCATGTCATCATTTCTGTTCCAATGCTCCATTGCGCGTTTGACCAGGCCTAAGGGTCCAGATCAGAAACATGTTAGACTCCTTATAGGAAGCTGCAATGGTTAATTTACATACATCAATACCCACCATTATATTTGCATCTGTATTTATCTAATAGCTCAGCCACAACTCTTTTCATTGTAGACAGAGCTTTGCTTTCGTTCCCCATAGGTTTCACTAGTCCTGTGTAGTTGTCTAGGCACCCTTGTATGAGTTGCCTGGTCTCATTGTCCAGCGAGTCTCGGGATACAGAGGGGCTGGGTTCACCTGCCAAGGCCCTGTATGTACCCTGAGTTCCATAACCACTTGCCTCCATTGTGCAAGTTGTGCCTAGCTGCTAGCCAATTGTCTCACCCAAGTATAAGTGTACCCTAGCACTGTCACCTAAGCAGTCACATTTACTTACATATCATGGGTCGAGACACCCTGGGGAGAGGTCTAGAGTATGTCAACACCATAGACCACACCCCTTCATGTAACAAGCCATAGACAAATGAGCAGTGAGTCAGAAGGTAAACAACAATGAACTTTATTGAACAGACCATGACATCAGGGTCAGGCTCAACCATAATACATACATGCAAAGATAGATTTTTCACACTTGGATGGGGTACTGTTCAAGCATTTCCTGAAGTGAATGTTTCATGGCATTGCAGTGTGGGTGATGGCCATTAGCTGGCAGGTCGGATCCCTGGATGGCACTGCAAACAACGCAGCGGCGTGCACCGCAGAATCCTGTATACCCGTAATGGGCCTCTGTGCCCTGAAACGGGAATGCGATGTGTCCCCTTCTGTATCGCTCCTTGCCCATTATAGCATCCAGGTCACGTTTTCGATTCTTGAACTTGCGTGAGATATACGGACAATCGCCGTTGCTGTGAAAGATGTGTTCACCCAGTAAGGTGTCGTTCTCCACAAAGTTGCTAATTGTGACCTTACACTGGAAACATGTGTGTGTGTCAACAGTACCAGGAATGTATTGCATGTTTGCGTGTGGTCCAAGTTTACTGAAGTCCGTGGTAAAACACGCCAAGGTGCTATCAGTTTCGAGGCATCCCCACGGGTACTCGCAGCCGGGTCTTCTCGCGGTAAATAAAGGAACCTTGTCCATGTTCTCTTGCAGTTTCACAGACATCAGGTGGATCTTGAGAAGGCGTTTCATGCTATCACAGCTATAGCTAGGGTGTCCTTCTCCGGATTCGTGTGCACAGACAAAGCAGTACCGGGCCCCTTCGATTGTAACGTAACCACATTTTGAGTACCACATGGACTTTGGGAATGCAACATACCCCGACAGGAACCGGAGCTCCCCTTGCATGATGAGACGCTCCAATTCATGATCCCTGTATCTGGCTGCACCAAAGCCTCTGGGAGTTCTGTATCCCGGCAATTCCGAGGTCATGCTCAGACCACTGTCCAGGTCACCTCTAGACACGTGCATGATCGTAGGAGTCCCCTGAATTATCTTCACTTCTGGGACAGACTCAGGTGTGTCTCTGCTATTGCCTTGGTTCTGCATTGTTATAGCACAAAACCTTGCGCTTAGATAGATAAAAGTACTGCTCAGTCAGTGCGATAGACAAAACCTCTGACGTTTAACACGTGATTGTCACCCCGTGGTTATTACCGAATAGCCCTTAAGGTTGGTGTCAAACCAGTTTATATAAGCAAGAAGCATCCCTATCCGACCCCGGCTAACTGTCCTTTGACGGCTGTCCATCCGACTCTGACTGACAGTCCTTCAGCTGCTGTGAGAAACAGAGAGGTCTAGAGTATGTCAACACCACAGACCACACCCCTTTGTGTAACAAGATACATAGAAATGAGCAGTGAGTCAGAAGGTACACAGCAATGACTTTTATTGAACATACTGTGACATCAGGACAATTGTCAGTGACAACGACTCGTATTACATACATGTTAAAATACATTTAGTACACTCGGATGGGTTACTTGTTCATAACATAAGCATATTCTTGAGCTTTTTCCAAAGTGAATGTTTCATGGCATCACAGAGTGGGAAATGACCCTCAGTGGCGTTGCAGACAACGCAGCGGCGGTCCCATGTGTATCCTTTACACCCATACAAGGCATCTGTGGCACGACACGGGTATGCGATGTGTCCCCTTCGGTATCGCTCCCTACCCATCATAGCATCCAGCTCGCTCTTTCGATTCTCGAACTCACGTATCAAGTAGGGACAATTGCCATTGCTGTAGTAGATGTGTTCACCCAGTAAGGTGTCATTCTCCACAAAGTTGCAAAGTGTGACCTTACAGCTATAACAATAGTGAGTGTCAACCGTACCAGCAATGTGGTGCATGTTTGCCTGCGGTCCCAGTTCACTGAAGGTCGTCTTTTTCGGCATACTGAAGTTTGTGGAAACGCATGATGATGTACTGTCAGTTTCAAGGAGTTCCCAATCACCGGTGGGTCTTCTTGAAGTATAAAGGCGAGTCATGTCCACGTTGTCGTGCAGTTTCAAAGACATCAGTTTGATCTTGAGAAGACCCTTCATGTTACTGCATCTATGGCTAGGGTGTCCTTCTCCGGGTTCATGTGCGCAGACAAAGCAGTGTTTGGTCCCGTCGATTGTAACATTCCCAAACTTTGAGTAGAACATGAACTGGGGGAATGCCACATACCCCCCTATGAACCGGAGCTTCCCTTGTATGATGAGAAGCTCCTTTTCGTGACCCCCGTTTCTGGCCTTAAAAGACAGACATTGGCCTCCGCCGTACTCAATGTGCACAAGATCTGAGTCGATCTTGTTCCAGGCACAGTCGTCACACTGGTAAACCTCCATACCAGGTGTGGGCTTTGGCGCCTGCAGCTGGTTGTGTCCAGTCTTTGAAGCTGCACCAAAGCCTCTGTGAGTGGTGTTTCTCGGCATTGAGAAGGGTGTTGCGGCCAATGACTTGGTTGTGCTCCGAGCACTGTCCGTTTCCAGACCACTGTCCAGGTCACTTTCAGACATATACACAATCTTAGGAGTCCCCTGAATTATCTTCACTTCTGGGACAGGTGTGTCTCTGCTATTGCCTGGGTTCTGCATTGTTATAGAAAAAACCCTTGTGCTTAGACAGATAAACGTACTGCTCAGTCAGTGCGATAGACAAAATCTCTGACGTTTAACACGTGAATGTCACCCCGTAATTATCAGTGAATAGCCCTTAAGGTTGGTGTCAAACCAGTTTATATAAGCAAGAAGCATCCCTATCCGAGCTGACTGTCCTTTCACGGCTGTCTATCCAACTCTGACTGACAGTCCTTCTGCAGCTGTGAGAAACAACTGGGGTCCGAAGTAACATTGGAACTTGCTTGACTGTGGTACACCTCTTTGGTCTAATAAAATATGTCAAGAGACAGTGTGGGTGTGATATGTTTGTTTTTATTTACACAGTGTTGCATACAGCGTCATTCACATGTACGGTACACCGAGTCACTTTATTCTGTGATTGTTCTCCTTAACATTGTCATCCCTACAATCTGAGCATGACATAGACGATATCCTACGTACAGCGTTGCACACTGCATGGATGCCAACCTGACCACTGCACACCAAACATCCCTGGCTTAATAACGTCTTGAGGTCACCTAGCTCCGTGTGCGTGAACTTGCCAGGCATCATCTCTTCCAAGAGTGAGATGAAACTGTCTTCCACAAGGAGCAGCTGTTCAGGTTCTGTAAGGCACACGTCAAGCAGGCCAAGCAGGCTGCACACAGCTATGCAGAGCCACCTTTCGAAGCGCAAGAACGCAATGTCCAGTGTAGTCTTCAACAAGAGCTTGCTAGCCACGACCGTGGCTTGGTGCTTCAGGGTGTAGTCACTTGTCAACAAAGTCGAAGGCTTTCCATGATCCAGGATCAGATATGCACACAGTAAACTGATCATATTTTGAGCGTTTGTTGGAAACACGGCCCCTTTCAACTTTACAATTATCTGCCTCTCAGCCTCTTCTATCCCCTGTGCATCTGACAGGATGTACCTGAGCCTGGGATTGCCTGATTTTTCGGATGGGTCTACAACCAAGGCCTCGTTTGCATGGCGAATGTGTTGGTTCAAATCCTCCGTATCAATATCAATTACCATCTGCACAGCATACATCTTGATCGAGAGCGACAGACATGCCGCTAGGATGTTACTGACATTTTTCAATAGCTGACATGTATCATCACCGAGGTGAGCGCAAGTGGTCATGTATCTGTCCATGATATTCACAGCTGGTATGAGGACAGAGTGATGATCCTCACCGAGGATCAACTCAAATGGTATCTTGGCAAACCAGCTCACAGCCACCAGTCGATGGGTCCAGTAATCTATATCGCCGATTCGCATCTTAGGATCAGTGTGCTCTAGTCCATTATTGTTTGCAGCGTGTTTAGCGTGTAGATGGAATTGGGTGACCAGGGCTCGCTTCATGTCATCCTTATCCATCGAACACATACCAAAGTCCAAGTTCGGAAACCCCATGACGAGTGTATCCGAAGAGGGCGAGCGGTGTATTTCATGCCTGAACATCTCCCTGGTGAACGGCCCCTGTTTCCTCCTGCGCTTTAAGGGGATACAAGCTATCGCATTTGGCCGGTCATGCACTTGGATGGTGTCCATACTTTGCATTTCACTATCCTCTTTCCCACTGTGAACGCACCTTTGCCTTTAATACTGTAGCTTAGCCCATTGACTTTGTACCCGACAGCTACTGTCTCCCCGAGGATGGGTGTGCGTCCGACAGAGGCTTTGGTATCCAAGGTATCCAATGCTGACTGTCACTCTTTTCATCAATAAAGTCAATTTCTTAGCTGAATGTGCTGTCTATACATCTTTTTTCATAAGTTACATACGCCATGAACCCAGGTCACATTGTAGAACCTTAACTCAGACACATTGTAGTTGATATACACACAACATACACACATATGCAGCATATGAGAGATTATTTATTTGCACACTCAGAGTACAATGACAAACATTGACATGTCTATACACACAGGTCTTCATACAACAGTGGTTCCAGTCATAGGTTTGGTTCTACTGTATTCCCGGTAAGCATCCTCAACGGTTACTCTTGTGACAGGTTCTCTCGTATCATCCAGGTCCCTTTGCACAGCCAGGGTTAACACCTGCCTGTTGATATATGCTGAGGCATTGAGTTGTAGTCCCACGTTGTCTGAAAGAGTCTTTACAGCACCGATTAACCTGTGAGAATCAAGTCTTCCCCGGAGTGCTCCCAGTAAGTAGCGGAGGTCGGCTCTCTGCTTCTGGCTCGACAGCAGCTCGTTGTTCAACTTTTTGTGCTCTTCCCCTATGGTTGCATTAATGGTTTCCTTGAGCAGGGCTATGTTAGCATCTAAACTTGCTACGGACCTCGCAACAGTGTTTATTGCTATGTCCACTTCGACATCCTCCCTTTTCCTGCTCAGAATTAGCTTGTTCTCTTGTTCCATGGGGTGCATGTAGAGCGAGGTAAAAAAGTTTACACCACATGAGAGCACAAAGTCGGTCAAGGCATACAGTCCCAGGGCTATGGTGTGTGCTATGCCGCTACTGTGCATCCTTTGTGCCTTTGGAGCAGTGAATAGACTCTGACTCTATTGTTCCATTGTGTGGCGAGTTAATGGTCCAAGTACCGAGAGTACCGGGTGTTCTCGAATATCCTGTTAAATATGGGGTTGATTAGGCGAGTGGTCGTCTGGATGGGGTTGCAGGAAAATATACCTGTTCCGTTGATTCTAGGCGCTAGCCTCTCAAGCAGGGTCTCTTGCGTCAAGTCACTGCCGCACATGAGCTTCTTGTCAGATGTAAGCCCTATACTATAAGTACCGCAGAAGGCCACTCCAAGCTTTGGCTGCATTATGTCTGTGGTACGCTTGTCTCCGTTCACTCTCTCCACAGTATCCTTGAAGGGATCGCCGATGGGGTCGAGTACTCCCCTTTCAAACTCCGCAATGTGATGTATCTCTCGGAAGAGCTTGTGATTGCTATCCTCGTTGCGGTCTCTGTTGGCGTACTTGTTTACCCCCCTGTGCACGGAGCTGAAAGGCTGGAGTAGGCTTGGCATACAAGTGTATGCTTTGACTCCCATCAAAGGGTCCTCGGTAATAGAGCCGTTGAGTCTTTCGGAGCGACCGGTCGTGAAGATGTAACGTCTGCGGTAGCCACTCGAGCTCTCTGACTCTGGGCAAAAACCATTGAATGCGTCTGCGACCACCATGTCAAAGGGGTCACGTGTGTTTATGCGCACGTCTCCGCCTCGCACGTCTTTCATGTACAGGTTGGGGATGTAGACCCCAGGAGACTCTATTGTCTCTGGTATCACAGTGGACTCACAGTATTGGTTTATGGTGTGCACCTGGTGCGTATTGTGGGACGTGGGTTTACAGAGGATCTCGGTGCCCAGCGTGTACAGAGCTGACTTTTGTCGAATGAGAGAGACACCGCATCCTGTGAAACGCACACCCCTGAACAGCAGGTAGGACATACCCGAGTAGTACTTTGTGTCATAGTGATCTCGTATGACATTGTGGGTCAACAGGGTACTGTAATGCATCGCCAGTAACACCTTGGCTAGGTCATTGCTGATACCCGCGAGTTGTTGCAGTCTGATCGCCCACATATAGGTGACCACGGATGTGGTGCTGAATCCCGTGTTGCTAGACCGCTCATGTGTCAACGCCGTAGGCTCAAACATTTCACTCACGTCTACCCCGGTCTGCACTGCTACCTTGGAGAAAGCACAGTTGCCATTCAAACGCATCACCGTGAGGCGGTTGCTATTGGCAAGGCTTAACTCGTTGGTCAGATTCCGGTCCTCCTGTCTGTATTGAATATGAACGCGAACACTTTCATCTCCACTACAGGCGCCAATCCGGTACACTCGAGCTCCCAGGACTGGGAGGATAATCCAGTACATGAGATTGCAGTAGTCCACATCCTCCAAACTAAAGTCCCCCGGGTAGCCATATTCTGTAATGTTATTTCCATCGAAATTGTAGCACGCAGGCATCGAGGCTATCACAGAGTTGCGTCTGCACCCAACAATGCCCTTGAACAGCCCGATCAGGCCATTCATCAACCCCTCAAGTTGTATCAATATGGTACGTTCCTCTGCGGTTATTGTGCCACTCGAGGCTGCCTCTTTTGCTACGAGAACGTTGCGTATGTGCACAGCACATATTGGGTCGGCTATCCAGGACCAAAAAGATCTTCCCTTAGTCCACTCTGTGTCCAATTCTGCAATCTCGACTCCAGCTACGATCTTCCGTCTCATTTCAAGCATTGACTGTATGCCGTGTTCGTGTCGGAGTGCCCGCTCAAGGAACATCAAGTGATCTTGCACCAGTTTAGCCTGCTTGGTGTCACCAAAGTGCGTGAGTAACTCACTGCCAATCTGAGCCATTTCATTGTCGATGTTGTTCATGGCCGACGAGTTGAAAAGAGCCACCCTGGGCCTGACTACCCATTGTCCAACTTGTTCCGGGTTATTGTCATTAGGGATGGGTACCACCATGTTGCGCGTGTCAAACTCCAGTACGGATGCGGGGTTGCTTATCTTACTGTACCAGTCTCTAGCGCGAGCCAGACAGCCCAGTTTATGTACAGGGATGGCGCTGAGGTCGCCTCTCATCAACGTGTTGACCTGTTGTTGCAGTCTCAGTCTGCGCTCCCGCGTGAACAGCTCCTCTGGGTTACCCACGGCGTGCAGGCTACGGAGAGTGACTGAGGCGACCGCACCATCATACTGGTGAAGGTACGAGGTGCAGGGTGATCGCTGAGCAAGATGCTTGTAGTTGATGCCATCGGAGTCCGTCGTGGAGAGCACATTCGAAGGGTTGATTTGATTTAGAGCGGGAGCCGTGCAACCGACTGTGAAGTACTCCCACTTGAAACCTTCCGGGTTACAGAAGGCCTTGTGTTCAGTGGAAGTGTTTCTCTTGCCACCCAGCTCCATCTGCACCGAGTCCACGGTCACAATGGGGATCCTGTCCGTAGGTCCTCCTCCGAGTCCAATGTAGTGTACTTTCATTTCGATCGGGCTGTCCCGGAAGCACGATTCGTTGGTGAAGGGTAGATCTTTGTCACCCAGAGCCTGCTGTGTGACCTGTTGCATGGTGAACTCATAACCTCCCCCCCCTCTAGCGTTCTCGTTGGCCATTGTGTACACGGAGAACTCGGGGGTGATCTTGGTGTCCTCGCTGACTATCTGAAGCCAGACATTGGAGCTTCTCTGGGAGATCACGCGGAAAAGAGTGTTGCCCACAATCACAACTTCGGGCTTATCGCTGGCCAGTATCCTGCGAGCGTTTTCCAGCGCACAAACAAAAGAGTCGGGCTGTATGTTGACCATACCGCACATGAGTTCCGCCATGATCAACACAGAGTCCAATTTCTCTGCACGGCTGGCCGTGTTGGTTCTTTGTGCAATCCTGTCCGTCAGGGTGGGTTGAGCAGCGCAGTAATGGAGCACTTCTGTGGTCCGTGTTAGCTCCCAGGATGTGCTGGCTCTGGCCAACTCTCTGCTGACGAGATCAAAGGCCTCCGTGGGCACTGTGACGCTGAGGAGGCATCCAAATTGCAGCGTGACCACAAAGGACTTGTGCTGAAACACTTGACTGTACTCTCTGGTCTGCACTCCATTGGTGATTGTGTCATAGGTGCCCTGCTGAGCCTCGCGCTGATCCGTAATCCTGTAGCGCTTGCAGAATCTAGTACCAGTGGGCACCACTGTGTCGGGGACTAGCATCTTGTAGACAAAGCCAGCGAGTAGACGACTTGTATCTTTCTGTTGCCTGAACAGGGTTGCTCCCATGTGAGCTTGCGCCATCATCACGGTGGCCTCGGCTGTGATGGAAGTGTTGGCGGCGGAGGCTCTGGTTATGTTATCGACCACGTACTGCGCAAATGAGCTGTGGGGATTGGCCATAAATCCGGGAGCTTTCACCAAGCGCTCAATTGTGTCCAATGGTTTCAGCTTGTAGCTGCTTGGGTCCAGGTTCACCACACTCATGATGACGGAGCCTTACACCGAACTAACTGTACAGGGTACTCGGGTGTAGAGTGAATTGCAGGACAAATGTGGACGCGTGCGTTGTCAATGTGTGTTTTTGGTTAGACAATGTCACTGGTGTGACGTGCGCGTTTACCGCTACGATGGGACTTGTAGTAATAGGGCTTTTTCACTAGTGCTCCATGGGACGTTACAGGGATTTTATCGAGAGCTCGATGCATCTCTCTGTCACACTTGCCATGGTACATTAGTAAACTCAAATCATCACCGTGTTGTCTCAGCAGGTTTTCTGCGACAATCACATCCATTGCAACGTCGATAGCGTTGCGTTTGAGTTTTGAGAGCTTGACCACATGTGCCCGGGTCTTGGTGGTGGCAAACCCTTCGTCATCGCTGTCATCACTGTCATCACTGTCAAAGTGTTGACTACCACGGTTTCTGTTTGGAATACGTTGCCTGTTGCTACACAGACAATATAATGCTCTAAACAACATAGAGAACATCTCGGAACCTTGCTGTCTATGCTGGCGACACGTTGATATCGTTAACTGTACATTGCACATGATAGTGCACGCCACACGTTCAGACTGGGCAGAGAGATGACGAGAGCTGCACCAAGCGTGTCCAGGGAACAGCTGGTCCATTGTGAGAAAGCGCTGGCCATGGCGGCTTTGGAGGACAGAGGGGATTTCTACGTGTTAGAGACTTTCAGGAGAAGAGAGTGTTCCCACCGCGAACAGGGTCTTGACTCTCATGCAGTTGACTATGAGCGTTACGGGTTGGTCCCCATCCACAGGGACAGAGACTCTTGGGTCTACGTAAGTGAGGATCCGCAGCTGGCCATAGTGATAGAGGAGATTGTCAACACATTCAGCCCGGCTCTGTCCGTGGAGTTGTTGCTTTACAATGTGCTGGGGAGCAACAGCGAGAGTGCCACTTGCTTGGTGCGATACCTCATCAACTACTACTCCGCGAACCATGTGTGCACACACATCAAGACCACACTGAGGAACATGATTCGCTGGACCGTGTTGGCAGGATTTGTGCCCTGTGTTTTCTTGCCTTGGAAGAAAGTCAGAGCTCTAGGTCTGGGGTTATCAGGCAAAGCTGCCGTGACTAACCTAATCTCGTCCAAACCGGTCGTACACAGGGATGTGTACATGGGTTATGTTGGCAATGAGGTATGTGACCAAAGTAAACGTAGGAGGACTGACAGGCACAACCAGCGATCAATGAGACCCGATCATCTTGGGCAGCATAGGGAACACGGCACTAGGGGTAAACACAAGCATCACAAGCCTTGCTTTAGCCCTGTGCCTGACGGACTCAGTCCAACGGCTGCCGCTTTCGAAGCCGTGCAGGAACGAGAAGCTCATGAGCGGGCCCTGCCTTCGGTCTTGGACGTGCCACTCGATCAGCTCGCGGACACGCTGACACTTCTGATGAACAATTCGGTGCCCAAAACGCAGGTCTCCGTGGTGTGTAAGATCATCGGAGACTGGGTCCAACGGGACATTGCGCTCAAGCGTGACCCAATCAAGGAAACTGAGCTTAAGATGGCAACTGTGGCCCTGTGGGGCGTGATGAAGACCTTTGAGCACGGACGGTGTCCAGTCATACCCGAGTGCAGAGCTTCCACATGTCTGGCCTTCTACGACACAGAGACAGACCTTGTCACAGCCTCGGTGGACCGGGTCCTCTATAGACACGTCTCTATTTGGGATAGTTGCTGGTCATGGGGTTCGACCTTCTCCTCGTTGGCCAAAAGATCTCACACAATGGTTCGGAGCTGGGCTACTCTCTTTTACAAGATCATACAGGGTCTCACCACGGCATCGAGCAGACACGTATACACCAGCACGGGTGTAGACCGCTCGTCTTTGACACACCTAGCCGACGTAATGCTTTCATCCCGTGGAGAGCAGCAGCGTACGGGACTTTCGGTCGCGGGCAACTCTTTTGGGCAACCATTACTCGATAACCTGTCCCGCTTCCTGGCCAGCGAACAGCAGACCGATATGTTCGGGCTGAATGCGGCCACTCTGCCAGATGTGTTTCTGAGATCTGGGGTCGGGACTACGGTTTCAGAGCACAAGTCCGCGAGCGTCTCGCATAGCTTGAGTAAAATGATGACCTCGATGATCTCTGAAGGCAAGGAGGTTCTGCTCCTCAAGCAGTTTCTCGGTGAGGCAAACAGGCACCCTCGCCTGGCCTTGGAACGGCTCAAGAGTGACTGTAAGGATCGGGGGCTGCTGCAGCTGGCCGAGGCTGTCACGAGGCAGCTGGAACGGTCTATCGGTGAGGCAGGCGACACCAAACATGAAGCAGCGGTGACAGAGCTCGGATCGGACGTTAAACTTGTGTGCAACTACCCGTCGTCTGTCAGCGTGGCTCATCTAGAGGAGACGTTGAGCATGTGGACCAATTTTTGGCGAAGCACCCTGTCCGGATTCAGCCAGTTCAATAGGAGACACAATACCATACAGTACAACAACAGGGATACGGTGAGAGAACTAGAGTCTGGGTCACCTGTGCACGTTTTCCACTGTATGCTGGTGATGCTTTTGAACACGTCCGGGGTGACATTCGCAGACAGCCTATCTGGGAGAAAGCCAGACGCTTCGCTCACAGTCAACGACATCATGCTCACGAGAGAGTCTCTGCATCCTAGCGCGTATGGGTTACTTTTGGCCAACAAGCTGGGTCTCAGACCCTCGGATGTGAGGTGCGAAGGCGAAAGAGAATGGACTCAGGGGGTTGTTGCGGCAGAATCCACGGAGACATTGCTCTCGGCTACATCAGCAAACAATCCCAGGTCCTTGGACCCTCGGCCGTACGTTGATCACAGACTGGGTTCTGTTGAACCTCTGGTGGCTGCGATCTCAAAGGGGGTTGGTCAACACTTGGCAAGATGTCACAAGAAGCAATACCAACAGACTCTGAGTAACGGTCACAGATATGTTGCTCCAGCGCATCAGTCCAGTTTGTCAAATCATCAGGGCTCCGTTGCGCAGTCCCAGGGTCAACGTGGGACGTGATTGCCTGAGCTGCCCGCACATTCTGTGGGTGCGCTTTGGGCACGGGACAAGGACATTGTTGGTATTGAGCGCTGTCTTCTCTGTGCAGGGAGATGGGCTCTGGTGACTTGTAAACACGACTGGTTCTCCTCTTTGCAGTGTGCATTGTGTTCATTCCTCTTTTGGAGTGTTGTCTCAATTTCATCCTGGTTTGCATTCCCTGAATAAAGTTTGTGGGTACAACATTCGGTGTATTGCATCTGTCTTGCTGTTCGTTTTCTTCTCCCGGGACCTCAGGTCCAGAGCCTCGGCTCACATGAGAACCCTTGGTCGAGGTTTTTGGTTTCTTATGTTCAACCGTAGCATCATCCTTGCTGACTGTACATGTCTTACGCTTCTGTGTGACTCGAACCCTGTCCTTGGCACGCTTATCACAGGCCTTGTCTTGCCCGCTGGTTTTCACATCATGGTCATATACGAGGCCATCACTCGCGTCGTCACCTTTCTCCTCCTGATTGTGATCGACTAGACCTTCCTTAGCCAATCTGAGGAACTTCTCAGTGTGGTGCCTATCGGGTTGAGTACAAAGCAGCTGTCCAGGGGCAAGTACACACGGATCTAGTGCACGGTCATCTATCTTAATCGTGACCCACTGCTCTTTGGAGTACAGCTGGACTATACCCTTAATCTTCCAAAGAGGTTCCAAGCTGAGTTCATTCAGGGTTGCTAGTGACACTCTCATCCAGAGAGTCTTTTTGCCTGATGACATGAGCGTATGTAGGTATGTCTCTATTGGCATGGCCTTGTCTCGCAGCGTCTGAATGAACATGTTGATCTGCTGAACGCGGTCGATCTTTAGCACTCCACACTCTTTGTGTTTTTCAGTGATCTTGTATTTCACAAAAGAGTAATCTGAACCTAGAGCCGCTACTCCGATAAAGGAGTCGAGTGTCACCATGTCCTCCCGTATGGGTTCCATCCTGTCCTCAGTCCCATGAAATGGTTGCTGCTGAGGCTTAGGCTGCAACTGACTAAGCGGTTGCGTAGGCATGGGAGAGGACAACGGCTTAGTTCGAGGTTGGTATGAGTAGGCAAACATGGTTTAGTGTCTCAACTGTAAGGCCAGAAACCCAAAACTGCTATCGAGAGCTCGAGAGAAGTCGTAGTCTGAAAGGAAGTGTTTCAGGTTCAGCTCTGCAAGACTTTGTCCAATCTCACAGCCATTCTCTAAACCTCTGGGTCTGTAAATAGGGTTTCTCCAACCCGCACTATGTTCCACTATCCACCTAGGGGCAGCTGAGCTGTCCATGGACTGCCAGGCTGGCACTCTGTTACCCTTTTCTGCAATCTCAAACAACGCATGCTTCCAAAACTCAGAAACCTTGAAAGATATTCGACAACAAGGACACAGTGCATAGTCACTTGTTTGAGTGGAATCACCACACAAGGTCTCATTCACCTCTCTCAGTACCCCAAAGGGGATAGTGAATTCGGCTCTCTTCACGCACCCTTGCCCATCGTCACTTTTGCCACGGACCAACACCGTTTCTGGGACCAGCTTCATGTATCCGAAAACACAGTTGTCTTCCAGGTACAGGAAATGCCAGTCCCCTATCAGGTCGGAGCACGGGGTCTGTTGCAACAGGCAGTTCTGCGTCTTGTTGAGAGCGGTACCCTCATCTTGTCCATGCAATTCCGAGATATAAGTCTCAATACTCTGCAGCCGCATGCCACATACGTCCATTAGGTTTCTAAGTTCCTTGACTTGAGACTGTATGTTGGTCTCAGCCCTGCTCTTTGTGGTGGACCGTTCAGCAGTTGCTAGAAGAGATTCAAAGTGTCTGTTCACTATGTCCCACACCCTTAGAATAGGCGCTGTGGAAGCTGCAAAAGGTGCTGTGGCTTGGCAGCTGCTGTTTGACTTATTGCTTGCCATGCTACCGCTTCTTCTTCTTCTTCTTCTTCTTCTTCTTCTGCTGCTACTGCTGCAACATGTTAGCTCTAATCCACGTCCGTATTCATAGACTAATTAACTTACATGCTCAATGTGCACAATGACTTCCCAGTGACAATCACAGAATGTTCATACCCACTTTATAACCCAGATCCCGCTGTCAGTGCCACGCACTGACATTATGAACCGGCATTGAGTACACCTGTGACATGTACACATTAGGTGATTAGTGTACAAATAAGATAAACAAAAAACACTCTGACACCTATACACAGTCAAATCATCTTTAATATCCACAACATGTACAACAAAGACAATGAGCACTCAAGCCACGTAGAACTCAATGAGTGGGCTACGCGTAGAATGCTCAACTCATGGTAAGGCGCTGAACTCTACTCAAGGCGAGCTGAAGTGTCTGCTTGCTGTATCCAAGGTCTTCGAAATCAACATCCTCTAAGCTGGGAAATCCTCGGGGTGAGCAGCATGTGGGGCTTTGGGTGACATGATTGCATACCGTAGCGATCAGTTCCACTCTAGCGTTCACTTTACCTTCCTCTCTCAGGTACGCCTCATGCGCAAGTATAATTTTGTCATGCAGAGCACTGGGATTGTCCAGGAGCCACGGGACTAAGTGAATAAACTCGGGGTTTTTCAGATGGTAACGCATCAGGACGTTATCCTGACACGTTGAGAGATTGCTACGGTAACGCTCTACAAATGCATTTCTCACAGACTCTCTGTAGACAGGCCAGTGCTTGGGGTGACTGCGGTCTCTCACTTGTAAGAAGTATGTCTCTGTAAGGTATACCAGAACCATCTTCTCCTGGGATGTCAATGTACCGCGCCGCTCCTGAGCAAGCTCACAGCACAACCTGTTGAGATGGACATGCATCTCCACCAGCTTGGTCACTTCATCCAGCGCCTTTGGGAGCTCCTTGGCTACGTCCCTCACCTTTTGCGAGTTGATAGACATCGATGCGAAGACCTGGTGTCTGGTCTCATTCCAGGTCACGTTGACGGAGGAGAAGAAGAAGGGTGTGTGGAAATGTTTCTTCTTTTCCTTCATCAGGATCACTACGGTCGACGGGTTGGCCACGCCATATATGTAACAGGTCAGGTTTTCGTTGCTGATCGTGAATGGTTTTGTGGAGACCAGGCAGCTTCCTTGGGACAAGGCTATGGTCTCAAACACTCCTCTGAAGTAGGGCTGTAGCAGGTACTTGGCGTTGGAAGTGTAGTTGGCGCTGCGGCAGGGGCTGGACGAGAACTCTATGCGGGTGTTTTTGTAGCCGTGTTGGGAGCACAGCCTCTTCTTGTCCGACACAAACCTCAGTCTGCTCGGCAACTTGGTTTTAGTGGTGTTGGACTGCATCAGGGCGTACTGTCGGAGACGCTTAGAGAATACGGTCGCACTGAATTTCTGATTACCGACTGTGTTCACATGGAGCACGTGGAGGAGCACGTTGTGGTCCAACTCCACGACACAGGTACCTGTTGTCCTAAGCATCTCATTTGGACTCTGAGGGGAGGCTAGGTGCTGGGGCCACTGCTGGGGTGCACGGATTGCAATTGTGCTACACTCTGTGCGGTTCGGGTCTGTATAGCCAGTGAAGGGTGCTCCTATTGCACTCAATGTCCAGGATCCACAGGGCTCCGAGCCAGCAAATGCGGGACACTCGAGACTCATAAAGGATATTGACGGCGGCGGGCCTGGATGTAGACATGGCCCATTTAGACCTTGTATGTGTGTCGAGTGGCAGAACGGGACACTTTCTCTGTTGTCTGTGGCAACGTTCCTTGAGCTGAGAGGGTTGGTTGTTTTTACCTCTTTCGTTCGAGCCTCGTCTTTGGCAACGTTCTGTGCGCTGAGACAAGGGTTCATGTTTACCGTGCACAAATAGGGCGGCTCGAAGTGCGCTTGGACACAGGTTCAGGGAGTCCTGGCGTTTGATGAGGAAGAGTTCCAGATTACAGAGTAGGAGCTTACGATTGCCAGCGTACACTAGCACCAAATGCGACCAGAGGAGCTCCACAGCAATCTTTGTCTCAGCCGAAACATCAGATGATTGACACACCGCACCAAATACTGCGGGAGGTGTTGCCGAGAGGTTGTCTATCAGGTATTTCAGGGCTCTGAGTTCAAATTCAACAACCTCACCTCTAACGTCACTAGATCCCATCACACGCACTAGCAAAGCTTGCGCCGCAGCCTTGGCTTGGTCGTGGCATTCGGACAAAAAGCAAAGCCTGCAGTACACCGGCAATAACTTTCCCAGGAACTGAACCACGGTAGGGCCCTTGGGCTTTACAGCTGCAAATTTTCCGTGAGCATGCTGCTGAAAGTGAACATAGGCTCGGGCTCTAGGAGACCAAACGTTAGGGCCTGAGATCAGCTCTCGATGCTTGACGAGACACTCTATTAAGGCTTCGCTGGAGAGCGGAGCGTCCCTGGAGTAGTCCAGCTCATCCATTAGGTACTCAAGAAAGATATCGTACCTTTTTATGTCCACGTGTGGACCGGGGCATCTAGTGATGGGGTCTGAGAAACGGATTCCCGAACAGTTCTTTGTAGCGAGTGCCATTAAAGCGTGTTACGGGACGCTGCCTTCTTGGGACGACACAAGCGAGCAATCTCGGGACGACGAGTCTTCACTCGGGAAAAGACCCAGGTTACAGAACCAAGAGGGATCTGTGTTGCTAGAGCAAGGCTGTGAAACTATAGACATGGAGTACCGGCGTCTATACTGTGAACTGAGAAATAAAGCGCTCTCAGACATAAAGGGTCTTGTGAGAGAGCACGTGGAGAAACTGAGCACAGTATCAGCCTCCTACGAGTTCATGAACATATATGGCATGTGTTCCTTCGACCCACCTAATGTGACCAGGATCTTGCATCGGGATGGAGAGCCTCCTATGTGCAAGTTTACCAAGCTCACCTGCCCTGAGGACGGCGCTAACTCCCACAGACTAATTTCGGTCAGCGGCATACTGAACCCGCTCCTCAGTGCACGGGTAGAACACGGAGAGCTAGAGCTCACTCAATGTGGAGACGCAGACTACCACAGGGCTACCGAGGAGTTTGCTAGACTCGACTCACGGAGTAAGATGAGAGTACCGCGAGTGTACAAGGGGAACGTGGGAAGCACTCTAAGTAGCATGGAGAATCGTTTTGTTTTCACCATAACGGAGGACTTGCACACTCTAGGATGTGCTTATAGGCAGATGATGGTTATAGTTGAATTGTTACACCTAAATGTTCTACATTTCATATATTCCTAGTGCACAGGCGCTCATTTGCCGCACCTATCAATGTGAAATAAAGACTGTGTACAACTGGCCATTGTGTCTGATCAACTCTTTATTTTATACATCACACAAGGAATGGGTAGATACAGCAAACGATAGGTCAGTTGCAAACCCGGGCTCAATCAGAGTCATCAAACCCAAATTCCACATCTGAGTTACACATCGTCAGCACACAATCATGTTCAAGTTTGGACTTTTTCTCCTCCGGGTTAGCGTCATGTTCCTTTCCAACTCCATGGAGCCAAGGGTCAGATGAAACATGGTGCTTCCCGTCTGATGTCTGTCCCCTCTTACGTTCTCCTCTGATGTCATCTTCTCCAGTCACCTCGATGTTGTTATTCTTAACAGCAGACACCAGTGAGTCAAAATCTGCTTCATTCAGCCCAGGGTTCATCATCTTGATGCGATTCACGCCTATCCTGGGTAACACACAGGACACAGAGCTTTTGATCCTTTCGACCATTTCATCAATCGAGCTTGTCTTCTTATTGGTGAGACAGCCCAAGTCTGTATCACGCTGGGAACTAAACAGTTTTGTGTCGATGCACCCATTGCTGAAAACCCTCACATGGTAGTAGCAATCCTGCCTACAAAGCTTGACACAGCCGTAGGTCTTGTTGATTGTGGAGTAAGTTCTCATGCTCATCTTTTGCATCAGGGGTGCATGGATCATGAATTCCTCATTGGCAAACACAGTGGCGAATTTCAGCACCCCCTCTTCACCCCAGAACAACACCCTGTTGTAGGAAAGCAAGCTTTCCTTCATGATCTTTGAGACCTCGTTTTTTGTGTCCCCGATCATTTCCAGTGACTTCCGTATGTAATCAGGGAGATTTGTGTCATTTGCTTGTAACCACTCCATGGTATCCAGCTGGGTGTAGTTGATACCCCTTCTAACTGGCTTACTGAAGGCTGGCCCCGTGAGTTTTAGACAGTTGCCAAAAGATGCTTCGAATGCGTTGCCACCACTCTCTTTATCTTTTCCATGTCTAAACTTCGGCGCCATGGAAAGAAAGGAGAGATGTTTGCACAGGGCCGCGTCATGCCCTTTCGGACTGTAGACCAGGCGGGCTAACTCAGCGCAGAAAAGCCCCATGACCATCATCACCGCTTGTCTCATAGTCATGGCCAAAGTTAGTGTGCACATGGGCAAGGCTCCGTGGGACACGATTAGTCGATAGTCAGTCTCATTGGACAGGTATGCTTTGTGAACCGAGGAGTTGTAGGTGGTATCGCTCATGGCTTTAACATTGGCCACCTCTGTGAATTCGCCCGAGTTAAACCAGTGGTGGAAGCGAGCATATAGGAACCCATCAGTGGATGTGTTGTTAATCCCAATGGGTTTGTGTCCCTTAGACAGCATACTTTGTAAACTACCACCGCTCGGGTGCTGCGGGTCTTCAAGGGCAATGGTCAGCATTGTGTTCATCGTAGTGTTGTCAGCAATCCCCAGGGTCACTGAAGCAAAAACCCCTTTGGGCGATGAGGCTCCCGGAGGTGGATGGGGCCTCTTGTCATCAGGGCCGGTGAAAACTTTTCCAAAGTATAGAGTGTTACCTTTATCCTGTCCGGAGAAGCCTACCCCGGTAGTGTACAAGCAGCTGTCTGGTATTTTACTCATCTTTGTCATGAGGTTTGCACTCTGGTGGCGGACAGCATCTGAAAACTTGGCCATCGACCTCCCGATGGCGGTCATTACGGTCTCGGTGAAGTCACTGTTTGCAGCGCAGGGCAGCATGTTGCCGATTGTACTGAATACAGCACACTGCATGTAAGCCATTATGTTATCCGACATCAGGTAGGAGCATATCTTGAGGGCCTTGTGGTCCGTTTGTCCCCCCATCATTTTCACACCAGCCTCCTTTAACATGACCATCCTGTCACCCATCTGGGGAGCAACAAACCACAGCTTTTTAAGCTTTCCCTCCACGATCCTACACTCATGGATGCGTTCTAGTATGCGGGTGTCTGTCCAGCCAAGAGTCATTCCGTAGGACACGTCAGACCCATCTTTGTCCAGTTCGTACCCCGTAAAAAGCCGGTAATGGGTCAAGAAAGCATCGGGGTCCTGACAATCGGCCGCTCGGTTCTCACCCCTTCGGGGGTTTTTACCCCCTTGCCAATTGAAGAAGGGAATGAACATGGGCTTCAGCAGAGTTGCGGCACACAAGGGGTTGCAGAAATTGGCCTCCAGGAAGGGGGATGACGCTACACTCATGATAGTGGCAAGGTCCTTCTCCTGGATGCAGCTGCTCACAAATATAGCCAACAGCTGAATCAGGTACAGAAACAGCATGTGCTGAGGCTCCTCTCCATGTTTGTACATCACATCATTGTTGACCAGGCCAGCCACGTCAAACAGCCCGAGTAGCTTTCGCAGCAGAGACACGATCTGACCCGATTTGGTTTTGTGGAAGCCGAGGAAAACACTTGGGTTACTCCCACCCTGATCGTCGGAGGAGTCAAGGACATGTTGATGCAGAGCCTCGTCAGTCAGCGTCTGCTGGTACAGGGAGAGCACCTTTTCCCGAGTGAAGAGTTTGCACAGGCCCAGGAAAAGCGTCCGCTCGACCTCCTGGTTTATGCGAGGCACGCTCTGCAGAGCCAAAAAGTGGCCCAAGTGTTCCGCGTGAACTTTCAGGACCTCGCCAGGGAAGAGGTCTGGACAATAGAGATGCAGCACTACGGGAGATTTGAGCAGGATCGGAGCAAACGGGTTCACATGGCAGGTGTACACGATTCCGGAGTCCTGTGGTCCCGTAGCTATGCAAAAGCCACTCTGGTCCAGGCTTACCTCGAGTGTCTTACCGTAGTTTGTCATTCTAAACAGAGAGATAAAAGTCCCAAGTCCCGAATGCAGACAAAACTAGTGAAGATGTTGACGTCTAAGACAAAGATTTCAGACTGCGGTGACGCTTACGAATTCTGTTTGGAGCTCTGGGATGATCTGTCCTCGGCCCTGATTGAATCACAAGGCTCGAGCGTTGTGCTGCCAAGTAAAGAGAGGTTGTCTCTGATGCAAGAATGCAAAGTTGTGCTCAGACTGGCTCTCCTGGCGGACTTTTATAGGTACCAAAAAGAGGCTCTGGCTTTAAATATAGAGGAGTCCGAGGTGAAAGTTTGTGGGATTAGATCGGATGCACTGAGGCTCCTCCTTACTGAGAACATGCGACCGAGGGCTAAAGTGTTCGAGCGCGGCGGCGTTTCCAACCGAGGCTGCAGAGCCGACAGCGGCTGGCTTACCAATCCTGACCTTGTACCCAATCGAGGCTGTCCTGGTAAAGCTAAACAGCGCATGAGAAGACGCAGTCCAGTCACTAGGAAACCAACCGTTGGCACTGTGCTCATAAAATCTCAGAGTGTTGTCACTGCGGGGAAAGCCGGAGTCCGCAGACACAGGAAAAGGCATTGCTCTTTAGACAGTGCAAGACACGGCGAGGATTCCATTAAGTGGTCAAAGTACAGTTTTTCGACACCGAGGAAGACGTACTACACAAAGCTCACAAGAGCCTTTCAGGTAGTGAAAAACGTGGGACACACCATGCTGACGCTCCATTCCGAGTGGGGTCTGAGTTGTTACTACAAGCTGGCTGTCGCGTACACAACGGATCAACCGCTGGAGTTGGCCGCGGCGTGTCTACCCGAACTGCGCGAAGCCGTAGATATTATCCACAGTGAACGTTTTCAGAAGCTGAGCGAACTGAAGCTCGAGTGTCAGATGCTGCTATATGCCGTGCTCAACTGTCACATTAACTGGGTGAGCCACAACCACAGGCAGATACTCCTCGTACCGGGCCAACCCAGCTCGCAGCCTCCTTGTCAACAGGGAGACCTGAGGTGCTCCAGATGTCTTAAAAATCAGTCCTTCCACTCGTCAGAGGTGAAAGGCAACCCGAGAAACATTGACGTGGAATTTGACTTTGAGCAGATGAAATTCTGGTCTTCGTGCTGTGCTGCGCCGATGATAAATGTACCCCTAAGCACAAGTGCTGTCAACACTTGCACATTTACTGACATGAAACAGATGTACACCTCGTGTATGAAATGCAAGCAGCCCATATTTTCCGAAGTACTAGTGGATATGGAAACTCTCTACCGGCGCTGTGTAGTGTGCACATCCAAAGGTCTCTGATAGGGCCCAGATGGACAACACTCTCTGTCTCACGGGCAAACAAACGATGGCTGAACCTGTCTCATATTTTGAGTACCAACCGATAACACAGTCACCACTCGTGGAGCAATGCGATCCCACTGCGATCAACAACGTCATACTTGAGGCCACCGAGAGCATCACAGCCTCCGAGACAATAATCGTGGAATCCCAGAACAAAGGTGGTTTGGAGACCTTGGACTTGATAACACCGCGACCACTCGTGGAGCAAGGTGATCCCACTGCAGTATGCGACGCCGTGATCGAGGCTGCGGAGAGCGTGGCTGCCGAGAGCGTGGTTGAGAATGTTCAGTCTATAAGCGATTATCTGGAGGCTTTCAATTGCAATACCACTCGCAGCTGTTGTCACGAATTTGGCGAGTATGGCATTGAATATTATGCCGATGAGGACTGCAAGGAAGACGAGTGGTGTTCGGACCAGGATGATCAGTTCACCATGTGCGCTTCAGTTCGTGGCGACACAATGCAACACAGAGATAAGCCGGCATGTCACGAGGTGTCGGAAGGAGTCTGTGATGACCCCTAGTTATACTTTCCGAAGAGTGTTGTTGATGATTACTTCATGTACAGTTTGTTATGTGTGTGTATACTATTGACAGAGTTGACTTGTTGTGATTCCCTTTCTCTCTTGTAACATTGGAAATACAAACAAAATGTTTTGCATAATGCAAGTCTGCCTCCGTGTTTCTTTTCCATTCCACTGAGGAGCGTGCAGATTCCACTGCACAGAGTTCCCACTAGTACAGCGGAGCTGAAATGGAACCCTTACAGAAAGGCGAGCGGAGCTCTACTCGTCACATGGCTGTGCTGTTCGAAGACATAGGTGCTGTTTCACGCCTAGAGTATACATGGGTGCAAATGTTTGACATAGAGAAACGGATACCTATGTCCGTAGCGCTCACAGAGCCTGAGTTTGACGGGGTCTTTCGCATACCTGTGGAGTCTGACACGTGTCCCGGTACACATTATCTTGTTCTCCGTGCTCTATACACGCACTCCAGAGAGAGCTACGGTCTAATTACAGCCAAACACTTTTCCGAGATGTACACAGACAACAGGGGTCACCAGGTGAAAAATATCAGTTATGTAGCCAGAGGGCCCTTGGCCTGGGTGAGGATGAATACAACTGCCGGTAGAAACGACCTTTACACCGGGGACACGGTTTCCGGGTACCAACCCGAAGCGATTGTCTCGACTGTATACACCAGATTGACTCGTTGCATGCACAGCGGCTTGGTGTCTCCCTCCTACGAGCCGGACGATAGGGAGGCTTTGGCCACCAAACTGGTGAGCGAAACTCTTTCAATACTCGGGGCACCGCTTGCCTTCAAGGTGTTACATGAGCAGAGCAGGCTAACCCTGGAGCGGTTGCGGTGCAGCGAGGACCGGGAGATCTTAATGGTACCCAATCCGCGAGATGCTCTCTGGGGGACGTGTGTACTGTGGCAGCTGGACACCGACCTAAATCTCTCCCGTGCGACTGTTAACCACAATACGAACCCATCACCGGCCTCAGGCACAATTCAGTGGTTGAGCGTTAGGTTAACGTCCGTGGGTTTAGAGTTGACCGGGGGCTCGCCAGGGAGGTGTACTAAAGACATTATCAGGGCTCCATACTGGGCAGTTATACTCGCTGCTCTGTGTTGCGGAGCACTGGACCGTTGGTCTCGTGAGCTAGACGAGCTCTCTGCCTTGTTGAGAATAGACGCGCATCTACACTCAACAAGTGATCCAAAGAGGGATGAGTTGTGTCAACGCTGCGGGTATGCTTATCGAGTACCGCCTGTGGTGTGCGAGCCCACACCCAAGAGGGTCTCGGCTGTGTCGCAGATAGACAGGTTGCTCCGGGGCAGCATCTGCACCACTCTTTGTGCTACGGTCTCCCGAGGTATGGGTAATGGAGCCCAGCGCGAGCCTAAGGAAAATCATGTGCAACGACACAAATACTGTCTCAACCACCGCAGAGACTACAGTGCGAGTCTCGAGGAAATCTTTGAACTCAACAAGGGAACAACGGGTGAACAAGGGCCAGGAGGAGGAGAAAAAGGTGGAGAAGAAGACGATGTTCGAGAGCACAACTCGCAGGTCCTCTCATGTGACAACACCGCAAGAACAAACTGGATCACCTCGTGGTGGGAGAACGGATCACGATGCTACTGGGGTGAAGACCAAGGTGAAGAAGACGAACGGCAACACTACACCACGAACCAAACGTTACCACGTAAGCGTAGCCAAGAGCGTTCGAGCAGGAAGCGAAAGATCAGCGGGACACAAGCGGAACACGACCTCGGCTTGTGGTCGTGGCAGAAAGAGTGTCGGGTCATACTGGGGTACAGCACGCACAACCGAACGGTCAGCAAGCACAGATTCTGGGAGCTCTACCTCTCAGGCTCAGGCCTCAGAGCAGACGACAGAACTAGATTCTCTACTTCGATCGGACACTGGAAGCAATTCTCGTGCCACGCTCGTACATATCATATCAAAACTTTTCCCTTTGGCTACCAAGGTGGACTCCTCGGCATGTAGCATGGCCGAAGTGTCCACGGCGCCACAGAACTTAACGTGCCCAGAGACTCTGGATGACACCTTGGTGGTAGTTGAGGCGCTTGTGGACAATTTCGGAGACCTGGCCAAGTGGTTTGAGTCGTTTGAGGGCACAAGTGCTCGGGACGTAATAGGGTTTGACCTGGCTATGGAAATGTGTGGATGTTACGAGCTTGTGCTCAGCAGGTTGGGAAGGGGCATAAGGGACATGTTTGCTAGGAGTACATTTATACAAAGTGCACGACAGCTCCAAGATGCCGATCAAGTCTTGCGGTGGCTTGAGGCTATTCCAACAACGTCAGCGGACCTTGACTCTTTCCGTGATGTAGCGCGTCTAGTGAGTAGCACGGGGTCCGGTCCTGGATCAGAGGAACTGAAGACCACTCTCGACAAATTGTTGTCACAAAAGACAGCCTTGCCGTCGCCGTCGGCACTCACGTTACAGGAGTCCCTCTGTCTGCATCGGAGAGGAGCACTCGAGTCGATTCGTGCCCTCATTCACATGGCCGAGATTGGCAATACAAAGCTTGTGGATTCGACAAACGAGTGCATGAAGCGTCAGGTCGAGTTGAAGACTGTCACGGAAAAACTAGCTAAGGTTCAATCTGAACTTGTCAACAGCAGAAAAGTCCAGAGTGAACTCAAACACATGGTCGAGAATGGCAATACACGGCTTGTGGATTCGACAGACGAGTGCACAAAGCATCAGGGCGAGTTGAAGACTGTCACGGAAAACCTAGTTAAGGTTCAATCTGAACTTGTCAACAGTAGGAAAGTCCAGAGTGAGCTCAAACACATGGTCGATATTGGCAATACACGGCTTCGGGAATTGAAAAACAAGTGCACAGAGCACCAGGGGGAGTTGAAGACCGTCACGGAAAAACTAGCTAAGGTTCAATCCGAACTTGTCAACAGCAGGAAAGTCCAGAGTGGGCTCGAACACAATCGCAATATTGTAAGACAGAGAGTGACTGAGACAAAGATGGAACTTGAAGAGGCTATGGGCAAGTTACAAAAAAAAGAGGTACGCTTTAACAACCTGAACGAGGCTCATAAGCAGTCTCGGGACAAGTGTGACGAACTGGAACTTCACATTGCCGAGATTGTATCAGCTCACAGTCGTGAGAAAGAACAATTAAACCAGGCACTTGACGGCGTACGCTGTCAGCTTGGGGAAAGAGATGTAACATTGTGTCGTGTGAAAGACGACAGTGTGCAGGAACAAGAAGGTCTCAAACTACAGATCTCTGATCTAGCAGAGCGTAATGGGTCACTGACAGGGATTGTGAAAGCGCTAGAGCGTGGTAGGAAAGAGGACGCACGTAAGTACACCGCAGAGCTCATGGATTGTCAACAGAAAAAGCATGGCCAGGCCTTGAAGCTATTAGAGTGTCGTGGTCTCATCACTGAACTTCGGTGCAGATTGGCCAAGGGTGAGGGAGATGTAAAAGCTGGTCACGTTGAGTTGGTGGTCTACAAAGAGGAAAATGACAAGCTTACCGATGAGATACAGAGATTGGGCAATTGTGAGCGTGTACTGTCTTCCTTGTGTGGCTTCTTGGGTGTTGAAATGGTTGACAGTTGGGAATCCTTACAATTTGCAGTCACGGCTGAGATGGATGCATCAGTTGACAGGATCGGGGAAGTGCTTAAACGAGCATGCATTAAGCGCGACGTCGACGACACCCAACGTATCGATGATACTGATAGGATGGAATTTGAACACCGCAACACTGGTGATATGTTTAAAACCTATGAGGTTGCTGTAACTGGCATAATACAATCTCTTGACAGTGTGGAGCCTAGGCCAGTGAGAAAAGCACACAAGCGAAAAACGTCAGTGGACACCCTGGAGAGTGCCGGGTCCCAGGGATTGTTAGTAAAGAGGGAATATGCGACTCCAGAGGACATTGGACCTGGCATAACTAAGCTACTGAAGATAGAGGGAGAGTGTGAACAGGATATGTGGTCACTTGACATTGAACATCACATCCACCACAATGATGTGGACAGCTTTGACATTGAACTCCGTGATAACGCCACACATGTCAGGACGCCCATTCCCAATTATATTGCAAAATCACTCAGTGCACACGGGGATCTCAAGATACTCGAGTTGGGACACCTGGACCCACTTGTTACTCTATTGAAGGTGTTACAAGCTGCAGAGCATGAGATCGAGGCTTGCTCTGAAATCACACAAAGCAAATGCCATTGCCAAGAAATGGAACGGTTCTCGAACAGACTGAAATGCACCTTGTTCATATGTTGGACACCGAGTGGGGATCACGAGGTATACGGTGACGATGACCGGAAAGGGGCGGTTTATACTATCATAGTACACAAACAAAAAGACATGAGAAGATATTATTTGGTGGTTGTGAAACCAGAAGGTGAGGAGTCCTACATGTACAACTTTGGTAAGGTGCCTTTCAAGGGACAATATGAAGCACCGAGCAATAAGTTTGTTCACATAGCTGATGGTACATGTCAAGGCCCGGGTTCGACGCACAACGTGGTAACCGTTACAACGAACGATGTTGTGTTGCATGATGAGGATGCTTGAATAAAAATACTCTTGAGATACACAATGGTTTCCATTTATTGAGATACACATAGGTAATATGACAGTTATGAGCTATAACATTAAGTCACACAAAGTATTAC
Source organism: Gymnocephalus cernua (assembly GCA_023631565.1). NCBI lineage: Eukaryota > Metazoa > Chordata > Actinopteri > Perciformes > Percidae > Gymnocephalus > Gymnocephalus cernua. The sequence goes on along the minus strand of JALJEH010000025.1, from coordinate 3,643,419 downwards.
ATTACGCTTGTCACATATTTTTGCTCAGAGTCTTTACTCACATAATGGCTGGGTGTTACGTCTGTTGACTTGTATTGCGTGATGAAGTGTACATCAAAACAAATCTCTTGAGATACCCAACAGTTTCCATTTATTGAGATACACAACAGTTTCCATTTATTGAGATACACAACAATAATGTACCTGTTATTCTAGCATTTGTGACCACATACTACTTACAGTGAATGGCTAAGGAAGCATTCAGTCAGAATTTACAAACAGCACATGGTGCATGTGGTGCACCTCAAGGGTACACTCTCTGAAGCTTTGTGAATACTGTATTACACACAGGACATGTTTTGTTACAGGCGCATATCAAGTGATTACAATTTGTGACCCAGGTCCGCCGCTTGAAACATAGGTGACATGTGTAATCGAAGTCTCTTGGTATGTCGAGACGTGTATAGTTGCATGTTTGTCTGCAAACATGGCAGTCCCTCGAACCACGTCTGCGTAGTTCCTCTAAACACTCTGAACATCCTACGTGTCCGCATTCCAGATAGGCGTCGATGGGTTTTTGTGTGCAACAAAAACAGGTGAATGACCCAAGCCCCTCGTCATCCTCATCGTCAGTCGAAACCTCTGCAGTACCTACAAAGAAAGAACACATTTTACAACACACACACACACACACACACACCAAAGCATAACAATTGTGGGTGCAATCTTTATCGCATCCTTACCCTTAATAAGCAATCCTGGAATTCGGTTGATCTGTGACACCGGTGTATCGTCGACTGGCCTGTTTCTGCAATCCACACACTTTGCAGATGACTTGAATCTACCATCTTGTGCAACGACATCACGTAGTGTGGACATCTTATTAGAATAGTAGAGCGTGACCCCCGCTGTGCCTACACTGCTGGGTTTATGTCTCATTGAGTGATACATGGTGGAAACTGTGATGGGTTTCATGTCGCTGTAGAACTGAGTCATTTCGGCCACGTTAAAGACGGCATTGGGACCAAGGGCGTTAACATTAACTATCGGCATGTTCTGGTGGAGCAAGGCTGTACATGGAGACCTCGCAGACAGGGATGTTGTAGAATTCCACACAGAAGAGCACATCACGCCATATGTCTTCATCAGATCATGTATCGTCTGAGGCTCTTCGCACCTCGCCATTATCATCCTGGTTTGTGAGCCGACCAATAACGCTGTGACACTGTGAGGTTCCTGTTGTGGACACAAACAAAACTGTGTTAGATGTCATAATAAAGGGTTAGAGCGGAATGTGTTGATATGAACCAAACTGTGTTAGATGTCATAAAAAGGGTTAAAGCGGAATGTTTTGAAACGTCAAACTTACGTGTTTGCAGTGCACCTTGAATGCCGTCATCTCGTCAGCAATGTCATCACAAATGGTCCAATCTAATGACTTTACCAATGTCACCGTGTCACAAACATGACGGTAGAAGCTGTGCGAGTTTCCTGGTCTAATGCTCGTGTGAGTGACACTGTAGTAGGAGTGGCTGGGTGGAGCAGTAAGCAGCTCCTCAAACGCTCTCTGGGTTAAAATTTTAGGCCAATGTCCCACACGTTTATCGTCAAAAGACTCTTTAGTCCGCGTAATGTAGTCAGTGACTTTGTCTGTCGCTATTTGAACGCAAATTACTGTCAAATGTTGAGTGTCATCTGGCTGCCGCTTGGCTTTTGTAGTGGGATTGTACCTGCATTTTCTCATAGTCCATTCGCTCATGTACCAGTTTCTAGTGCCATCCGTAGGCAAGTTGATTTGAGCATTAGGTTTGCAGTCCCACTTGACAAGGATCGTTGTGTACTCCATTCTAACCAACACCCTGTGCTGAGACAGACTGGAACTGTTGTTCAGCTGCTTATATACACACACAAGAGGTTGAAACACGGTTTGTTCATCCGACTAAGGCCGGACAATCCTAAAATGGGTCCATGTCCGAGTAGTGTTTATTGTCCGAGTACGGCTCATTGTCTCACTAAGGCTCCATGTCCAACTAAGGCCCTGTGTCCGACTAAGGCTCCGTGTCCGAGTAGTGTTCATTGTCCGAGTACGGCTCTTTGTCCGAGTAGTGTTCATTGTCCGCGGCTATCCGTACATACCAGAGCAATCTGAGCAGAGTTATAAGGAGCTGCAAGCCTCACCTTGATCAGCAGAGTGTCAACACTTGTCTTGTTTCTCTAGACCTTATACCTGGTGCATATACCTCTGTCTTTCACTGTGACATAGCCCTGTGTGTTTTTGTTCACCCTGCATCTGTTCATCTGAAGTTAGAGTGACAACAAACGGCCCCTGCACACAGAGTCATGGCTGTGAACTGGTGCGGCTTGTTAGAGGCATATGCTGATAAACTGAAGTGCACAGTTGAATACCACGAACTGAGTCCAATGGGAACACAGTATGAGCACCCGTTCATCGTGAAAGTCAACGTCTTCATTACCGATCTACCAGAAAAGCAAGCGGAAGCTACAGGCACTGGCAAGACAATGGATGAAGCCAAATCTCAGGCTGCACAAGCATGGATGGCACTGCGTGAAAGTGAATTGGCACAGTACGTCCGTGCCCAGTGTAACTGTGCTGTGTCCACAAGTGACTCTCAGACACCGAACGGAGTTGAGCCAAGGTCAGACAATTCCGTTGTCAAATTGCAGGTATGTGGTCATCCTGTACATACGGTTTATTTATAAAAACCCAAATGGGTACACACTTGACACACTGCATGCTTTGTATCCTAGGAATTGTGTCACAAGAATAAGTGGCCTACACCGTGGTACGCCTATCTGCACGCACAGCCTAACCGCGTCTGCTTTGGAAATCTGACCGTGTTGAGACCTGAAGTTGAAATTCACATACGTCTGACAGGTGGGTGTTTGCTTTATGTACTGTGTATCTTATAGACTGGTAATGTTTGTGCCCCTTTCGAGATAACAAATGTTACGTCTACCCTACACTTTAAGGTTACGGGACCTCGAAGAAGGCTGCGAGAAGTGCAGTGGCTGCACAAATTCTACAACTCACACTGTCGATTACCCGGCTCGTAGACCTAGAGACTGTGGATTGAAGAGGACCATGTCTGCGATCCTAGACACGCTATACACTAACATCACTTCTAGCCCTTCACTTGTGGCTGACAGAGAATTGTGCACATGGAGCATGGCTGTGATTGTGGCATTGCCAGCAATCTTGTTTGTGTACGGCTTGTATTGTGTCAATCTGCTATGTAGAAAAAAGATCATATACGTGAGTGTGCCTGCTGTCACAGTGTGAATGTGTGGAATTGTTCCTTTGCTAATAAAAACCCAAAGACTTTAACCGCCATGCATCATTCTTTATTGTCTCTGATACATTGAGGACGAGTTATAAAAGGATCCGTGTATTGCATACACACATTGTTGTAGTGAGTCAGACTTCTTTTGAGGTTAGGACTGTGCCAAACCTTCACATCTCAGAGGTCTTTTTCAGGTTTTGTTGAAACACAGACCTGCCGTTAGACAAATAAAATCTCAGTACGGCATCTTAGTAGCATGTGGGAATTTGAGTTAGTTGCAGTTACCCCTCTTTGCACCGCCAATCACTGAAGCGTCTGTAGCCGCAATGGCATTTTTGTCAGCCTGGTTCTTTAAATCACACCTTGTGTCTTCCAAAGCGCATGTTGTGGGAAGATACACGCTGGTGTTCAGGAATGAATGTGGCCCTGAACTCTGTTTGTAAATATGGGACAGTTGTATCCTACAGATCCTGTGGGTGATCAGCATCAAACCTAACACGATCATCCAAACAGCCGCTATCATGGCGATCTTGAGCCAATCGTCCCTTACGTTAATCCACCAGTAATTACTGTGGTGGTGAGCGTCTTCTTTTTGACCAACCATGATGACAACTTGCATCACAAAAAGACTTTATGCTAATATGTTCCCTCTCTACTCGTTGGCATTTCAGTTAACATGTAACAGTTCAATCTTACAGAGACATATGTTTGTTCTCAGGTAGACCATGTTTGTTCTCAGGTAGACCTCAGCAATGAACACTCAAGAACAATAGTCATTCACAGGGACGGGTCTTTATTAGGCAAGGGCTTAACAAACAGAAAAAAAATGACAGTAGACACATGGGGACACAATTTATATATTTCTTTTGTTATAGCTCAACCACAGAGATATCATCCTCGGCCTAAGGTGAAGTGTCCTTCGTTGCACCTCATCTGGGATCCTTTTGGTTACACCGTGCTTGGGTTTGGTTTCACCGTACTTGGGTGGTGGTGGCGGCGGCCGTCAGTTGCTCCACCAGATCCTGTCGCTGGATTTGAGTGAATATCAGAGTCATCACATACGCTGCGTGATCAGAGTACCTGGAGACTATCTGGTGGGTTAGGAGGCTGGGGCTCGAGTCCTCGATACGTGCGAGGGTGCTGTGACCGTAATCCTTGACGATCTCCCACGAGAGCAACAGTTTCACCCGTTCCAGATCGCCTTTGCTTAGGTTCGAAAGTGCATCCAGGATGACCTTTTTTATCTTGCTGTTGTGACACCAGATAAACTTCTCAAGCTTTTCCAAACCGTGCGCATGGAGATCGGTAATGTTGAAGTCAGGCATGTGCATTTGGAGTATGTAAAGCAGCATGTTCCATGTGACATCGTCACCCAGATAGCATTTTGTGGCAATGACCAGAGTCTCTGGGTCTTTCAGAAGGGTGTCTGTACCGCATTCCTTAAGCATGAGGGTGATCTGCTCTATGGAGTCCGGTGGCAGAGTCTTGTGGGTTTGTATATTTGTGACCACAGTGACAAATGCGTCATTTTTTCTCATTAGGTAGTTGGACATTTTGAACATTCGAGTCAGTCCCGTCTCATGTGTTTGTTCTCCAGACTGCAGAGGGCTTGTGTATGCAGCGACTGTGAGTTCCTCTTCCAGATCCGGACGCTGGATTTGAGTGAAGATCAGACTCATTACACATGCTGCGTCATCTGAGTACTTGGAGAATATCTGCTCGGTCAGGTGGTGGGGGCTCGAATTCTCAATACGTCCGAGGGGAATATGACCGTAATCTGTGACAATGTCCCACAAGAGCAACAGTTTCACTCGTTCCAGTTCGACTTCTCTCAGGCCAGCAAGTGCATCCAGGATGATCTTTTTCATCTTGGTGTAGTTACACCGGTCATACTTTCCAAGTTTTGGCAGACCGTACGCATGGAGATCGGTGATGGAGAAATCAGGCATGTGCCTTCGGAGTATGCCAGCCACAATTTTCCACGTGACCTTGTGACCCAGAGAGCAACTCATCCCAATGACCAGAGTCTCAGGGTGTTTCAGCAGGGTGTCTGTGCAGCACTCCTCAAGCATAAGGGCGATCCGCTCTGTCTCATCCAGAGTCTTGTGGTCTCGTATGTCCGCCACCACAGTGGCAAAAGCGTCCTTTTTTCTCATTAGGTAGGTGGCCAATTTGAACATCAGCGTCAGTCTCATCTTGTGGGTTAACTCTCTGGTCACACAGAGGGTCTGTGTGGTTAGTTGTCAAGCACTCTGTCGTGTACACACTCAACCATTCAGTCTAAATAAACCAATAACAGTAGACACATAGGGTAGAATTTTTCCAATAGCTCCTACACAGACAGAACACCCTCGGTCTAAGGTGGAGCATTTCCTAGCTGAGCCTTGTCCAGGATCTCCTCAGACTCGTTCCGTACTTGGGCTGCTGTGGCTACTGTGGCTGCTGCGGCTGAAGTGGCTGCTGTGGCTGCTCTGGCTGCTCTGGCTGCTGAGGCTGCGGTGGTCAGTTCCTCTACCAGATCCTGGCGCTGGATTTGAGTGAATATCAGAGTCATCACATACGCTGCGTGGCCACAGTACTTGGTGTATATCTGGTCGGTCAGGCGGCAAGGGCTCAAACACTGGATACTTTCAAAGGGAATTTGACCGTACTCCTTGACAATCTCCCAGGAGAGCAACAGTTTCACCCGCTCCAGTTCAGCTTCTGTTAGGTTTGAGAGTGTATGCCGGATGACCTCCTTAACCTTGCCGTTGTTGCACCGGTCATACCTCTTAAGCTTTTTCAGATCATGTGCGTAGAGATCGATAGTGGCAAGAATAAGGCATTTGGGCTTGTGCATTTGGAATACACCATGCAGAATATTCCATGTGACATCCTTACCGAGATAGCAATACATCCCATCGAGCAGAGTCTCGGGGTGTTTCAGCAGCTTCTCAGGACCATACTTCTTAAGCATGTCAGCGATCTTGTCTTCGGCCAGTGGCAGAGACTTTGTGCGTTGTATAGCAGTCAGCACAGTGGCAAAGGCGTCCACTTTCCTCATCATGTAGTTGGCCAATTTGAACTGCAATGTGAGTTCCATCTTGTACGTTCTTTCTCTGTAGTTGACAAGAATTCAATTACATATATACCGAAAGACACCAAGGCTATTTATTCCTCCACGGCTATCCACGACCGTTGTCCAAGCGCAGCTGCTGTATTGAGAATTTAGACTAACATATTTCCATTCTACTCAATGGCATCTTGGTTAACATTTAACAGTTTAATCTTACCAAGACATGTGGTGGTTTACACATGTAACTAGACAAAGAACACTTGACAGCAATATTCATTAACAGGTATGAGCCTTTATTATACAAAAGTTTAGAAACATAACAGTGGACACATGCGGACCCATTTAAAAAAAAGGTATTACTCGGCCACTGACAGAACATCCCCGCTCTAACGTGGAGCGTTTCCTCGCTGCGCCTCATCGGGGATTGCTTCGGTGTCACGCCGCACTCGGGCGGCGGCCACGGTCAGTCTATCTACCAGATCCAGACGCTGGATTTGAGTGAATATCAGGCTCATTACATACGCTGCGTGGTCAGAGTACTTGGAAAATATCTGCTCAGTTAGGTGGCCGGGGCTCGAATCCTCAATACATCTGAGGGGAATGTGAGCGTAATCCTTGACAATCTCCCACGAGAGCAACAGTTTCACTCGTTTCAGTTCGGAGTCCCCCATGTTCGAAATTGCATGCAGGATGATCGTTTTTATCTCGCCACCACTACAATGGTCGTACTTCTCGAGCTTTTCCAGACCGTGAGCATGGAGGTCAGTGACGCTGAAATAGATCCAGTGCTTTTGGAGTATGCCAACCAGAATATACCACGCAACGTCGTCACGCAGATACCAATTCATCCCATCGACCAATGTCTCAGGGTATTTCAACATGGTGTCCGCACCGCGTGCCCCAAGCATAAGGGCAATCCGCTGTGTCTCGTCCAGAGTCTTGTTGGCTCGTACATCCGCCAGCACAGTGTCAAAGGCATACTTGTCTCTCATTAGGTAGTTGGCCATTTCAAACTTCCGCGTCAGTTCCTTTTTGTTTGGTTGTTCTCCGATCCGCAGAGCGTTTTTATGGGCAGCAGCAGTCAGTGACTCTACCATATCCAGACGCCGGATTTGAGTGAATATCAGACTCATTACAAACGCTGCGTGATGAAAATACTTGGAGAATATCTGCTCAGTTAGGCGGCAGGGTGACGACTTCTCGACACGTTTGAAGGCAATGTGACCGTAATTCTTGACAATGTCCCACGAGAGCAACAGTTTCACTCGTTCCAATTCGGCTTTACTCAGGCCCAAAAGTGAAGCCAGGATGACCTTTTTTATATTTCTGTTGATACACCGGTCAAACTTCTCAAGCTTTTTCAGATCGTACGCACGGAGATCGATACTTTTGAAATGAGGCATGTGCATTCGGAGTATGCCAAGCAAGATTTTCCACGTGACATCGTCACCCAGCTCCCGGGTCATCCCATCAACCAAAGTCTCGGGGCGTTTCAGCAGGGTGTCCGGGCCGTACTTCGTAAGCATACTGGCAACCCTGTCTTCAGCCAGTGGCAGATGCTTGCTGGTTTGTATGTCCATGACCACTGTTGCAAAGACCTTGTCGTGTTTCATCAGGTAGTTGGCCAAGTGGAACTTCCGCGTCAGTTCCATCTTGGATGGCTGTTCTCCAGTCTGCAGAGGTTCTGTGGAGGCAGCGGCAGTCAGTCTATCAACCAGATCCAGACGCTGGATTTGAGTGAATATCAGAATCATTACATATGCTGCGTGGTCAGAGTACTCAGAGATTATCTGCTCGGTTAGGCGGCAAGGGCTCGAATGCTCGATGCGTTCGAAGGGAATGTGACCACACTCCTTGACAATGTCCCAGGAGAGCAACACTTTCACCCGTTCCAGTTCAGCTTCCTCTTCCCTTAGGACTGACAATGTATCCATCATGACCCCTTTCATCTTGCTGTTGTTACACCGGTCATATTTTTCAAGCTTTTCCAGACCGTGTACATGGAGATCGGTAACACTGAAATCGCTCCAGCGCCTGTGGAGTATGCCAGCCAGAATTTTCCATGTCACATCGCCGCCCAGATAGCGCTTCATCCCATTGACCAGAGTCTCAGGGTGTCTTAGCAGGGTGTCCGTACCGTAGTCCTCAAGCATGAGGGCGATCCGCTGTGTCTCGTCCGGTGGCAGAGTCTTGTTGGCTTGTATAGTCTTGACCACTTCGTCAACAAAGTCCTTACTTCTTATTAGGTAGTTGACCATTTTGAACATCCGCGTCAGTCCCTTCTTGTGTGTTAGTTCTCTGGTCTGCAGAGGGTCTCTGTAAGCAACGGCGGTCAGTTCTTCTACCAGATCCAGACGCTGGATTTGATTGAATATCAGACTCATCACATAAGCTGCGTGGTCAGAGTACTTGGAGAACAGCTGCTCGGTTAGCTGGCGGGGATTCAAATCCTCAAGATGTTCAAATGGAATGTGACCGTAATATGCGAACATCTCCCACGAGAGCAACAGTTTCACTCGTTCCAGTTCGGCTTCTTTCAGGTCTGAAAGTGAAGCCATGATGACATTTTTCATCTCAAGCTTTACCAGAGCGTGTGCATGGAGATACGTCTCAAGCTTTGCCAGACCATACGTATAGATATTGACATGGACAAGAGCCTCGTAATTAGGGTTGTTTGTGTGGAATGTGCCAAGCAGAATATTCCACGCATCTTCGTCACCCAGATGGCGAAACAGCCCATCGACCAGGGTCTCAGGGTGTTTCAGCAGGTTGTCCGGATTGTACTTCTTAAGCACTCCGGTGATTTTTTCTTTGGTCAGTGGCGGAGTCTTGTTGGTTCTTATATCCGCGACCACAGTGTCAAAGACCTTGTAGTTTTTCATCAGGAAGTTGGCCAATTTGAACTTCAAAGTCAATTCCATCTTGTATGTTGATCCGCTGGTGTGCACAGACTCTGTGTTGGGGACAGTAATTTGAGTGGGTATATACCCAATGATACAAAGGCCCCTCCCCAGCTGTGTCCGAAAGTGTCTGTTGTCTGACCGTGGCCGCGTGGCCACGTGTTTGCTCGCGGCTGCTGTCCAAGCTCAATAGCTACCCACACGCACTCGGCGATACCCATTCACAGCATCAGGGTGTCACTACTTCACTTTTTTTTCGAAGATATACGCTCAGCAGCTGTAGAAGTACAAGCATGACATAGCCAAGAGGCATGACAGTCAGGGCAGAGCCGTTGGCAGTGGAAATCACCAGCAAGGCCAGAGTTGCACTGGGTGAAAGGATTGAGGATCTAGGGAGCATGATTATGCAACCTTATTACACAAATAATATCACCAATTTCTGGCCAGTACTAGATGCACTCACTCAACTGCTTCCCAAAGAACACGAGGAGTTCATGATTAACTGTGATGATCACAATGTCATGATTAAGCAACTGGAATACCTGTGCATGGATACTAGCATCCGCGGAGACAGTCGGAGGTTCATGTCGTGTAACATGTATGTGTTTGGCATTCTTGGCATGTCTAAGGAAGACATGCTTGTGTTTAAATAGTCGTGTTTTCCTCTATTAAGATAATTGTCTATCTGTTTATGTGTGTATCTGTGTGTTACAAGGAAATAAACAGTGAAAATACAGACGTTCTTGTATGGGTTTATTTTTACAAGGTACTTCAAATGGATAATTGACTGCACAACATGGACATCAATCTTTTTATTTGTACTACACGTATCCTCAACTACAGCTACAACCTAGTCATAGACCCTAGGTTTACATTGGGTTCAATGTGGCTAGGGTGCAAATACATGTACACTCATGATTTACATCAGAAACAACACATACACAAAGCACATAAATGTACCTATAACATCTTAGGCCGCTTCTTATAGTTGGAGTACACAACCCCTCCACCACCACCACCAGCACCACCAGCTCCACAGAAATACATGTATCCAATCCCAGCAGAGAGTGCAGTGCACCAAGCCATGAGTATAGTCACAGAGGTCCAGAGGGCCATGTCGCTGGCGAATCCCGAAAGCCATCCGCCAAAAGTGACCCTGCTAGCTGTGATCTCATCATACCGCTTGTCAAACTCCTGTATGCTCCTTGTAACGTTGTCCAGGTCTCCTCGCACATTGATGAGCTTCACACTGGTGTTTATGGCCTGGAGTAACTCCATTTCGGGCATTCCTGGGATGCTGTTTTTCAGTAGATCTGAGAAGGACACGGGTCCGTCTGAAATGTGCGGTCTCGAGAACGGCCTAAGCGGAGGAGATGCGATCTCTACCGCAGCAGAACCCTCCATCCAAGTGACTTTCCTGTCCTGGTAGCAAATGCCACGGTGACAAGGTGCGCACACGGTCCTGCACTCGCTGGGGTTCTTGACGCATCTCTGGTACCTTTCGTGACGCTCGGGCTTGTGACAATACTTGCCATGACATTCAGACGGTTCGTAATACTCGCCGTCAATAAGCCACACCTTGTAGTCGGGCCAGCACGAGACTCCGTCCGTGCTCATCTTGGGCATGGGTATGATCCCTCTGACAACTTTCTGCTCAACGGTCCCGGGGATAGAGTGTACTATGAAAAGCTTTCTGTTTTTGTATAGGGCCGTGCCCACGGTTGGGAAATCTGACAGCCCGGGGTGATCCCGCATGACAGTCATGCCACTGGGGCAGCTCCCTGAACGCTTTGATGCGATCTGCCTGAGACAATTTTCCACTCCTCTGGCCATGAACTTGGTGTACATTGCGGCCTGTGTCATCTGATGGGTGACGCTCTGCATCTGAGCATACCACATTTGATAGCTTGCCATGACTGAGAACTTGGCGTTGGTGTCGCGCAACGCTGCCTCTGTGTTCCTCATCATGGCATCTCTCATCATGGCAAAGTTGCTGTTGACTATCTCGTTGTTCTTCTGAATCATCTTCTCCTGCTCATCGATCCTGCCACTGACCAGGGCTATGTTCTTGTTGAGTTTGCCGCTCACTTCGACCAGTCGACTCGACACGTCGACGAGTGTATTCTTAAGCGAGTCTGTTTGTTTCTCCAACTTGTCCACCCTACTGGACACATGCCACGCTAGCCCCAAGGCTGCCGCGCCGGTCAGCAAACTGAGAAAGCGCTTGTGTCTGACGTTGCCACGTTGGGGTCTGTCCAGCCAGGGGAAGGGTGCGTCGTCGGGCAGCTCATACATTTTGGCCTTAGACTCCTGCACAGCCAAGTCCTCGAGACCTTCCCTCATCATCTCTCCGGCCCTGCGAGCGTCGCTGATGATCTCGTGCGCTGAATTGCAGAGCCTGCCGTAGTCCTTCCTGCAACTGCTGTCAACTCCGCAAATTGCAATCAGACAGGGACGTAGAGCGCTCACGTCGTAATTGATGCAGCTCACGTTCAGGTTGATGTAGTCAATGCCTGGGGTGAAGTTGGACACAAAGTACAGCGCTTCGACCGGCTTCACTATCACCCCGTGGCCGGCCTCGATCATAGGTTTGTCAACTGTATAACTGTTGTCCACTTGGACCACGTTCATGCGCAGCGTGGTCTCCCCGGTGTTGTGTGCGACACACACTTTGTTGACGGGAGGTGCGTATTCCACTAGCATTGTGGAATCAAGCAAGCCTACCATGTAGTGGTTACTGTCCATAGTGGGGCTCAAGGTGTTGATGTTGACTGCAATCTGAGGCGGCTGTGTGGACACCTGAGCCCTTTTGCTAGGCTCACCAGGCGTGCATGACTCCAGCGTGTGCAAATCGACTATGTAGATCTTGTCATAGCTGGTGCTGTACATCTCAACATGGGGTTCCTGGAACACCCCGAGTGACCCGTGAGCGGCTACAAGGCCGGGACACACGATCGTGAAACCCACGCCTATCTTGTACAGGGGGTCCAGACAATTCTTGGAGCCCGAGGCCGGGTCCTTGTACTGGGTTTCGTGCGTGACAATGTCGGACAGCTGCTGCATCACACCCGGGTTGTCAAGTTCGCGTCTCATTCTCCCATGCCACCACTGTCCAAGTGTCTCTCTGGATATGCCCGCCGCAATCTGATGCTTCTTCCAGTCCCTAAGTCTGTGTACGGCCGAAGTGATACCCAATATTGCAGGGGTGCTAGCCCTAACGCCTCGCTTGAAATCCGAATCCACCGGAGCTAGGACAAACTGGTTGATACCGAAAACCATTGCGACCAGCTCGGGGAACCGCTTTAGCGTTTCGAATGAGGTGGAGGTCACAGTGATGTTCACCATTGTGTCCCTAGCCTGGACCGTGACACTGGACCCTGAGCAGCACTTGGTGTTGAGGTCCTCTTCACAGTTTAACAACGTATTGGTTTCCATGTCGGCCAAGGTGAGCTCACCTATGTACGCGGCGTGCCGCTCACCCTGAGGTTCGAGTTGGCTCATTTTCACGCCGCCAGTGAGAGACAGCGTGACAATCACCCTGTTGGCTCTGACACCTTGCCTGATCAGCGCCAAGAGGTATGACATGAGGCCCTCCGAGGACTTGTAGCCGCTCCTCGATGACCACATATTCTGACAGTGTCCATGTCTGCTCATGTCCACCGAACCCTGGGGTGTAACAAAAGCGTCAAACGCATGCAACTGCAAAAAGTCAATCTCACCCAAGAGTCTATGGGAACGGGGCAACCTGAGGAAGAGTTTGTACACCCCCTCCCTGATCAGAGCTGAGGCGAGATCCGCTGCAACCTTGGTGAAACTCGTGGCTTGCGAGTGTGTGCGAGAGCACTTGCCGGTTCCCCAGTCAGTCGCGTCCAGCATGATAGCGGTCGAATACGTGGACACTCTCACCTTTGCTAATGTTTCGGCAACGTCACTGATGATTGCAGGGAATTCAATGTATGACAAGGGGACGAGACACTCATCGAAGGGGACCTTCATGATGACTTGGCCCGCTTCAGACACGGTGTGAAAAGTGGCCATGTTGAGCTTCACCGAGAGATAGTTTGAGTTGTATACGGCTCGGTCTAAAGACAGTATCGCGGCGTCGCACGATGAGGGTATGAGAAAGTCCCGGATCTCGGTTGCCGTGGGTTTGTTTGCAGAGTCCTGATCCTTTGGACTCGAGGTGCTTGAGACCTCGCACATGGCAATCGGTGCCGAAGCGGAACCGTCTGCATTGGTTATGCCCAGTATAGGGCCTCTGGAATTGCCTACTACACAGAACGTGACACGTTCGGACCAGAAGCAGTTGTCCCCTAGTTGTGCGTAACAGGTGCCAATGGACTCTGAGTCTCCAAGGCCCACATAGGAGAGCACACAGGCGTAGGGTGAGTTTCGGATAGCGAGGACATCGTCAGTCTCAGGCCACGTTCTGGTATCATTGGACGCTTGCAACGTCCTCCGCAACAGCTTAAAGCTTGCACACTGAGGTCCGGGCCCACAGTCGGCCATGGGATCCTCTCCGAAGTAATAGTCCCTGTTACCAGGTGCGGCGTGGAGCCGAATTGATAACTTGTTCAAGGGGGTGTCTCGGATAACACGGTCCGAACACTTGAAGCCTCCGGGCACCGTGAGACAGGACCCTCTGTCCAGCTTCTTCACATATGCCCCGAGGAAGGAGCCTTCTGCCTTGTACTTAGTGAGGTCGACAGTCCAGTCTTGTGAGGGTCTCCAGTGAGCGTTGATTGTCCCCGGGCAGTACTCTGTGCACATGTCACGCATGCGGTTGTACTCCCCCACGGCCAACGCAAATCCAGTGGCACTGTTTCCCTGACACCAGCCTCCATTGCATGTGTCGACATTGATCCAAACGTAGGGAGCGTATCCGTAAGACTTGGTGTTGTCCACCGGTGAGCCCATGGCGTGTGGGAGCCACAAGAGTGACAGGATCGGGAGCATCATGTGTGCTGCTGATTCAGTGGACATGGTGGGTGATAATGGGACGACAATGCTTGGGAAGTGTAGGAAGTGTAGCCTCAGTGTCACAAGAAGGTTAGGGTAACATTAGTGCTGAACTCACTACAACAGAGGATTAGTCGCAGACACTCTTTCATTCTCGTTGTGCTTGTATTTCATCAACGTCTGACACGTAGACGCGAGACCTATGAACTGTTTCACGGCGTCACTGTGAACCCTAGCCACATCCTGGTCCGGTACAAAAAGTGGTCTACCCATGTGCGTTCTTAAGCGGTTCATGATGCGAAGAGAAGCTTTGTTCGCCAGCGAGTAAGATTTGCTAATCAGGTCCACGGACATGTTCTGTATCACCCCAATGACGTTCTCATCCCTCACGCTGTGGGCCAGATGTACGTTGACTTGCTCCTCTGTGAATCTGTGATCATAGGAGTCAAGGTAGGCTTTAACCTCGTGGGGCTTAAGCACTTTCGTGGAGTCCAAGGTGTTCCTGTCCAATTGACACAGGGGACAGCTGATGCTCTCGTCTTCGTACTGCACGTCAATTATCGAGGGATGCTCGTGTGCGTTGAGGTTCATGTACAGCATTGGGTACTGCTTTTGTATGAAGCGGTCATGCTCGCTGATCTTGTACATCTCCTGGTCTCGTTGCTCCCCAGGCTCCGGGAACATGTGGAATATAGGGTCCGACGCCATGTTTGGGGAATAGCCTCGCTTTGACGCATCTCGCGCGGTCAGAGATCCATTGTCTGAGGACGTGGAAGCCCCATTGTGATGACTGTTGGTATTACTAACAGAAAGGGCTGTTTGCACGTTTCCCAGTGAAACACGATCATGAACACGGCTGACAGCGGAACTTGGGATCTTGCAGGGAGGCTGATCACTCAGTACTTCTGAGTCGTTTCTCACCCTCTTGCACCCGAGTCGTCTCTCGGGGAGGTTACCTTGAACAACTTCATGCGACGATGACAGCTGCTGAGAGGATGACCCAGAAAGATACACAGAGCAAGACCTGGAGTGTGAGCCGTGTTCACTCATCCTCGGCTACCGTGGCTAAACCTGGAGACCTTTCCAAGGCTGTTGTGGGATTTATCGAGTGTGGTAAATTCACCGTGAGTGGAGGACTTCTGGCCTCGGGCTGTGGCTTACGTTGGGATAGTCACTGCGTATTCCGTACAAGTTCCAATCATCTTGTTGCCATAGTAAACAGTGCACAGTGTAAATGGTGCATATGTGCCTCATCTGTGCAAGAGAGCAACTTTGACGGTTTTGCGACTAGAACGTACTTACAAGGAATATTCGGCGTAAACGCCTCAGACACTGTCAAGTTGTCCAAATTGATAGCAGAGCTCACGCACACTCAAACAACAGGCAACACCCACGGTGTGCCGTTCACCGCTACACCACCCTATTGCACAGTGGAGAACGTGACACACATCTCTGGCCTCGCGCTCCAGAAGCTCATCGAGTTCGATAAGGAATTTGTCTGGGGGGACAATCTGATGTTCAAAACTGAACGTTCAGATTCTGGCTCTCATTAGAGTCCTAGCTCCTCAGTGCTCCAGCGATGACTTCGAACAGTATAACCCCGTTGGTGAGCTGCTCATCTAGAGTAGGACCTGTGTTCTGCAAGAATGACCAGTGCGCATTTGTGAAAGTGTCCAAGGAGGATGCCAAGAGAGCTGTTGTGAACATGACCAGCATGACTCTGGTTGAATATGCCGACAGATGCAACTACCCTGAAGGGCCTCTGCGTTCTGATCAGGCTCTCTTTGTGCCGACATTCTGCAAAGAGTGTTACGGTACCAGGGATGATGACTACGCAGAAGCCCTGGCCAATATTGTTTTGTGTGGGAGTACCACGTTCCTGGTAGGGCTGTGTTGCGTATTTGGCCGTGAACGGGACGAGGTCTATCCAGAGTCAAGGAAGGATTTCATTTTGGGGAATGACTTGTCGTTCTCCGGAGCGTGTCACCCCCAACCCGGTAAGGCTGTATTCTTACACAACATCAAGAGGAACATTGGTAAAGTCCTGTGTTACTGGCACGTTCACAGTAGGTCTGCAGAGAAAACCTTCCTGTACTGCTGCGTTGCGTGTGATGGCAGCGAGTACACCAAGAGCGTCTTGGAGTCAGAGATGAACATGGGCTTCAGCTTGGGCACAGTGGGAGACAACAAGAGCGGCCCTGTCACCGAAGAGTGCAGTTTAGTCACCGTGCCCATGAGACCGGGTTGCTACTGCACCATGGGGACAGGTAACAATGTAGCCCAGCTTATGACCAGGATGGGCTTTTCCACACTCAAGGACTCGGTCCTCGATGCAGGACTCAACGTGGATGAAAGTACCACTGGGCTTATCGACACCCAGACCAAAGCCCATTCTGACGTGTCGATGCAGAGTGCAGAGGCACTCACTGAGACTTTCAAATCCCTGGCTAAAGCCGTGCTAGATCAGGCGGCGGAAGTTCGAGCGCTCAAGGATGTGATAGAGGCCATGAAGGTGCAGACTAGTGTACTAACTCAGAGAGCGAACGTCCCCGACGATCAGGACACGCTGTTCACGGTGAAAGGAGCTAAGGATTTCACCAAGCGTACCGGAGTGAAGACTAAACTCTGTGCCGGTATTACACCTACTGACGAAGATCCTAACACTGGAGAGTCATATCCACCCAGAGACACTTTAGCATCTAACTGCGAACACACGGAAGACACTATGGCAGCTTCCCAGACACAAATCGACACGCTGATCAAGCTATTGCAGCAGCCTCAACAGCAGCCTCAACAGCAGCCTAAGCCATATCAAGAGTCACAGGTGCAGCTACAACCCCTACAGAGTTTAATGTACTTGGCCCCGCTGCTCGAACAACTCACACAACCCCAAGCCCACAACATGTGGAATCATCAGCAGCATCAGCAAACCGCAACCGGGACATACCCCCGGCCGACTCCCGCAGAGAACCCATTTCAGTACGGGACTCTGACCGACGAGCAAAGGAGGACGATAGCCATGGAGTATAACAGGGAGGAATCTGAGCGACAGGCAGTGTCGCAAAAAGAGCATGAGAGGATGCTTGATTCGATCAAGGCCAGCGTAAGGGCTGTGATACTAGAAGAACAGCGCAGCTCTACGCCGGAAGAGTCCTCCTCTAATCGATCCAATATGGACACGTTGCAGGGTTTAGCCAAGGACACCCCATATAAGCGTGTGCGTGCCAAGGACGAGCAAGAGCCTGTTGGCATCTCGCAATTGATGAAAGAACTACGTGAGCTCACGAAGCATATCTCAAAGCGGGAAACTAGCCGCTCCGGCGAGGAGGATAGTGAAAAAATTGTCACGATGGACACTGAAGACGGTCAGGGGCCCACAATCTCAACATTCAACAACCAGCAGCCGACCGCACAGCAGTCCAACACAGCCGTGACAAACAAACAGCAGGCCGGGTACTTGGTGCCCTCGGAAGGAGGCAGTTCTCCTACAACTTGTACAGCCATGGAAGAGTTTATCTCAGCGGTTGTCACAAAGGTGTAAAGGTGTGAGGATTGTGCTTGTTGTGGACCTTGAGTAATGTATGTAGTGATATGTGTATGCATGTAGCATGTGTGTGTATGTGTGTGCAGGGTTAAATAAAGTCTTACAGATACACCCAGATAAAAGTGTCAATGTGTGTTTTCCTGTCCTTTATGCTGGGCCTGTGTTATCAAGTGTGGGGTATGGGTTATGAAGCAGCCACTAACGACACACGTTTCACCGTGAACCATGTTTATCACCGAGACTCCACTGCTGCTCACTATGTCACATAGGTCAGTCTGCTTCATGCTCAATAAAGAACGAGTGAGAGTGCAACCACGGGGGGGTTCTATTACTGGGATAGACCTGGTGACCGATGAGCACTGCGACAATGACGTGATAACATCGGGCTCCACCGGCTACAGGGGACAATGGAACAACTTGGCCTTGGGTAATCTTTACTTCAAGCACATTGCCTCTGATCTTCTCTCCTCGACTACCAAACACGGTCCACGAGTTGGGGACGTGTGTGTCAGACTCATGGATGTCTTCAGTCAATCGGAAGAATACTCATCGGTAGTGGACTTGTACAAGACGTACATCGTCACCGGCAGCGCTCAGATGGCCAGGAGATGTGTAGACAGCTACACCGGCTCAAAGGAGCTGTACATACCTGCGATCCCTATCCACACGTTTGTTCACGAGTGGAACAAGTCGCTCCGACAGTTCCATGACATGATTGGCCCGGACAATCTGAATGATCGCAGGACCGCAAAGCAGCGGCGTCTGACTGTGGTTTCCAACGTGGCAGAGCTCGCTCTCAAGAAAGTGCCCATTGCCAGTGACCATTTGTGGTTTGTGCTACACTCTATTGTGTCAAGACCGCGCCTGGTCAAGCAGGTCCTGCAACTTGTGGGTTCGATCTCATCACGTTCGGGCCTGCTCTGCCGCACTGGTGAAGTCGAAAATGTGATGATTCCACGCGATACCGATGCGCGCGCTGTGAAATTGTACCTGATAGCGAAACCTGTACCCGCAAGGGGCAACACCATACTGGGAGACGAAGCCGGTGTCACGCTAGGTCTGCTATGGGTTTCTACCGAAGATGAACTGTACGATCATCTGAAAAACAGCCAAAACTGCTCCTACGTGCACATCGGCACAGAGTCCGGGAACACCTTCAGGTGCGCCGAGTTCTGTGAGTGGCGCTATTACAACCACACAGTGTTCGAAAGGATGGTTAGAATAGGACATGAGACTGTGTCAACGTATGCTAGTTCGGGTCTGGCCGGTGACACAGGAGACTCAGCTAGACTGGTACACCAAGCTTAGCGATCCAAGTTATTTTGTACACATTAAAAAAATACCACATAGCACTGTACGCAACCCGGCCCCGGACATGTTACCCAGAAATTGTGCACCCGATCAAGACCTGATCCTCTACCACACCACCCCGGCAAGGACTATGGTGACCACAAACGTTCACCCCCTGTACCTACCACCCGTGGTGTGCTGGCTCAATCGGACATATGTGCAAGTTCTGCGTGTTAGGGGTGTACTGTTCAACTTGGTCAATGTCATCTCAATCGTGCTGGTGTCTGTCACCCTCTTTGTGCACATACTCAGACTGTGGAACCTGTTTACCTGGGGACTACTGGGCGCCCTGTGGTCTCTTATGGTGTGCGTCACACTGATTGCAGGTGCTACCGTGGCCATGCTGAGCGCAGTGAGACGACGCACTCGCAGTGATACCAGAGCAATAGCTGATCCGATGTCGACCACATCGGTTTCCCAGAAACTCGTCGTGTTCATCTTCTTCTCAGTCACGTATATTCACACCTGGTTATACTACAGATTTTGCAGTAGCACGGAGCTCGTTGTCTCCCGGGTTGAATGTTCGGACAAACGAGGTGCGTGTCTGTTCCCGATTTTGATATGGACTACGTTCGTATTTGTCTGGATTAACACCATTGGGTTCATCAGACTGGTTCGATTCAATTGAACACATGTCACTATGCAAATGGCCTCGGTTACACTTTCTCTTATTTTCTATTGGCTATCTCTCCTACAACCTAGCACTGTGGGGTGTACTAGAAGGAAACTTTGGCTGGCTCTCTGGGTATAAGGTTATATTCTTGCTCGCGGCTGTCAAATCCTTAACATCGTATGTGTGCCTGGAACTAAACACACTACTCGAGAGCACTAGAGAGCTGCAGTGTTCGGCCCTGGCGACCACATGCAAAGGCGAGGTGCTTGCTCTGTACAGGGAGGAAAAACTGTCTGCCTCTAACAGAGGCAAGGAGTTCTATAGCAAGACAGCATTTGGACATGGTGAGCACAAACAGTTTATCGCTCATTACCAACACAACTCGGCACCCCTATTCTGGTGCAGCCTCATGACAGTCATGGTCCTCTACAACACAGCACATCTTGCTCTAGTTCCCCTTCCTTACACATCGCCTCTATTATTCAGTACACCCGCTTACGTGCTGTACTGGGGAGCTGTGAGAACAACCTGGATCGTGTTTCGATGAACAGTATTACATTGTGTCGTATTAACAAAAGATGCAAGACGGCTACATGGCAAAGGAAATATGATATACGCCAGCCCAAAACCGACTCAAAGACGAAGAAGGTGAATGTGCCACACTGGAGAAGTGTGTGGAACGAGGTATTGCTGTAATCCTATGCATACTGGTCTTATTGAACATCGGCCTCTGGTTTGCTAGATTATGTTTCCATGCCAGCTCCTTAGTTGAGTAACAAGTGAAAACACTAGAATATTTTGGGCTGCCATGGATGATCTCGAGGATAAATGGTGGATGAACCTTCTCAAAGTGAAAGCGGATGAACGAAAACATCAAGGCGTGTGCGGACATCGACCTGACAGGTGCCTCGAAATGGGAGATGCTCATTGTCCAATGATCGGCGAACAGTTTTTTGATCAATGGTGGATGACTTTAGGGAAAGAAGAGAAAAGTGTGACTTGCAAGGCACTGGATAATAACCCAAGTGCGACCAGCCAGAACGCGAGTGCCTCAAGCACGGTCAACCAGAGCGTGAGCTCCTCAAGCACGACCATCCAGAACGTGAGCTTACCAAGGAACACAGAGACCAAGGAAGCACCATTCCACATCCATTACAAGGCAAAGATATCTGCCGTCAAGTCTGCAAAGCGCCACATGAAAATGATCAAAAACACTACCAGGATCCCCTTTGACAACCCACAGTGTGTCTCAAAGTCACTGTATTGAGCTTGATGTATGTGTGTGTATATGTGTGTCATGCTTGTGTACCCTTATCATTGTTACAGAAATAAAACAAAATCTACAAAGACACATGTTGAATTTGTACATCCTTTCGTTTTTTATTACAAAGCACACATGTTCACAAATCAATGCAGATCCTTGAACAAACCATTCACAAAAGCCACCTGTTCATGTTGAGCTGAGCCTTGAATCTGTCACCCGTCTTGATTGTGCTGTTATTATAACCTTCGCAGGCTCGCACCACCTGTCCTCCCGCGAAGCCTTGCACGCTTTCGACGATGCTCATTGCATGTCCTACCACGGTCCTTAAAAACCTTTTGACACTGTCATCCTCCAGGATGGTGCAAATTGCCATTAGGTTGAAGTCCTCGTTCACGGCATGACCGGCTGCGTGTCTTAGATTATCAACGATGTTGTGATAATTGGCACCGTTGGCAATGAGAGACAGCATTGACAGTATACTTTGGGGTGTGTAAGGTGAAATCAGGTTAAACACGTCAAAGTCATCCTCGTTCTTGATAGACTGTATCACCTCTTCAACGGGGTCACCACCATATTCACAATTCACTTTTCTAGTAGCCAGTAGTCCTCCCCATATGCCATTGTTCACGTACATGTTGTAACCTTTGTCGCCCTTCACTTCGACTTGAGCATTTACATCGTGTTGGTTGGGGAGCTGCACTGTGAAGCGATCTCCCTGTGTCAAGGAGTCACATCCCGTGTTGATCAGCTCCACTTCGTATAGGTGCGGGGTGTTCAGGAAAGGTCTATGGGCAACAGCGCTGCTCCTGTCGCAGACCGCCACCTCTTTCAGGTTCCCAATTAGGTCCGCACTCAGCCCGTGTAGAGTAGGCACGTATACATCTGCATCTTTCACAAAGTGGAACAGGCCAGCAGGGAGGTAGGTCTTACTCGACTCGTATTTGTAGCACCCGTAAGGCACATCAACACTCCTGGTCTGACGCTCGGTCAGAGCATGGGTGTACCCGTAGATTGGTTGGTATAGTCTTGTGGACGACATAGGTGAAACTCAACGCAGCTCAATTGAAATGGACGCTGAATTGTGTTGGACAAAGCGCTAGTACCGCAAATTCTCGGGTCAGCTGCAAAACAGGAACCTCTCTGCTCGACGTGGTTCTCGACAGATTGGAGAGTGTGGTACGTTGGGCTGCGTGAGGATGAGCATCGCTGCTGTGACCAGTTCCAGGAGGATTGGAGCTTCCTCGCTGTTGAGCCTGAGCAACCTGACTGTGAGCATGTTAAGATGTGCGTCAGAGAGCACACCGAACGTGCGCGAAAACCAAGGGCACCACCTTAGCATAATGTACGAATTGAGATCGTCTTGTGCACTGGCCCGGGGTGGCGCATGATCGAGATCCGGCTCGCTAGCCGTTTGACTGGCGAGCATCAGCTGCACCCGGTTGGGCTTCTGCTCGTACTCCTTGGTGAGTTCAATGAGAGACCTGGACAAGGTGAGACACAGCAACTCCTCGAGCGTCAGCTCATGCCATGTTACAGCCCAGCTCATATCCTCGTCTTTTCCAGTGCGGATCGCGATGCAGGACACAATGCTGACTCTAGGGGTTTTGGTGTGTACTAGGTGCGTTGTGATGAATAGCTCATCTCCACCCTCTTGCGATAAGCCACCAGTCTTTCATCGTAAAAGGCCACAATGCCTACATTCTCAGCAAAGTTACAGTTTGTCATTTGGAGATTGCCTCTTGTAACTACTCTAGTCAACACAACGTACACCGAGGGCTTTATTGGTGACATGGCAAAATACCTGGGTGGGTGGTAGAGCACTTGACCGTGCACGGTGCAACCTTGACAATCGTAGGTGTTCATCGCCAAGAGACAGGCCAGGGGGTGCGTGGTCACTGTCCAGTTCATGCACCGCCATTCGGAAGGAGTGACCTTGTACAGGGTCCCTGTGCAATCTCCCCTCACGTAGAACTCGTTCACCCGACTCCCTCGCTTGAATCGAATGTCTTTCACTACACCTTCCGAGTCAACCATGGACGGGGGCTGCTTCTGCGTCCCCCTTTGCCCACCTGACAAGCCTGCATAGGAGGCCACTGCCTTCTTGTTCGCTACCTCTATACCATTTACGTCCATGTGCCAGATCATGCGCACCTTGCAACCTACCCATAGCTTGTCCACCTTCAGATAATCCCTCATTGTGGAGCGGATCCCTTGACGGTATTTGGGCACCGAAAAAAGCTTGGGTAGCGTCTGAGCGGCCTGCTTCAGCACCTCGTACCAGGCGCTCGGTCCTCCAAAGGACGCACGGCTCTGAGCCACGCTCAGAAACTTTTCCCGGGCCTTTGAGCTCACAATGTTCATGTAGGCTGCAGTGTAAGTGATCTGCTGTTCATCCTTGTGGAAGATCCGCAGTTTCTCAGATTCGTACTCTGGGTCCATGACGTCGAGCTCACGTACAGACACCTGACTCTTGAAAATGCGCCGAGACTCTTTGGTGACCATGTTGAACTGGAGGTACGTTACGGCCTCCGCATAACCCGGGTCCTTGAACTGTCGTCTGTTGACAAACAGCGGCGTTGAAGAAGAAAGAAGCCCTTCAAAGCGATCAGTCTCCCAGATGCGCGTGGTCGAGCCCACGGGCTGCAATTGAGATACGCTGCCTGAGAAGACTATCAACGGACCCTTGCCAGGTCCATAGAAGAGAGCCAGGCAGCCCAACATCCTCTCCAGCAGCTCCACGTTCATCAGACCATACTCGTCGATGATCAGCACGTTCACCCCTAGGAATGGCGGCGTGTCCATGTTCTCAAACACTCTCAGCTGCTCAAACATTTTACTGCACACAGCACACGACTCTGGCCTCAGGTGTCTACACGAGTGTCTGAGGATTGCATCGTTCTGCTTCCGAGGCAACTCGGACCGGTACAGTGTATTAAAACGACACACCACCGTCCCGTGAACCTTGTTGTACTTCTGCATAAAGTCTTTGAGTGAAAGCTTGTCGTCCAGGAGTTCCTTGTTGAATCCCATCATCTTGTGGAACGTGTAGACTCGGTCCAAGGACCCGGTTTCCATCAGAGTGCCTGCTGCCTTATTGGTCATGGCACTCACAGCCACGCTGATGTTCAAGTTCCTGAGCTTCTTCACAAGCAGTGATATAGCATATGACTTGCCACAGCCGGCGTCTCCACTCAGCAATGCCAGTTTCATGCGCTCACCTCGGGACATGTGCAGCTTTACCATTTTCCTCACCCATTGTTCCTGACAGTACCTAGACATGGCCAAGAGTGCTTTTGTTCTCAGGTCCTCATCCTCTTCGACACGTCGTCTCTTGCTCTCAGAGCCGCCCACCAGTGAAGCACCTCCGAGGCCCCCCACGTGCACATTCATTTTCTGTATTGGTGACTGTATCTACCAAACTATATATATACACACTATCTACCTCCTCTAATCCCTCTCAGTTGATAGTGCTACAGAATGGCGGAATCACTTGGCCAAGGTGAATCAAACAGCACACGCTTCACAAGAGGCCCTGGCACGTCGTGTGACGCGGATCCTTTAAGGGGAAAATGCTCCTGGGTGTTGGTCCGACTAACCGACCTCACCTCTTTGCCCTGTCCCTGCAGACTTCTACGTTTCATGAACGCAGACAAAGACTGTTCTATCCTAAAGGGGTCTTCACGTGAGACCCTGTCCACATCTGCGCTTGTTTCCGTGCAGTCAATGTGAGGAGGCACTTCGATGCCTTCCAGTATGGAGCGCAAGATTGTGTTCCTGACAGAATGGGAACCTCCTTGATATTCACTGTGATCAACAGCACTCAAGCCTGCCGTCAGAGGCACGTACACAACTCCTTGCGCCTTCCGCACCTTCTGAGCTCTCTCATGCACGCGTACAAACTCGTCGTAGGCCCTTGACACCGTGTCTCTGAACAGTGCCACGTATGAGGTATACATGCTCTTGCTTGTGCACAGAGCCGTGGTCGTAACACCCCCCTTCCCCATGCTGTTTACAACATTAAGGAGCCCCGCTATCACTTCGATCAGCGGAGCGTGCGCCCCGTACTCAAACAACATCCAAGCAAAATCCTCAGTTTCCACCCTGTCCGTAGACTTGTATTTGTTGCCATGCACGTACGCTCTACATAGACCAAAGTGCTTTCCGTACCACTCAGGGTCCCGTTGAGCTAGCATGATGTTTATATTCTCTAACAGCAGGCTGAACCCCGTTGAAAGTCTGTCCCCTACCCTCATCTCAAAGAGCTTCTGCAACACTCCGACCGGAGTGACAGACTGACATGAACATGACTTGAACATGCGATCTTCGGGGAGTGACACGGCCAGGTAATGTCTCCCTACCCAGTCTAAATGGGGATGCAAGACTTCAGTCGTGTGCGTTTCGCCGAGCGAGCTGTGATTCTCAACGGATTTGGTCTGGGTCTGTGACAGTTTGATCCGCAAGCATTCTCTCTCTTCACAGGCCTCGTGGAAAGCCCCTCTCATATTCTCCAGTTCCCTTTTACACAGCTCGAGTTCATATAGCGTATGCCTTAGAGCATCGCTCTGCTTGGTAACAGCCTGGGCTGTGGCGTGAGCAGTGTCTCCTACGCCTCCTTGTCTGGCAACATTTTGTTCTTTGTCTGTCGACAAGCGTGCTGAAAACAAGGCTGTCCTGTCGCGAAGAGCCTCGACCCTGTGTTTGCGCTCGGTATTCAGTGAGCTATTGAGTTCCAGGATTTCACGTTTCAGGTTTGCTATCATCTTCATGTGAGATGGGTCGTCACACTGCCCAGACGACTCGTCTCGTGTTCTCTTTCTACACAGAGATGATGCACCACTGCGTGTCAGAGGCATGATCCCCAATAGACTTACACGTTTCTTATTGACAATACCAGGTTACAGCAACTTGACTTTTGACAATAAAAAAATCACACACACACAGTATTCTAAAGTTTGAAAAATCCTTTATTCAGGTTCATAAACAGCAAAGGTTTTGGTGTTGTTAGCATTTATCATGACCAACACCGGACATGGACATTTTTACAGTTAGTTGGGAACACCTTTGAGCAAGGAGCACAGTCGAGCCTTCTTTCGAAGCACTTTAGGTAGTTTGATGAATATATCATACGTGTCATCACTTTGGAGAGCCTGGCCGAGTTGATCTACAGGGATAAAGGTGTCGGCCCTGTTTGATTTGAGTAGAGTGTAGCGACCCTCTAGCGCTTGTGAGCTGAACCGACCGTCATCCTTCAATGACTCCCTTATGGTCTTCCTGGGATTCACCACCACTAATAAACATGTAGGGGTCATGGCTGTCCGTCGAACATCAAGCACATGAACACCTTCAGCTCCTCCCCGTACGCATAGCAGTACACCGACAACTTTGTTGGGAACCGTTATGTGTCTCACGGGGTACGTTGGTTGGGGAGTAGACGTATGTTTCAGAATGATGATGTCTCTGTCACACATAAGGTTACAAGGGAAGTTTTCAGGCACCCACGCTTGATCGGGATATCTCAAAATCAGCATAGTGTGCGCAGTCCTCCCGTGCACTGTCGAAAAGAAAGGACACTTGTTCAGAGCAGTCTTGATGGTGTCCAGGTCCGTGCAGCAGCACTGTACCTTGTATGGTGTAGTCACATGGTGTACTTCGTACCCAAATGAGTGATGTGTCTGATTAGGAGAGGGGAAAGAAGACACAGCTGCATATACATTGGCAGTGTATGGTGGAGAGCGTGAGCTTGAGCGGGAACCAATGTGTGAAAAGACAGACATTGGTGGGTCCTTTCAGCTATAGTACAAGATGTGTGTACAAAATGTGTGTGTGTGTGCGCCACTTTATACCCGCTCACTCAACTCCAACCTGTCCGACACAAGGTTGCAAACTCTTCTAGGATTTTACGGTTCATATTTGCTATCATCTTGGTGTGACAAGAGTCATCACACTGCCCAGACGATTCATCTTGAGTTCTCCTTCTACACAGAGATGAAGCACAGCAGCGTGTCAAAGTCGTGATCCCAAAAACACTTATCCGTTTCTTATTGACACCACCGGCTTACAGCAACTTGACACTTGACAATAAAAAAATCACACACACAGTTTGCTAATGTTTGAAAAGCCTTTTTTCAGGTTCATAAACAGCAGAAGGTTTGGTGTTGTTAGCCTTGATCATGACCAACATCGGACAAGGCAATTTCTACAGTTAGTTGGGAACACCTTTGAGCAAGGAGCGTAGTTTAGATTTCCTCCAAAGATGTCCAGGTATCTTGAGGCATATATCATACTTGACATCACGTTCCAGAGCCTGGCCGAGTTGATCCACAGGGATCAAGAGGGGGTAGTCAGTTGGTGTGAGATGAGTGTAGCGACCAGCCAGTACTTGTGAGCTAAACCGACCGTCGTCCTTCAGTGACTCCCTTATGGTCTTCTCGGGGTCCACCACCAGTAATAACACTTTAGGGGTCAGGGATGACCGTTTAACATTGAGTAGACGGACAGCGTATCCTGGTAGGCCTCGTTTAGTAGATATGTCTATCTGCACAACGAAGACCTCGTTGGGAGCCCTTATGTGTCTCACGGGGTACTTTGGTTGGGCAATAGACGTACATTTCAGCTGGATGATTTTACCCTCACGCATAAGGTTACAAGGGAAGTTGTCAGGCACCCAGCTGCGCGCACTTTCCAACATCCACATAGGAACCTTCCCGTGCAATGTGGCAAAGAAAGGACACTTGTCCAGAGCAGTCTTGATGGTGTCCATGTCCTTGCAGCAGCAGCACCGCACCAGACAGTCTCCAAGCCAGCCTTTTATGCTGTAGTCAAACGAGCCATGTGTCTGGTTAGAAGAGGAGACAGAGCACTTATCTGCACGTACATTGGCAATGCACGGTGGAGACTGTGAGCATGAGCGATAGCCAAGGCGTGAACGGGTAAGCATTGTCATGTTGACTCCTTCCAGTCACATTGCAAGCTGCAAAGGCGTGTGTGTGTGTTTTTGTGTGTACCGTTGAGTACTCATTCACTCAACATCAAACTGTCCATGACACACAGTGAACACACAGCCAATATATATATATATATATATCAAGGCGTCCGACCGAGTCTGTGTGTCTCCGAGCACAGCTACATTAGATAGTGTGATAGCTCACGCTTGGTTAGATGCATGCTACACATACAGCGTTATCCAGCTCTCACTCATTACATGACAAAGGAAGGGCAAGGATCACAACACCTTGTAAAGAAAACTTGTGGTCTCTGTCCATTCCGAATCATGAACAAAGCTATACCGTTCGTGGAATTCTTCCCTAATATCTACCCTGAGCGCAGAGCTGTCAACCTTGAGCTCGAGCCTACTCTGGTTGGGGTGATGATCAAATCTGTGATGTTTCACAAGGTCGAAGAGGCGCTCTTGTGTAGAGGACTGGTGTTACAAGCACCACGACAAGTCAAAATCTACTCCACGGTACACTTCAAAGTCACTGGTATAGCGCCTGTTGTGGGCTACGACCAAGACCTGATGTACGATCAGGATGGCGAGGAAGAGAACTGGCACACGGTACAGAAATATTGGGCAAAACATTTTGTTGCCGAGCCAGTGCACCTCGCCGTTCACCATGATGACATTAAGCGAAAAGTAAACGCTCAGGTCTTCCCGCTCGCCTCTATACGGTTGGCCAAAAAGTACGTGGAAACCGTAAGGGGTGCGCTTACTTTTGGAGACTTTTGCCCAGACCGGGGCTACTATGTGGCTCGAGACGGTAACACGCCTGCGCTTTGCTCTGATGTTATGTTTGGCAGGGTGTATTTCATGCCCCAAAACAAGCTGGACAAGGACCTCTTAGTGTCAGACCTCATCTACGATCACGACACCTCTGAGGCTGAGGCTAAGCTCTTTGACAGCAAACACGTGTCACATTTCTACAACGCGGCGTGTCTGGACATCGAGACTGTGTTTGATCCATCGTATCGGGAGGTGTACCTGCGATGCAAGACTTTTGCCCACAAATTTCCCTACTGCACTGAGCAAATGATCAACGACATGACAGAGTACAGGAATAAGCTGGTGTGTAAGCTAAACATGGCCAGGAAACAATTGCCCACACAGAGTACACATGCCTCTATCCCTGCTCTGGCGCCTGACATGCCAGGGCAGCAGCACGAGATAACTTGCATCTCTCTTGTGATCCTCAACTCCCATGTACCCAAGACCTCACGTGAGCACCACAGGAAGGTGCTGATAGTTCTCTACAACACATGCAAGGTGACACGCGGCCCACCAAAACCAGACCACAAACTGGCCAGGGATGCGGGAATAGATGACATCAAAAGGATTTCGATCTGCCCGTGCACCAGTGAACTCGCGCTCCTTGAAAGACTGATCCGGATACTGTACGAATGCAAGATAGAACTACTCTATGTGTACAACGCAGAGTTTGATGTCAGGGTGCTTGAGCAGCGTGTGCATTTCTACACAGACTCAAACTATGCAAAGTCGCGTGACCTAGCTACCCAGAAACGAACCAAATCACTATTGGAAGCCTGGTACGGGCTCTTTGTGACCAGGGCACTGACCATGGACACAGTGGCACCTTTCTTCCAGTTTGAAAACGTACGGTATCTGGACATGTACAAGGAGATGCTCAATAGCCTAGGTTCGGTGTTGCTAAATGGCGCCGTGACAGAGTACAAACTCTACAAGGCATACATGCACATCGGAAGTTTCAACAAAGAGAAGGCGAAGTTGGGGCACTTCAAGATGAACAGTTGTGGTATGAACATCATAGATTTGTACAGGATGGCGGGGACCAGAGATATCAAGTTTGCATGCACCAGCATGAAGTTGAATGACGTGGCCCCCTTTGTCATTACCAAGGTCAGGAGACTAAACGGAAAGCCCCCGAAGGACAGGAGAAAGCTTCAAAAGCTGGCAGACATCAGTTACTCTAAAATGGACGAGATGATCAACAGCGGGGGGGAGAGTCTCTTTGCCGTGCTTGTCTACAACCTAGTTGATTCGCAGTTATGCGCCAGGTTGGCTAAGGTCCTCAACCCCGTATCGGCGCTGTTCCACAGATGTAGGACCACGCTCAACATAGATGTTGTGGTACACGGAAGAGGGGATCTGTTTGGTGGCTTTGTGCAGAGCATTCACTCTGTCCAGATCCCTCAGCTCAAGATCACACTCGACACTCTCAGAGTCAAAGCGGGACCCGTGGGTATGCAACTGGAAAGCCGCAAGCGATGGAAACCCGAGGTCGTGACCGACGACGGTGCACACTGGAAGGGGGGAGCTGTGTGCGACCCTCTCACAGGCCTACACTACTCGGGACCTGGTATGGGCCTGGAGCTCGCATTCGACTTTGCCAGTATGTACCCGTCCATAATGTGCGCTCTCAACATCTCGCCCGAGACCACAATTCCCTGGCCGCCCGTGAACTTTCCTCACGACCTATCGGGTTGGGTGTGTTACAACTGGGAAGCTGAGGGCTTTGAATATGCCTCGCTCATTCTCAAGTACGACCAGGCCCAAGGTTGCTTCGTCCGCGCCCCGGCCATATTCTCGTCTTCGGTCGAGTACTTTCTCAACCAGCGAGCCGAGTTCAAGAGAAAGCTCAAGATGCCCGAGATCAGCGAGGCCGAGCGTGTCTACTGCAAGACGCTTGAGGGCGAATGTAAAGTCCTGGCCAACTCCTTTTACGGCACTGCTCCTCATCCCTGTGGGCCACTCATATCTGGCCACGGTAGGCAACAGATTGCCGTGGTAAACAGCTGTGTGTCTACCTTTTACGAGCATCGTTGCCCCGTTGTCTACGGAGACACGGACAGTGTGATGGTCTCGGTTGGCTATGGACCAGGAGACCAGGCAGAGAGCCAAGTGGCCGACGTTGATATCGCAGGCGATGAAGACACACTGGCACAAAAGCCTGAGAATGAACTCCTAGAGATCTTCTCCCACAAGGCCCGTGTGGCCTTGGGTGACAAGTTTAAGCGGGCTGGCGAACAGGTGCCTTCCTTTCTGGACTATGTGCACACTGCATTGGTGGAGGACACTCTCACGAGGATGTACATGATAGTCGGAGGCAACAAGCACCAACAGCTAGTCAGAGACCCTAAGGGGACGTTCACTAAGGAAGGCTACCCTGTATACGTGACTACACTCCCTGGTTCTGAAGAATGTGTGGATGTCACCGGACCCTTTGTCAGAGACAGGAGAGTCAAACTAGAATACGAAAACAGTTGCTCCATATACTGCCATGTGGCCAAGAAGACCTACGTGGCACTCACTCACAGCCTCGACGACAACGGCGATGTCTCGTCTCTCTCCGTTAAGGTCAGGGGATTGGCAGCCTTCAAAAGTGTGCGCTCGCCTTGCGATTCTGCAGTCACGGATGTCTTCATAGCGTGTGTCATCAGAGGAGACTGTATCAAGCTCGAAACGGACCAAGTGTCATGTTTTTCCACCTCCCCCTGGCCCAAGCTCAAGCCAGGAGACGTCATCTTGTACCTCGAGCGGGACCCCCGTGTTGATGATCTCGGCCGGTGGTTAGAGCTGCATCGTGCCAGCTCGTTTCTCACTGAGTACAGAGTCAAAGATGTTGTAACACTGCCGCTGGACTCTGGTTTCTCTGCGGTGTCAACGACACTTGTCCGCGTGCTGCCAAACGAGTCTGGATCGCTTCATGGACCAACGGTGAGAATGCTGTACAAAGACGGGTATTGCATGAACCACATGTTCTCGAGCAAACAAGGCATACTACGAGACCTGCTGATGTGCAAAGCGGCAGAACTCATCGCGTCAAAAATGGGAGCCGGTTTCTTTCCCTGGAGCAGTCTCATCAAATCATCAAAGAACAAGCACTTTCATCAACTAACCCTGGACCGCTTAAAAGTGGCCAATTCCAGTGTGAAAACCTCATACGTGGAAATTGTGAAGACCTGGCTAAAGCGCATCACGGGACTCTCCGTGAAGCCCGTCGAAGTCATTGAGTATCACAAGTGCAACCCCTGCGAGGCCGCTTTCTACAGATACCCGTTGAACCTCCAGGCTAACACAGGGTGCATCACGGCCATGTTCGGAGGCTCGCTCATATGCGAGGCCAACTGTTCCAAATCCAGCAAATTCTCTGACACTGAGCAGAGTCGCGGGAGTGACTCAGAGCACAAAGTCGTTGGTGACGAGGTTGACGAACGGCAATGTATCACTCGCTCCTCTTCCACGGACCTGATATCCCACCCGTACCAGCCTTTCAACAAATGTTACGACAACTCTAGGGTCTTGGTAGCGCACCGTGTAGACCGCACGTTGGTCAATCGTTCAGGGAAGCTCGTGGCTCATTGCATCGTAGACTACTGCCTGCCCCGCTACATGTACAGTTCCGCGCTGGGGCCCGGTAGCATGGAGGACTGTAAAGAGCACTTGCTCGCGTCGATCGCCTCTGTCAGACAGAGGTTGAAACGGGCAACCGCGGCTTTCAATGCGCTGATGAACAACTGCCCCGAACACATGATACCAGTGCACGGAACACGTGAGTTGGAGCAACTAAGGATAAAGAGGGAGAACATGACTCGTCTACCGGGTGAGAAACTCGAGGCCTGTCTCAAGGTTATCACAGAGGACATGTCACTAAGGCCCGACGTTGTCTACAAGAACCTCAGCACTCAGCTTGGGAAGACACTGGCCAAAGTCATATCTCAAGGCGCAGTGTCTGTGCGAGATGCTGATGACTCAGCTGTCCCCTGTTCAGACTCCTCTATATCGCTCTCGCTGCCCACGGTCATACTCGCAGATGCTGAGATCGTTACATCCACTGGTAGGCTTTCCATAGCCAGAAGCGAGCTATGCGAGAGGACTTTAGTTGATCTGGCCAGTGTTCTGTACCAGACTGTGATCATGGCGCAGGTACACACTCCTGATGCGTTCAGTTCAACAACCGCCATGTACCCCGAGTCCATTCTTTGTATCATGCCCTATTCATGTGCGGACGTACATCTCGTGCGATCGTGGATCGAGGCCTTCAAGGGGAGAAAGTGGCTCAAACCCATGCAAGTCAAGCTTGGCAAAAGGAAGCGACCTGTCGACAACTGCAGGGAGGTCACGTATCATTGCATGGGCTGCAAAAACTTCTACATGGACCTGTTTGCCAACAACGTCCCAGGTCACAAACTTCTAGAATCGGTATATGGGCAGGACAAGAGGCGAAAGATAGGACAGTGTGTCAGCGAAACACCGTGGCACTCTTGATCTTTGCTCTCCACGTGGCCCCTTTCTTCAACATATATTGAGATGCAAATCCAAAAACGCTGTGTATAAACGTTTCTGTACATGGGCAACCCGTGGAGATTATACCTTCATTGCAACCTGGTCCATATTCAGTCAAGATGTCTTTCAGTCAGAATGAGTACATTGTATCCCACACCGTGACCAATGCCAGTAAGCCCCATCAGCCTGTCATCTTAAAAGTGGACCTGCTCGGCCTCACATCCATCGGTGAGTGTAGCACTCTGTTTGTTGTTGACAAGATGAACCTTACGGCATACAAACAAGGCACCATGGAAAGAATACCAGTTAAGTTTGCAATAGTAAACGACACTGACAAAAGGATCCTGACCAATGAGCCGGGCAAGCTTTCCTCAAAGTGGAATGTCAACATCGACTGTGGATCCCGTATGAAGATAGCGGGCACCGACACTGAGCCTTTCAAACGTACCCTACCTGTGTACGACGAAGAAACCCGGCAGGCTCTAGTCAATGTATTGGCCTTCATGATGTCAGAAAGCCTCTGGGCCTCGGATAAAGCGCAAGGTGCTTTCGACGTCCTCGTAGAGTCTACTCGAGGAGAATATGAATTCACGTGCCAACAGTGTTTGCAGATTGGTGTTGCCTGCGTTAAGAAAGGAGCCCCCAGTGAACTGCCGTCATTCTCTTTCTCCTCGTGTATAGACGGCTTTGTGTGCATACCTTCCCAACAAGCCTTCGCTGACAAAGACTATGACGCGCTCCGAAATCTCCTAACTCTCTTGAGATCCGCTTCCATTGACAACCTTGACATTGTAACACGAATCAGTGAGGAGATATCCACCGATGCAGCCCTTGAAGAGCGCGAGTGTACATATTTCCATCAAAGACAAGGGTACAAGAGGACCATAGAAATCCCATACACGGTGATGAAATTCATCAGCACCCTGTACCAGACCATGAGCGAGTATGCAGACAACTTCGCCATAGTGGACCGCAATAGGCCCTACATCAAAGTGTTGATCGAAAGCCCCTCGGAGAACATTGGTGAAGTCACCGGCTCTGTGTCCCTAACCAAAATCTACGGATCAACTCTGCTCACCATTTACAATAAACTCATTCACGGCCTGCACAGTTCCGAGGTGTGTGAGAAACAAGACATCGACAGCGTGGCCAACATCACACAGTTGAGCACCGACGTGTTGATCAGGAGAACTCAGTTGACTTTTGTGTTGAATAATCATATGTCATTGAAGGATTGGTCTCACTTTTACTATGGGTGAAATGTGAAAGCCTAATACATGTACATAAAAACAATGGAATAAACAAATGGGCATTCACTGCCTTTACCAGGTGAAATGTGCAAGCTGCGTACATGTAAATAAAAACAATACAAACCAATGGTCGTTCACTGTCTTTTAATTTGTGAAATGTGCACATTGCAATGTGAAGAAAGACAACAGAAATCAATTGTACATCATTGGGTATAACAAAGTAACACTGATCCACATATTTGGGTGTGAAATAGACAGGGCCAGGGTTCCGTGTTCACTGACATAATTTTCTGCCGTGTGGGCTGACCCGCACAAAGTCTCTGAGATATCGGGGAAGAATCCACACGGTCACCCGGTCTGTCTTGATCGCCCTCCTGCAGAATTGTTGCAGTGTAGGAACGGGCCTTGTCACAAATGTCACCCTTTCAACCGTGGTCATGTGAGCCAGCAAGCCTCGGATCGTGTCGAAGTGTTTTGTGTCACCATTGGCTGTTTTAAGCTCATACCCGGTGCTACAGAATGTGACATGGTATATTTGCAGGTCTGAAGTTACGATTTTGAAGAGGTGTCCAAAAACGTCTCGACCCATATAAGACATCACTGCGGCAGGATTACAGTAGTATCCCTTGTTCATTCTTTGTAGGTCCTCTATCAGTTCTTTATGCTCCAACGGATCCATGTTACGGCGATGTGCAAGTGTCCACCATGCGCCTTTCAGCGATGTTATTGTGTCACGCATCTCCTCCAGTACAAGTGCCCCAGAAAACCTTTGCGGACCATCATGGATGTCTTCTGGTCTAGCCATTAAGCATCCACTAGGGGTGGATTCAATCACACCTTGTATCATCTCAACAAGAGACAGACGGTGCCATTGTTCATGTAGTGTCCATGCAAAATAGCCTCGTTTGGGTTCGACGATGATATCAAATCTGTCTACAGTATTGTGGGTCTTCACCATACCTGAACACACTGTTCCTGCAATTGTGCCATTGAAGTTTTCTGCGATGACAATAGCCCCATTGGCAACCTCGGGTCTATTCAGGAAAGACTCAATGCTCTCTTCAGACGCAGAGCCCCACCAGCTGTCATTTATATACTGTAAAAACAAAGGCCATGTTTGGTTCAATGTCCACCAGTTCCCAAAGTTGCGGATTGTTGATTCGGAAAAATTACATGAGTCAAAATGTTCAGTGTCCATAGAAGCCATTGGTCCAGGTCCTGATTGTTAGCGTCCGTTTTGTTGAGGTTAGGCCCAGGGGATTCAGCGGCTGTCTATCTGGTAACGGCCACAGCGTCGGAGAACAGGCTGTGTCTTTGATCTTTTGCAAATCTAACAGATGCTTCTCTTCCCTCTCTTTATGGCCAAGATTCTCAGCAACTTTTATCCGAGCTCAGTCACTGGTGGACATATGTGATTTGCGGTTTGTGTGACTACCAGGGTTATCCACTCCTGAATATAAACACTGAACAAATCAAACATGATTGGGTCTACATATAACGTATCCCCTGTATAGCGCATACATTTGCCACAGATAATCCTTGAGTATTACAGTGATTAAAACTGGCTCATATCACCTCACTGCTTGTGCCACCCTTGTAAGACATGTCAGAGGAAAGCGGTATAGAAACAGATCACGATGGCCTCAGCCAGGTGAGATCAGTGTTCTACGTGAATACACTTTGTCAGGTTAAAGTCATCAATTGACGCTAACCACTATTGTACTCTACTCAACAGGCTTCTACCATAATCCTGGACCGCACTGTAAGTATCTGACATAGAGACAACTGTCAAACACGGTTCCTATTCCTGTACGTGACATACCTTGCATGTATTGCAGGAGAGTGATTACATGGTATCATCGGACGAAGATGGACCTCAAAACCCTGTGGTGCAAGTGCATCTACCGTTACCCCCAGAACTCCTCAACCCTGCACATGCCAACGAAGCCTTGCTTCCTCTTCCTCGTGTGAATGATGTGAATGAAGATATGGTAATATCCGAATTACGTGTGACATTTTATCTGTATATGGCCTCATGGTAATTACATTTGTCTTTCCCTCAAGTACATGGCCGATGACGAGGACGAGGAGCCGGAGGATGGATAGCAACATCACATTCATTCTCAACAGTGTGTATTGTTTATGTTTGATGACTGCTTCCATGGACCGTGACCGGTTCGGGGAATGATGTACTCAGTCAATAAATGTTCATTTGCTTCCAATAACACATATTGTCTTTATTCACACATGGACATGATTATAACACAAGCACTTTGAAATATACACAGTAAAACAGGGATATGACAGTGAAAACACATGTCTACAGATTGCTTGTCACCTATTTGACTAGCTTTGCCCAGATGCTTTCCTAGTACATCGATGAGTATAACAACACAAGTACCTTTGAAATCACACATTACAAGAAACCAAGGACTATAACAGTGATTACACATGTCTACCAATTGCGTGTCACCTATGCGACTAGCTTTGCCCCGTAAACGAGACACCCTTAAGCTCGTAATGGCTCAGGATATCAAAGATGTTGAAAAAGCGTTCCCTGTATCCCCCAAGCCTAAACCCCAGCGCATCGAACGTGACCTTGAATCTCTCTCCCTCGCCAGTTACAATCTCAAACAGGTATCCCAAACTCTTCTCGTCCATATAACACACTGCCGTTGCTGGCTTCCTTCGTGAAGCCTGTAGCACCGTGAGGCGCTCGTGCCAAGCATCTAGATCATCTAGCAGCTTGAGGTGCTCTGGTGACTTCGGATCACCGCCGGTTGAAACTCCCCTCCATGCCGTCTTCAGTACCAGTATCATGAAACGTATGTCCTCCACTATATGTGTCACTGAAAAGTGCGCTGGGCTTGGACATCCTCGACAAGACTCCAAGTATACACACTTTGTACGAGCCATCTGTCTGAACAGGTCAACAGGACTCGAAAAGTCACCCTTTATCAATGCGTTACACATATAAGCACCTCCGCGAACGACAATATGAGAGGTCTGCACACCTTCACGAGACATCATGGTAACAGAACACACCTGTCCGGGTGTATCACCAAAGGGTGCAGCAACGACAATTCGCCCAGGCTTACGGGTTGTTACAAAGGACATTATATCCTCTTCAGAAACGGACCCCCACCAGCGGTTGCCCAGCCATTCTAGAAACACATGCCAGGTCCCAGTCAATAGTGACAAATTGCATTGCTTCACATCAGCGTGAACAGGAAACTCATACACGTGTATCTCGTCGTCACGCTCAAACACTCCGGTGTCCATGGGACAGTCGTCGCCAGCATGCATACCATCTTGGTATTCAAACATTGCTGCTTGCAACGTGCTCCCCTTGTACGAGTTGTCCCCAGTCGCGATTCTGCCGTTGTGATAGCTGTTGACTAGAGCCCCACTCGCGTCAATGAGTTTGTGGGCTGGACCCTCATGTCCATGTACATCCTGGTACCGCTCATGCTGGTATCCAATACCAAACATTGGAGCCCGAGAAGTGCTGTTGGAAGTGAACAATTTGGAGCCTGAAGACTGTGCTGTTCTGTTCCCAGTTGCATT
This sequence comes from Gymnocephalus cernua, assembly GCA_023631565.1. Lineage (NCBI taxonomy): Eukaryota > Metazoa > Chordata > Actinopteri > Perciformes > Percidae > Gymnocephalus > Gymnocephalus cernua. The sequence goes on along the minus strand of JALJEH010000025.1, from coordinate 3,605,377 downwards.
GCCTTGAACATAATGGTTCCTGGTATCCTCATCGTAATAGCACCAATCAAGTCCAGATCCATCGCCGTCAGTCACACAGTTGTCACTTGGTCCGGGATTCCATACGGTCTCTGAACCAGCTGAGTGTAAGGTTGGAGAGTTGATTGGCTCTAGTGGTACAATCCCTGCTGCATCTACCTTGCAGTACCTATAACAGGACTGTGTCCCAGGTCTCATCACACAAACCACCGTGTCATAGTGGTAACCACAATTCTCCAAATAAATCCCCCTGTCAGACAGCGGGAAAACCTTAGAGCTGTACTTTAACCAACATTCTTTGTAGTATGTGTAAATGCCCACACCCAAAAGGTCGGCCGTTGCCTGTATCTCCACTTCGGTTGCCCAAGTACCTAGAGCGTTCATCTGGGATTTGGCAAGGTAGTGTTCCACTGAATCAAACTCTGCTCTCAGACTGGTTTGATAGCTGGCATTGTTTTGTTCCAGCTGCTCGACCACTACATTTCGAATTGTTCCATGGTATTCATCTGTACCGCATAGTGCTGCACTCACCGCTCTGAAGAAACAATTTCCATCAGCTGTTATTTTCACAGTCTTACAAGGGACCCCTAATTCACCGCGATCTGTGTGATACAAACGCCGCTTCCATTCCACACCAAGCCTCTTGCACAGTAAGGATGCGAGTCCACCTGAAATAGGGTAAAATCGCAGCTCCCTACTGGTCTCGCTAACAAAGTCAATGTCAGAGTCCTCATTGCTAACATCCCTGGTTGTTAGATTATCGAGCACCTTGTGTGTATCAACAAACATAGTATGTGACATTGTAACACTCTACGCGATGTGAAACATGTGTCCATAAGTATCATATATGAAGGGGTTGTAAGAGTGATCATCCTCGGTCAGCACTTGTGGACCGTAATTTGAATGTGGATTTTAAAAACACTCCCCTTTGAAGGGAGGTTTCAACATTACACAGGCTTGTCGTTAAAATGTTCACATCAATTGTATGTATTTGCCTTCACGTGAAGGAGCAGCATATACAACCGGCCCTGCTTCAACACTACAGCCTGCAGACACCCTATTCCCCACAAGTTCTACTGCCAGAGACTCAGCTGGTCCGTAAACAGGCTCACATCACACTGGTGTCATTTTAAAGGCAAGATCGTAATCTTCCCCGTGTTGTTTCTGTGTAGCACCTTAAACATATCTGTCCAGTTATAGTAGCAGGTGGGCTTGTAGCTACCCACTGAGCCTTGAAAGTCAATAATGTTGCCTTGGTACTCATCCATGCACACCTCAGGTACACCAAGATCTGGAGATAGTTTGACATTGAAATAATACACAGGCCCAGTAGGATGTGGCTCGAGGCGTAGACTATCAGAGCTGTACATGTGTGCAATGGCAGCGGACTGGTTGAACAGAAGACAGAGTATACATCGACATGGGTCGATCTGCGGCACCTGACCAGTTTTCGTTCTGCTCGACACAAAGCTGTTGTACGACTCGGGTGAGAGCAGCAAGGGTAATGGCTTAGGATTGTACAGAGCATTAACCAGCATACCCTTACAAGAGTTCCCGTTGACACACAAGGGTAGATCTTGATCATTGAGCATGTCACTCAGCAGTGATCTGTCATACACGTTGCGAGCAAGTGCCCTGCCTGGTATAGCACGCTCTGCAAAAGAAGCTAGAAGAGGACATGGATTCTTGGCCAGTAGCTGCAACACGGTCAGCACGGGGGTGCAGCTTGCACACATAGGGTTTCTGGGGCAATTCGATGTACACATGCACACTTGCGGGGCATAGCACTCAGGGAAGAGGGCCCTGATGTCTGATGGTGACAAGTGTCTACTCTGTGACACCTTGTTGAAGACCCGTGATCTCATAGCATCCCTATAACAGGCAACTGTTTCATCTACACACACACGAGAGGTATTGGTGTCTGTGTCCCTACATGGATCAACATCGTTCAACCTATACAGGGTGCGCGTTGCACGCCTGGAACGCAGATTCAAGCCCAACGAACATTTCAGACATTGAGAGCCCTGGTGTCGCCGTTCATAGGCACACCTAGTGCACGTCCAGACGCAGCAGAGTTTCTCCTTCGTGCCTTCGAAGCACGCACAGACTGTGCAAATGAATCCCGACAGGGTTGGGCATTTTGTGAAGTGAGGCTCACTCAAGTGCCAGTCCGGGTTGTTTTTGAAGCAGGTGGAACATACTCTAACCTTACACTGACAACGGAGTTTAATCCCCGCCCTCTGCTTATCTTTGCTGGTTTTAACCAAGGTGACCAGGCACACGAAACACTTTGCACTGGACGAATTGAGACGACTGTTGGTCGTGGCCCCAAAGTTTCTGTATGTAACTGTGGACACTCTCCTGTAAAGATTTGTTGCTTTCCGGACCGCTCCCACCAGTGTTTCTTTACGTTTCCTGTCACAATCTCTCAGCAGTCCCTCGGGAACTATGCCATTGAAAGCGGGGCTGTCGTCAATCGATCCTGGAGTTTTGTGCTGCCCGCTGTTCAAGGCACTATCTCTGGAGCCCGTCCCTGTGATAGGAGATGCTGTATACATTCCTGGAGCAGAGGGGTTCAAGTTGAGTGATCTTAAGGAAGAGCTAGCGGAGCCTTGTCCAGCTCACAGATACAGCTTCGGACACACAGTGAGGACACTGCGTCAGCACGCATTGAAGAACACCCTGTGCTTGTGTGAGTCTGTTTCTTGTTCAAACTCTCGGAAGGAAAGCTTGGAAGAACAGAACGTCACCCCTTTTGTACCTAATGCCACGGGGAAAGCACACACGTTACGGGGCGGGACGTGGGATAATGGGACGTTCAGATCTAACAGGACCCTTTGGGCATATGAAATGGACACTGTGGTTATTGCATACAGGTGGCTGATTCAGAATCGAAGCCTCCATTACCCCAAGTGCTGTGGTGCTGTGATCGTCTATCAGCTCCAAAAGTCACAAAGTCTCCCTCCAGGCTTGTACGTGTACAGGACACGCCCGTGTCACTTTGGTTGCACAGTCGAGAGACCCTTGATGGTTGTGGAACAGTTCAACTTTGATGGTCACCCGAAGCAGTTCCACAGAGGAGAAGGCCTACCCAGCGACATTACCATAGATATGTTCCCTGGCCGTGAGAATGTAAGTGCCGTGTACGTGATAAACCGGCATCTTGCCGTGTCCCCACCGGAGTACGGGAACAGAATGTTTGGAGAGGCAAAAGCCTTGGGGCTCATTACATCCTGCGAGATGCCAACCGCGTGCGAGTATCACGAGGTAGCCATGCGGACAGAGCAGATGTGTGTCATCGATTTACGGTGGAAGGGATTTCACACTAGGTCTGCTTGCATCAACGCAATCCCCAAGTTACGTGGACTGCAAGCTGTCGTGTGGTCAAACCACAACAAGAATGTTCAGGACATAGAGTGTAATGTTTTAGCATGGCTCTTTGGCCAGGCAAATGAACTACCAAATGAGGTGCATATGGTAGACCACAGAAACCAACTACACGGAGTTAGGTACATACTGATGGACATGGACAAGTTCCACTTGGATATACCCAAGCCTCCAAGAAAGACTGAATCTTTCTTCATACACACATCCTTTACGGGAGATTTGGATCTGGCCACCAGCACAATCGGCCGGGTGCCAGGAAATGGAAGTAGAATGGGCTCTCCGTGTCCAGACTCATCGGCGTTTGTTGTCTGGTATTCCTTACCCAGTTTGGGATGCTACCAACCTACACCGTTCAGCTGTGGAGTCAGACACGGCCACGCAACGGCTTTCACTGCTGAGCTCAAGGCATCCTTGTCAGAATGGGTTCTCAAGCAAGATGGAAGTAGTTGCCTGGCAATTGCCGTTCAGCATACGCTGTACTATCATGCCAGAGACATGAAATATAAGATGATGATATGTCACACTGTCAGGGACACTGATGCATCACTGCAAATTTTCAGACTTTGACAGTACGACTCGCTTCACATGATTTGTACACATCTATGGTCCACACATGTTAGCTGGGGAGTTATCAGACTTTGCCATGGTCAGTCTTATGGTAACAGTAATTGTTTTGATCACTAATTGCTAACTTACAACTGTTTTTTGTATAGTGTGCATTGGAGCCCCGGGATGAAGTGATTAAGTGGTCGCCACAGCTGTCTACTACCATGGGGCCCTCGAAGGTTATTGTTGTGATAAAACGTTTACATGCACAGATGAAATCATACGATACTTGTATCAGAAGATGCCAGAATCAGTACGGCAGGTACGTGTTTGGAAACTCCAAACGAGCTGCAGCAGATTTGACTATGGAGACACACCAGTTTCTAAAGCAATGGTGGAGAATTCAAGACAAACAAAGTTCCAGGACACTGATGATGTTCATTCCTTGGTATCTCGAGTAGCAAATCAATGATAGTAACAAATGGAAGATGAGAAGTGACATATTTGTTGGCAGAAAACCTGAGCCGCTGTACACAATCCTGCGAAGGAACATTGCCTATGTTTTGTGGCCAATAAAGATGCTTCATGTATCTCAGTTTGTTTTTATTTGTACAACAATTACATATGCACACATTCTCACAATGTCACAGACAGACACTCATTACTGGTTCAAAATGATGGTTTTTGATAAGAAAATGACTACAATCTGGGTTGTAAATGGGAAATGAGTTTTCTGTGATCATTACTGGGAACTTGCCGTGAGCCTTGAGCATCATTGAGACTTCGTCTACGGACAACCACCGTTTATACTGCATGAGACGAACAGTCAGACCTTTACTGTCAGTGTCTTCAACATTTAGGTATGCCTCGATGCCCTTGTCGTGGCTACTAGATTCAATGTATTTGACGGTGGTGTCGACCAAGGTTTTGTGATCTACCTCGCGATGGTCTACACCCAATAGGGCGGCAACTGTGTGGAAACCGCAGTGGTGATCAGACGGTACTTTCACAACTTTCAGATTATTCAGTCTCACGTAAGCGCGTAATGCACCCATGTGATAGCAGTGTGTGTCTGTCATCTCCTGCGGTGCACGTATGGGTAAGTTGAGACCATGGGCTATTACGTGCCAGAGACCCCTATTGTAACAGATAGAGCCAGGAGCCCAAGATGTATAGTGCTCGTTGAAGACATAATAGCTGTATCCACTGACATTGAGCTCCAGGTTGACTCTGAACAAACCTCCTACGATTGCTGTTACAGGTATAAACTTGTCTTCGCTGTTGCATGTTGCTTTGAACAGACCATGTATGTCATTGCAGACAGCAAGTACAGAGTCATTGAAGTTGAAACTCTTCACTGCTAGATGTACCATAACGGCCAGGGCTTCGGGGGTCATGGGTTCCGTAGCAGCGGTAGCAGCAGCTGTGTCGGTTGATGGTGATGTAGCTACAAGGTTCGTCTTTGAATACATAAAGAGGACCCAGAGTGCCTCCATGAGGGTACCATGAGAGCTTGCACATGTTGTCACGTCTGCCATACCCGGGTTCTTTCCGTACACGGTAGACGCAATGTTAGCCATGCATGGGTTTTTGATGCTTGGTGATGTATCCCAGTTCTTGTCTAATGCCGGTTGCACATTTTTGTTACTAAGGAATAGGTGACCTTCCTGAAATCCCAACTTGTCTACATCGACCACTAGCCCCGTGCATAGACGCCGAGACCCCTGGGGTCTGGTGCATTCACCATCGGCACTGGTGTCTTGCCGTGGTGCGCTAGTCTCATTGTTGCATTCATGTGTTCCAGATTCAACAATTTGAGAAGGACAGTGCCGAACCTCATGCTCCTCAGTCTCTCTCTGTCCATCTACACATTCAAAGGTCTCAAACGATTCATCTATGCCTGCCATGTGTAAAATGCTATCGATTTCGTAACCATGCTCATCCTCTGTGACCAGGAGTGTGTCACACCACGGGTCATACTCGTCGCCAGGTCCATGGAGTGCCTGGGCAATCGGTCTGGTGTGAGACCTGGTCAATGTGCCCTGGATGCTGCTATGTAGCCCATGCGCAAGATTACCAAGGTAGTTGAAGGGTGGTTCACCATGTTGGAGGTAGACGTGCCCGTGCTCCTTTGCAAACCAAATGTCTCGACTCTCTATCGCGCTCTTCACGCTGCCTGGGCTCTGGTTCAGTTTGTCTGTGTAAGGCAGCTGAGCCAGAAGCTCGGGCACGTACAGCTCAGCGGTGCGTAGCATGGTCCCTGAGTCGATCAAGTCTCCCAAGACTATGCGTAGAGCTTGTAAAAACTCGCCGTGGTCAAGGACTATGTAGCTATCGAATGCCTTGGGTGCACACTTAAGGTGCAGAGCTGCACACAGGTGTTTGTCAGCATCCGAACCGGTTTGGGACAATCGCATCTTCAACGCAGGCTGTACATGCAAGTTCCCGGCATAGACCAGTATGTACCATGCTGCAAAGTACAACAGGCCGGCTGAGGTAACTGTGCGCTGGGCACCGTCCTGATCATCACCGTCATCATTGTTGTCGCTGTGGTCCCCAACCACACGTAGGCCACAGGCTGCAAACGTCAAAGCTATCGTGGAGCTCATGAGTTGGTCAGGCACACTATCACCCTGTCCTGCGAAGCATGGTAGAACTCCTTTGCTCAAAACGTCGATCATCAGACGCCTTTCGGATTCACTTATGAGAGCAACTTTGGCTAACGTGTTCAAGGGACCCAGGAGGTGCTTGGTGTAATGCTCGTAGCTGACTCTGACAAGACCTCCGGTGCCCATTGGTGTGAATCGTTCCAAGACATGTCGCGTCACGCATCTCCACGCTCTCGCCAGCAGCTCAAGTGTGTACACAGGACTGGGCGAAACTGGGAGAGCTAGGGCTTTGAACAGCTGGTAACACATCCTGGTGGAGTTGACAAACACGGGCCATATTCTACCCGAGCACTTGCGTGTGTCAGGAGCCTTCAGAGTGAGATCGTCCAGAGCCGAAGCAGCAACCCTGGGGAAGCTTGACACAAGAGCTTGCGTTATTAAGTTCACATCTTGAGCCCTGGCCTCCATCGCATGGGGGGCATTGGTCAGGACATCCACCGCGCTCGATACATTGAACTCGTTCTTGCTTGTAATTGGGTATGCAACAGCCCTGCGCTTAGGGTTGAATCCTTCGTTTTGAGTAAGGACCTTTATCAACTCTGGTTCTGGCTTGAGATCTGCTTCATGCTCGACCTCTACGCGGCATGTGGGTGTAGGTGATACGGACGGAATGTGATCGATGGAAAACATGACAATGAGAGCCTCCAAGTCAAACGAGGCTCTCGTGGCCTGACACTCCTGGAACTTGATCGAGTGCGCCATGATTGACCTGGTCCAGGCTTCTAACAACTCATGTATATCAGAACCCGGAGGCTTGTGGATTTGATACAGGAGCCAGCACAGTTGAATCACAGCTTCGTTCCGCACCAGCCAGTCGTGCTGGCGAGAAGCCTCAACTGCAGCACACTCCATGAGAAACACGCAGGATGTCAAGAGTCTACGCTTACAATCAGAACATGAAAGTTTTGCAATGCCAACCTCAGCGCACCGCACTGCATGCACAGCAGACCAAGGGCTGTAACCACACCATTTCATCTTGTCCAGTATCACCGCTACGAGTGTCCAACCGTGTACAATGCGTTTTGCTTGGCTTCGACACGTACCGTGGTGAGCAAACACCATAGAGCAGGTCCTGTTCTTGGCAATATACTTCCAATCGTAAAACTCCTGAGCCCAGCCAAGCTTCAGCTCGTTGTTCGTCTCCATGAGTTCCTTGCGTTCTTCGATCCAGTCTGAACGAAGTGTTTGATGGAGAACTGGGGCGAGCATTGCGTCACAGACAAAGGGTCCGAATAACTCTATGCATTGGTTCATGTTCTGTTTGTCCAAGAGCCACTTGTTTGTCAGATGCAATAGCCCGTCGTCATTTTTTTGTTCAAGGACTACTCTGTTTAGCCCTGGTAGATGTAAACACATCAGACCCGCGTGTCTCAACCTGGATACAGATCTCAGACACTGGGCCCTGTTGGCGAGCCATGTGCCATTAGGTGACACGTCCTGCATAAATATCACACCTCGTAGGGCTACCACGAGTCCTTCTTTTGCATAGAATATAGGCTCGGATTCCGGGAACACGGTTAGCTCTGGCTGCTCTTGGAGAATCTCTACGTAAGGCACCATGCGCCCGGAGTTCCACGCTCCTTGAAACGAGACCGTGGGTATAATTCCAGTGCATCGTATTGGCTTGTCCTGAACCTGATAGTCGACACAGACGGGACAACCAGTGTCGGCGTCATTGTCGCCCCTATCCTCAACCGGGTTGTTGCTTTGGTACACCAGGTGATCACAATCGGAATCCATGCTGTGTCAAACCATCGGCAATGCAAGGGATTAGTACATACTCATACGACCACTCCACACCGGTTGTCAGCCATGCAAGTGCAGTCACTGCTACAGTGTGTTCATCTCTGCGTGCCGGCACTGAGCTACACAGTCTCTGAGCTTGACTCGAGTCTGAGCCACCTGCAGCTCCAGAGAGCCCTGGTTCCTGGTCAACTTCCTCACTTGCGAGACAAGCATAGACCTTTCGTGCAACAGAGTCTTCACGGAGAGCTCTCCCACGCCGGTCAAGGCTTCGAGTACCGTGAGGTCGCTGCGAATGTCAAAGTACAGGTCGTTCATGTGCGAATCCCAACTCCACTTGTGTGAACTCCTGTCCAGACAGCCGCGAAGGTCCTCTAACTCGTCTTCGATGTCCCCTTTGTGTCTGTCAAAAGCCCTAGGCGCGGATGAGAGTTTGAAGTCTATTTTTTTCAGAGCGCGGGTACACGCTTCTCCCACGGCCCTAGGGGTGATAGTGCCCACCTTGGCTAGCATGCGAGCTATGTAGGCTTTTGCCTCTGACCAAGGCTCCCCGTGGCTCACACCTGGCCTGTCCTGAGTCAGGTTCATAAACTCCATCACTGTGATGTCCCGCGATACCTTGGAACACATTTCTCTCCACACCTCTATGTAGCGAACGTACAGATTGGTGTAGCGTTCGAGGATCATCCTGAGTGCCTCACCGTCGGTGTAGCACGTGTTTAGCGCTTCGTGGACGGAAACTATGACATGGTCAAACGTAGCCTCTTCTTGGCTGGACTCGAGTGCCTTTTGCGTCTGTCTTGTTGCAGCCAGGCGAATCATATCCTGCACAAGACTGTTGCGCCCCAACGCAGCCTGCACCATGTAGTGGATATGACCATCGTTCGAGTCAGCCCTAAGCTCTGGGTACCTTTCTAGGACCTTCTTGAAGCCTACCATGAGCTCGGAAACAGTCTTGGTGTAGCTGGTCAGGACGCGTCTGTAGTTCTCAGCCGCAGCCTTACAGTGAGCGTCGTATGCCTCGCATCGCAAACATCGACGCCTGGAGCTGGTCGAGTGCCCCAACGGTGCTCCTGCCGGTCTCTTTTCTCTATCTAATAAGAGGTCCGCGGTGGTACACTTTGTAAATCTCCATGCCTGGGCCTGATGGGACTCAGGAGTGTCAACGTTGTCTTCATGGTGACGATCGTACAGGTTTAAATTAGATATAGACATACACTCGTCACTGTCGCTGCCTTCGACACGTATGTGTCTAAGCGAGTTTTTAGGGAGCTCTTCATCACAGGAGTCCTCGGAACTCATACTGCTGTCATTGCATTGCAGGTCTGTCTCACTGTCGCCCAGAGGCCCGACTTCCATTGACTCTGCAATGCTTCTTTCTCGGGAAACCGTGACCCGAGCGCTCGCCTGATCCTTGACACGGTCGTATTTTGTGAAGATGTCGGAAACCGCGCGGGTCAATGCGTCTCCCAATGAAAAGAGAGAGCCATCGAACTCATTGAGCCCTCTCTTCCAGAGCGAAGTAGCGACCATGGCCTCGAATTGGAGCTTTCGTCAGAGACAGGGAGCTCTCGTTGCTACTGGATCAAATAGATGTAGCCCAAGATCTCTTGTTCGCATGTGTGATAAGTACATCTTCTACGTTTACATTTGCCTAAAATGGCGAAAGCTTCAGCTAACTGACGATGAACTGTCACACCTATTTGGTGGTCGCAGCAATGTATTTGCACAGTTGGATCCGAAGTGGCTATCGCGATTCATTGCAAGGTGTCAGTTGTTGTACCACGGGGAACTGAAGAAGTGTCTTTCTTTGCCGCCTCTACCTATTTCCAAAACCATGTACAAGGCACGGACCGGAGTGGGTACATTTGTAACAGTCGACAGCAGAGGTCGTGTGGTACAGATTGAGAATTTCACAGACCCAGGTCTCCCTAGGAAACTTGGGCATGAGGCCTTTTCAGCATTTGAGGAAAACCTATCGGTGTTCTCTGATGTGGCCTTTAGGCTGCAAGGTGGAGGAGCGCCAGCATTGCCTTCGCTGGTAATTTGCAGACACTCGGGGTCTCACAATACCTTGCATCCAAACTGGCAGACATGCTATACGGTTAAGGAGTGCGACATTCGAGGCCTGAAGGTCGAAGCAGGCTACATCTACACAACGGACGGACAATCACTGTACAGATCGGTCTCCTCATGGAAGACCAATGTCTGTCTGATGTTCGACGAAGCCTGCCGAGAGGAGATCATCCGCACGCTTTGTGCTTTGGCGATGGGAGACTCTAGGTTGGGCATTCAGTTCACACTGAAATGTGTTCTACCCGATCGAGGGCCAGACCTAGATCTGCGAGAGCTGGACCCACTGGAGCCAGACTCAACACTGAGAGACATCCACGATCTTGCAGACAACCAGGTTGAGCATGTTGCGTGTGAACAGTCGAACGCTCCGCTGAGCTGCTGTGACCGTGAAGGCTTGGTGTGTCTCAGAGACCTTACCAGACTCCCATCGGGGTTCTCTATTCTTGCGGAGAATGAGAACGTGGTCGTATTGAGGCACATATTGAGAGACGCTGTGGTGATCGTACCGAAGAGCAGGGCTTGCATGACACGGCGAGTCCGAGGTGCAAGTCGGCTGAGGGACGGTGACATCTCAGCTCCGAGAGGGTGTGTGACGGAATGGTTCCCGTGCGGGCACTCTCTGTTCACAGTCGAAAGGGGTCTCGCGGGTGTACCTCCTGTCATGATATCCTGCAATGGAGATGGCGACCACAGACGCCCAGGCGAGGAATGTTCCACAGGAGAGGTGCCCACGCTGCGCGTCCTCAGGAGCTCAAAGTATCACAGGGTACTACCGAGAGTGTTTCGGTCAAGCAGCCACCTCTTCAATCAATCGGTGTGCCTGCTACCGGGCACCATGACCATTGTTGCGCCGAGGGTGTTACGCTTCCATGGGTGTGTAGCTGTCTGGTATGCCTTTGATGCATTCCAACAGCTAGGTGTCTATGAAAAGGAGCGCGCTAGTAGCCCTGTCCAGCTGTCGTTTGTGTCAAACCTGAGCGTGCGAGAGGCTCTGGTTGTGCTTTTGTCGTACCTGTGTCTCACGGAGTCTTTTGGTGCGTCAAAAAAGAGCCGATTTGCATTTACGGTACAACATCATTCAACGTTGTCAGAACTCAGAAAGATAATCCACGCAAACCCGAGAGTGCACTCGAGGCTCGTGGCCTTGGACCTGTCGCTTGGAGAGCAGGTGATGCGGCAGGACCTAGAAGAGGAGATATTGCAAATCCGAGATGGTTTAGCCGCCGAAGAGAGCAATGAGGTTTCCAGTGGAGAGAAACGCGAGCACACCAGGCAGCCAGAGAATAAAGACGATGAGTGGGAGGACGTCAGGAGTGGCGACGACGAGGAGAGTGATGATACCGGTGAAGCTGTAAACGAGTATTCTGGAAAGGAAGAGAGTCAGCAGGGCAGTGGCAGCTCTGATTGCGATTGTGGGGATGACACAGACGAGGAAGAGCGAGTGGTAGCAAACATAGCAAGCGTCGTCGGCACGGTACCTGGGTTCAGTGCAAGAACGGGACACATGGTCCTGTTTGGGCGCGGAGGATGTCCTCCGTCGAGTTTCAAATGGCTCACGATCGGTCTACGGACGCTGGGCCTGGTTAACTTGAAAATATTGCGTGCATGCAGATTGTTTCACTCAAAGGTCGGACGTAGCAGAGCTACGTTGAGGATTCCGAACACGAACGGCGTCCTGCCCGAATCCTGCTGGTTAGGCGGGGGAACATTGCTCACGGATGATCTGTGTCTCGGTCGTGAATGGGGCCCCGAGGGCCTGCCTACGCCATTACTCAATTGCAGCAACTGCTTCTTTCAACTAAATTACTCTCCCAAGTTGGCGAAGCCTAAAATCCACCCGGGAGCCGTTGACAATGGGGGTTTGGTTGTAGAGATGTCCAGGATAGAACAGGCCATATGTAGCGAGACCGCAAGAGGCTATGAAGAACAGAAACTCTTACGGCTCTTTCGGACCTCTCGCAGGAGGATGCTGCAGTGCCCGTTTGACGTTGAGATTGACGAACCCGAGATCGGAGGCCGCGGATGCACTGAGCCTCTCTACAAGAGATCGTGGCTTGTGTCACAAAGGCGACAACCGGGCTCGTTCGCAGCTCCCTCGACCATAGGAGACGGAGAACACTTCCCTTTTGTAGAGATAGCGACAGAACCCGATCTCGAGGAGAGCGATGAAGACATGCTCGCCTACCCGCTCTCGGAATACAATCTCAACCTCACGATTAAATCTTCTCCTAATCACCATGCAATGATTAGGGCAGACCGATCCCCTGGCGAATGCGGCTCCGTGTACGAGGCGTGCTTGGATGAGGCCGTGCTACTGGGCCACTGTGCGAGGGTCTCTGTCACACAGGGTGCCAAGAGGAACTTTGACGTGAGCGCTTGCCTGACATGCTTCTACAGGTCAGTTCACCCCTGTGTCCCCGACATGAACGTTGGAGACGTGATGCTCGACTACGAGTTCACCCTGCACGGCAAGGGCGAACTGTCTCCCGTGTTCGCTCTCCTCAGCCATTTGGCGGAAAGCTGCAGGGTCAACTGCTTCCCCAAGTACAAGCTCATCACCCTGACTAGACCCAGAGGTGCATCGGTGTGGACAAGGGGCACCGAGGCCCTGTTCCAATCACGGCGGCTGAGAACAAACACCATCGGAGCCTTCTTGTGCGCTCAAGATCACAGGCTAGCGCCTCTGCTGTCGAGGTGCTGCAACCCAAAGCCCGTACAGCCCTCGGAATTCTGGGAAGGTTGCGAGCTGCTGCCTAGCGGAGATGAAGAGGAGCTCCTCTTGCGAGCCTATTCTAAGACACTCGGTCCCGTGTTTGAGTTTGACAAGTTAGAGCATTTCCCGTCTAAGGTCAGCACCAGTCTCGGGGAGTGGACGTTCATGCGGCTTGCGAGCAAGTCTTCTGGTGTCAAGCGCTACCCGGGCACCACAGTGGTAGATGGGTATGCTTTGGCATTCGCAGCCGAGTCCCCGCTCTTCTATCTCAGAGGCGAGGGGCCATTGGTGCAGAAGCTGGAGTCTGTGGCAGTGGTCGTTGAGAGCAGCTCGGCGTACAGAACGAACGTGTTGAAGAAAGAGGACCCGGAGTGGCCGGGACCAAATACGATAGAGACGCAGGACCGCGTCAAGTGTAAAAGCAAGAGCTCTGTCATCGACGAAATGTTCATGCGCTGCGGAGGCCGGGATCCCTTAGAAGGGTACGATGTGAACGGGAGGTCTTGGGCCAAACTGATAGGCTCCAGGTGGACATTCAAGAAGGCCCCAGGTGACAGGTATCAAGATCGAGACTGGGAACTGGAGTACCCCGTGTCAGAGAGCTTGACTGTGATAGGGCCCGGGGGTTCTAGCCTTGTCGAGACTGTAAAGTGGCTTTGTGCCGCGCCTCCTGCCAAATTCGCCTTTGGACAATGCAGTCGTGTAGGTGAACCACCGCACGACAGGATCTCTGCGAACCTCACGTGCATGGAGATCGACTCTAGGACGGCTCGGATCCGGGACCCTACAGAGTGGAAAGGTTTCGAGGCCTTGTGCTCCCGTGTGCTGACGTGCCCTACCGAAAAGATGTGGACCAGAGGCCTTTGTAAGGTGGTGAACAAAGGACTGAACGCTTTTGAACGCGAAGCTCTGGTGCCTATGGCCAACCTGATTGTGATAGTCGAACCCGGAGCATGGTACGCGTTGCCCTGTAACGTCGATGGCTCACGGTGTCACGACGCCGAGATACACATGTCGCCAGTTGGCGAAGGTCTGATGTACCACCGTGAGGTGTGCTCGGCTCCAGAGTTTGCAGTGGCCCTAGCGTGTAGAATGCTCTCGGGAGAGGTGCACGAAGAGCTGGAGATAAAATGTCTAAGACGCGGGGTGTACAATTACCTGCAGCGGGCCCTGGTCTGGTTCGCAGGTGCCACAGGACCTTTCAGATCACGGACGGTGACCGTCTTCACACCTGAAGCGGACTTCGGGACAGAAACTTGGACCCACACTCTGCCCCAGGGATTAGATGTTCTGACAACAAGTAGCACTAGCTATCTGGTCTCTTGCAAAGATCCTTGTCGGGAGCTTGTGTCTTTGGCGGTCGCAAAGTCCAAAGGGATCGTTCGAGTCAACTCAGCTGGCAATCTGGTGTTACATTCAAACCCGGGGAGTTTGAAAGTGTCTACCATGAAAGAGGAGCCAGGGGTGCACGCTCTCGTTGCCACACCCGCAGAAAGCACGAAAGTCTGCGAGGGCGACTGCGCTCAGGTGCACATTCGCTGCAACCAATCGCTGAGGGAGTTTTGCAAGCTGCAACGTATACCCGAGGGAATTCGAGGTCCCGAAACGTGGAGGAGAGCCTTACCGTGGTCAAAAGGGGACCCGGGCAACTTTTGCTCTAAGGTGTCTGCTTTGAAGTACAGATGGGAGTCTGGGAACACTGACTTGGCCGAGGTGCAAGTTCGAGACTCTGGTAGGTGGTACGGAGAGCAGCTGCCATGGCGGAGGTGCTCCGATGGGAAACTGATACCTCGAAGAGACAGATTTTGGTACCTGATTGACTACAAGGAGTCTTTCATCAGACAGAATGCTGCGGACATTGTGAGATCTGACGACAACGACAGACCCAGGTCGCCAGACCTCGATGAGTACTCGGAAGGGGAAGACAAAGAAGGAGCAGGTGGCGAAGATGGAGGCGGTGTAGGCCAGCCCGGGGAACACACGACTGTGAACTGTGAGTGGCGTGAGAGGGAACTTTCGAGTTTCATCTCACTCAATTCACGTCTCGAGATTGAACTAGTCTCCAGTCTCCCTAGGACCGAAGGACATGTGTTCTTCGAACCCGTGCACAACCCGGCCTACTACGGGACTGAAGGGACATTGGACGACTGCGGCAAGCTCGTCAAATACTACAAACCTCACAAATTCCTCTCGCTGATGTACGACATTTGCACAGTGCTGGTCTATGGCTGCGGACTGAGACCGGTGTTTGTGCACGGCTCCTCGGACGCTGCAGGTGAGAGGGTTCTCCGTCTGGTCATGGGAGCGCTGGCATTGGCCGAAAAACTCACCTCCAATGTGTATCCTAGCCGTCCCAAGATTGCAATTGTGGTACGCGAGGGGAGAGAGGAGATGGTAAAACTCGCTCGCGAGATCAGCCGCTGCATTGTCGTGACTGTCGGCCACAGGAAGAGAGCAGGTGCCCTGGTGTACACATTTAGGGAGTTGCCGCACAACATAGAAAGAGAGACCTGCTGCTCATTGCTTACGGGATATAGCCAGCTTGCTGCACACTACGCCTCGCCTGACAAGTTTATCTGTGACAGTGGCATATCTGCATTTGCTCAACTAACGACCCTCTGGCCCTCTGTATGCAAGAGAGGTGACATAAAACACCCCACATGCTCACCAGACCCCAGATGGATAGGACTCATGGTGTGTCTCGCGGAGTGGCAGGGGAAGAGGGGAGTTGCAGATGCTGTAGCCCCGGGAGCGCTAGAGGCTCTGAGAGCGGGCCTCGCCAAGGCCACAGGCTGAGAGTGATCGACCTCTACGATCTGGCATGCAGAGCGAGGTTGCTCGGGGAGATTGACCCGCAACTGAGGAACTTTGTAGACGGCTTCGAGGAGCCTAGGCAATCAGCCTTGACACCCGAAGAGCCTTGTAACAAACGTGTAAACGAATACACGGTGTGGCTCACGGTGCGAGGCGTAGAGAACCAAGACATCATAGTAAGAAACCCCAATCAACCGCTGACACTGTCCGAAGTCACTGGTGCATACGCAAAACTGAGCAGAGAGTTCATCACATGCTCTCACGAAGAGTCTCTAAATGCCTTGAATTTGCTACAGGACTTCATATCGCTCATGCTCCGGTACCCCATTGTACCGAAGCTGGCCATGGACACCAAGGAGTGTCCCGAGTGTTTCTTTGAAGCGGAGATAACCGCCGAGACATGGAAAGACGTGAGGCAAAAGATGTCATGCTACCACTTCACGCTGAGGCATGAACAGTTCATGTGCACACGGACAGACAGTGGTCTGGCCTCGGAGGACATGGGCTATCTCCGCGTTGACGACAACGGGGAAATGGTGAGAGCCGGACCCTGCGGTAGCGTGTTCATGACCGACGAGGCCAAGGACGACGCGGCTGATTGTCTAAAACCCATGAGGTTTCTCGAGCAGTTGGAGTCGCTCAAGAGGCGGGACGAGATAACCAAGCAGAAAACGTTGGGCAAAGAAATATTCCACGAACTCAAGTCGCACAGCCACACACTCAAGGAGCTAGAGGCCCCCAGGTATCTGAGCGCATACCCGTTGCGTTGCCTCTACCAATTTTATGGCTCGTTGAACAGGAGCCGCACAAGAGCCCAAGTCCTGTCGGAACAGTACCCCGAGTGTAGCCGGGACAGGCTCCGGGCACAGCTCAAAGTCAAAGAACTGAGACTGAAGCTAAGGTCGACAGCCTCAACAGGTACCAATGACAAGCTGCTCTCGTACGTGTGCATGGCGATGATAGGTCCAGTGCGAAGATACACGCCTAGGTACAACTTCACGGCCGAGAGAGTGGTGTTATTCAAGCACCTGATAGCTTCTGGCTTTCCTATAGAGATTGCATCGAGTCTGGTGAAGAGTATAAGCGATTCCAAGAGAGTGTCCATGATTGCTTTACCTTTGGCCAAGGGGGTTGAGCTACAGTTGAAAAAGACCGTTCAGCCCACCACATATAACAGAAAGATAGCTTGCCTCATATGGTTATTCTCGCACATCACTGCATATTGCACACTTCGACAGCTGAGTCATGGCTACGTACAAATGGGAGACTCACCCGAGGACATGGCCTGCGATGGGCTCTACGTGTTCGACCAAGATCACGTGGGCTTCAAACTGTCCCCGGGACCCGAGCTCTCAGCCGCAACCGATGTCCGCACAACAGGACCAGCAGCCTCGGCGTATGTGCCCTTCTCACAGATTATGGAACTGCTTGCACTGCGGGATAGCGTTCAGGAGAGACTTTGCCAATAGAGTCATCAGAGCCAGACCTGAGCAGTCTTACGAGGCGCTGGTACAGTTCGGCAACGCTCCCATAACCGGCATGGTGAATCTACAGTGGAAATGCGAGGCTATGGAAAGACACAGCTCTGAGCGCTCGAAATACTCTGCTATCGTGTTTGACAAAATACTCAGCGAGTACGTGGCGAGCAGGCAGAATCGACACACCATGAGCTCCCAGTGTTCTAAGCCGTTGTCACAGAAGCAGTGTAGAGCTAAGGGTACAGTCAGGTGGAAGAGACCTGTCTGCATGCAAGAGAAGAAGAACAAAAACTCTGAGGAAACAGCCAGGCGAAGAGGACCGGAGCCGCAAGGATTGTCTGTACCCCCTTAAACCAATCGTACAGAGACTCAATGGTTCCTGATTGTTGTTCCTTTTTTTGTCTTTTTCTATGTACGCAGGCAAGTGTCCGAATAAAGTACCCTGACCAAACATGAATCAAGTTCCTTTCTTAAGTTTTTTTTGTGTCTCATATGAATAAACCAACCAAGGAAACAATCTGTCATGAGAGTGATATTTTATTGTACAGTCACATAGAACAACACGTACATCACATAGTACATCACAATTGAACACCAATGCACCATAATCAATTGAAGCAAAGTTTATGCGGTCCTGGTCAAGGCTAGGAGTGCTCTAAACACATCACTTTCTCCTCGAGTCTCCCGTCGTGCCTTTCGTAGTACCCCGCATAGCAAGGCCTCTTCCTTTTCCTTGTCAGTGGCGCACTGGTCTTTGTTTGGTGAAAAGATGACTCCGGGCGAGGTTCGGGTCGATTTCGAGCCTCCCGGGGTTTCCTCGTTTGCTCACTGTGGTCTTTGGGAGTCTGACTGTGAGACATGGACTCAATCTTGTTCTCTGAGTAGCTAGCGTCCAAAAAGTACTTGTCCAAGGTGACTGTGACCACAGTGGGCAAGGAGCTTCTGAGATCGATGTTCGCTAGCACCCGCTTTACAAACTCAGGCTTGTTCGCGTGCAGGTGGACATGCGTGGAGAGCGTAGACCACTGGTTGTGTCTGGTGCGAGCCTTGTCAAAGCACATAATCACTAATGTCCTGTTGTTAAATAGGTCACCGAGTATGCGATGTTTTAAATATGGGAAAAGACACAGTGCCAGCATGATCACCATGGTGTAGAAGTCAGCTGTCTTGCTGTGTATATCATTGTACTTGCATGTCACTTTCCTCATGAACCTGGTGATCTTGTCATCACGCGAGTTGAAGAGCGTTGCTACAGCCACGGCGCTCTTCAACACTGCGTCCTTCACAACCAAGGACATCTCTCTGGAGCAATGCAGCGTAGGCTTGCCACAGAACTGTATCGCCTCGGCCAGCTCGAATATCTTGGCCGGCCACGAGAAACGGGGGTCTTTCAATGAGGTGTTCAACACCTGACTCTTGGCGATCATCTCGTATTGGCAAGCAAATTCATCGGTCAGTGCTGTTGAGAACAGTGCGATCATGGCAGGCAAGCTGGCTTTCAGTATGAGAACGTTGACGTCAAATTCCGTGTCGCAGAGACGTCTACCCGGTTCATATTCCATTGCACCATAGCCCATTTCGACAGGGTCCCCTTTAGCCGGTACGTAGTATGTTCCTCTGAACTCCAAATGCGGCTTCTGAAATATGTGCAGGGCTGCAACGGGGCATGGCGACTCTGATGACCGTGCCTGATATTGGGTTTGCGTGGCCATGGCTTGTATCAAAGAGCAAATGGAAGCCGAGCACACGTGCCTGCTGCAGTGTGTTGGACACATGTAGCCCCCGATGTGATCTCTGAAAGAGCATTCCATCTCGACGCAGTAGCTCACCCATTGCGGATCCTCTATTAACTCTGTATGGGAATGGTACATGCTGGCCTGGGTCTGCTGAGACTCGCCCCCGGTTTCTGTCTTTTCGTTATTCACTTTTAATTTCCCTCTTCTCTATCTCCTCTCGATCCACTTTCTTCTGGGAGCCAACTCTGCTCCTCTCAAATGTGAATTTTTGCAATAACCAGTGTCATTATGAGTGTGATCTTAACCCACCGCTCCCATGTCCACATCTCGTGTCTTCACAGGCTAGCAGAGGACAGAGCGCCGACCTTATTCTCGTGGATGAAGTGGGTTTTGTCGGTGCCAAGGTGCTACTGGCTGTGTTGCCAAACATCGCGTTCAGAGGGCGCAAGCAAGTGCACATCACTAGTCACGTCAACAACACCCCGTGGCTGCACAGAGTTGCCGACATCCGCGGAGACAACGGCGAGCCAGCCTACCACGTAGTCTCACAGAGCTTCAAGTGTAGGCGTCACGAGAGGGAGCCGGGCCTGACTTGCGCCTGCCTCGGAGTGTACTGTCCTCAACACATATCCGTAGACAACCATCTGAAGGAGCTGATGAACATGGTCACGCCAAAGGGATTCGAGAACGAAGTCACGGGAAGCAGCAGCATGTCGTCCACCGACACCAAGACCGACAACACCACTCCCTTTGAGCCCTCGGTGATAAACAAGTTCCTCTCAAACAACAGCGTCACGCTGGACTTCATGAGACGGGCGTCCGTGGTCAGAGCCTACCTGTGTCTCGATCCGACATTCGGAGGAGGCTCTAGGTCCTGTGCTGGAGTGTGCTGTGCCGTGGAGCTGGCAGGTGGCAATCTAGTGGTGAGTTGTCACAATCTCCCGTGGGTGAATCTAAGCCCGAGACCAGAAGATCGCTAAACATGTAATCGTAATTTACAGGTCTGTAGTTTTCGCTATGCTGCGGCCCGTTGTTAACCACCGGTCTTAGGTCTAACAGGGTGCAGATGTACGCGCTGATACGAGTCTCGTCCTGTATTGTCAACGTGGTCTCCGTGTCGGGCACGAAGCATGAGATCAGGTCCAGGGCCTGGGTCCAGATGCCGCACGTGCACTTGGAGTTCGAGAGTGTCAACATCCACCCTGTTACCGCTAACGAAATAATGGTTTGAAGAGATCCTCTTGTTCGCACGCTCTCCTTGATGATGGCCATGTACTTTAGGGCACCGCTACGAATGGACTCGGCCGAGGCGAACACCCCTAGCACCATATCGCGGTACGCCTTCCAGTTGCAGCTCGAGATACACCTGTGCACCAACTGCTCTGGGACACGGTTTCCGAGTGCGAGTGTTATAACCCTGGACAAGTCACCGGGGACATGGAGAGAATCACATGCATTCTTGCCGAGTCCTCGTTTGTTGTACACGGACACCAAGGTGTCGATTACGAGTATCCTAGCAGGAGAGAAGGACACGAGCTGACTGTAAAGGTTTCTGAGCTGGCCGTGATCCATGTTAGCGTAGAAGAGTATGTTGCGATGGAACGTAGTGAACGCTATCATGAACTCGTACTGCGATATCAGGTACTCCCATGGTATTCTCATCAGCGTATCAACTTGCCCTCGAACCGCCTGACATGTGGGACAGAACATGATGATGATGATGATGGTGATGATGATGATGATAATTCTTGTTTGTAGAGAAAATCCTGCTGGCCCTAACAATCTGTGTTATACCTTCTTTCTCACCACAGGTTATGGCCCTGGAAGAACTGGAGATACGTGATTTGGATCATGTTACTCGAGTCTACGCTGCTCTGCTCAGCTCTCATGTCAGACTGCTGAAGCTTCTCATGCCCAGAGTCATGTGGAAGGAAGTCCCTGTGGTCATAGTATTTGAACAAAACACCTACGTCAACGCCCTGGTCGATGTGAAAAATCTAGTTGATCACTCGCTAGCACGCTCCGGGTTCAAGGTGCTGTTCTACAGCAAGTGGTCACATATCAACAACAAGTACATGCTAGGGAAGCATGTGGGCGCCAGGACCAAACTGGCTATGGTTCTCAGTACGGTGTTGGCAATCAATAGGGAAACACTATATTACTGTGATGCTGTCATGTCCCTGGGATGGGCAGTGCTATCTGAGGCCATGAATAAAACTCGCATACTCGAGTCGAGCATGGGCACGGCACAGGGTGCGGGTTCAAGTAACAAGATGGGCTCCAATAAGGAAGTGTTCATGTACAGGCGCTCGGAAAGGGGAGTCAATTTGGCCACAGATATCACAGCGAGTGTGTTTGAGACACGCGACGTGATAGCATTGCCTGAGGCTAGGCTCACGGACAAGACCCATGCACAGCAAGGGAAAGTTCTACTCGGGAAACTGAGAGAGGAACTGTCACTGGTCACTATCACTGAGTCCGCTAAAGGTAGTACAGTTACCACAGGGGGTAAGAAGTCTGTAAACGGAGAGTACACCAGAGACGATATGCTCTCTGCATTCCTGCTTCTATGTCACACGAGAGACGAGATACACAGCCGAGAAAGCTCTATCAGACTCGGCGGTGAGGTTTACTGTAACTAGCATGTGTGTGTGTGTATGTGTGTGTGTGATTGTTTGTGTGTTGTTGCGACTTGATCTGATGATTAAAAAGTACACCACATAGAGTCTCTGTTGTTTTTGTGATTTTTTATTGAATACCTTTTTCACAAACACACATCACGGGGCAGTTGGGGTTTCACATGCAATAGACAATGGGTCATGTATAAGCACAGAGTTGACAAAGCCAAAACCACATTGAGTCACAAAAGTAACGTACAAGAAGCAGCAAAAAGTTGACAAATTCAATCATCACACATATCCTCTTCAAACACAACTCCTTTAGGCCGTTGATCGCAGTTGACGAACCATCCACCACTGGATTCGTCCGTGTCTGTGTCTCCCTCGGAAGAAGACTCGTCCGTGTCTGTGTCTTCCTCGGAAGAAGACTCATACTCGGCCGTGTCCGTGTCTTCGTCGGAAGAAGGCACGGGGTCCTCGTAACCAGGTTCTTTGCACCCGATGTCCGTGTCTCGATCAACAGACGAGTCCTCGGCAAGGGGTCCCTGGTCCCTGGTGTCAGCATCATCATTGTACAATTCGTCGCTTTCCTTTATAACGCTGAGGTCTGTCTGGTACAATAACATCATTCTACTGAGTACCACGGAAGATGTAGGTCCTTTGGCACATGAATATGTACAAGTAGTAGTGTTCCCAGTGGTTGCAGTTCTGGTGTAAGGGCAATCTGACTGAGCCGGGTCCATGCTGCTGCACTTTGCGGAATCTAATGCTGTGTGACAACTGCTGAATTGAATCTCACCAGAGACCGTCGGCTGAAGGCTGAGTCTTTACCGGAAGAGCTAGGTGCTAGCTAGCTAGGTGTATCAAGTCCCATGTGCAATCAGAGATGTTGTAGTAGGTTCTTATTCCAGTCAGGGTTTGACGCCCTTTTATCTAACTCCAGACCCTTTGGTGAAGAGATCCACCGCTGAGTCAAGTAGAAACCTCCGGTCGGATGAATGAACAAGCTCTGTGGTGCGATGAGAGAGCTCTTTGCTCGGATGTCTATGAGCAGATGATTGAATGAGCAGGGCTCTGTGTGGACGACTGAACAAGCTCTGTGGTGGGATGTCTAATACTCATAGACACTGCTGCTGTGATTAAGCTGCTCACCGGCTGCTCTTGACCTGATCAGGCTCTCATCTGTACTGACATCAGACCTAAGCAGCATTCCACCTTTCCCATCGGAGCCCAGCTGCAGTTTGCTTTGACATGGCTTAGCCCACCGGGGTTCGTGACTCTGGTCCCGGACATATTTAGCTCTGACAGAGTGTCCGCGGCAATTCTCTCCGATCTTGGATTGATATGTGGCATATATTGTTTCAGCAGTTGCTGCTGGAGTGTGATACACATAGTCTGGACTTTTGGAGCGCATCCTGACATTACCAACAGCTCCCTGGTGCTCCACACGGTGTTTATCTTGTAGCAACATCTCTCCTTGTTGCCTCAGTATGCCACGATTACACCTTTCTGTCAAACTATCTGCCAGTTTTTTACGGTCATGTATGAATTCATCGGTGAGACCCATGGCGCGTAGAGCATTCGTTGGTAGTGTGGTAAATAAACAGAAAGACATCCCCAGAAACTTGGAACTCTCATTCGTATAGCCGTGATCATCAAGGAACTTCTGGACCCTGGGCTCGAGGTTCTCCATGCTGAGGCGTTTAGGTTTGGATGTGTGATCGGATGTGTTGCACCACTTGTGTTGAGCATTGTTAATATCAGAAAGACTAAAAGGTGTGGTAGGTATGGTGTTGTAGAGAGATGCCACAATGGTTTGTATTGCATATATAAGTGGTTCTGTTAACATACATGTCTTCCCTTTTTTGTTTAGAGTTTCTTGTCATTGCGTCTTTTAGCTTTCACGATGACAATGCCGTTCTTTACATACTGCTGCAGCCACTTGATCTCCGGGTTGATGCAAACCTCCTTGTTGTTCTTTAGCTTGGCAATGACTTGGAAGGGGCAGCTGGGTGTGTGGAGGAACTTGAGCTCTTTGACAAAGCGCTGAGGAACCGTGTTGAGGATTGAACGACAAGAGCACCGCTCAACCAGACTGAGGGGCTTTGCGTTGTAGGTTGGTACATGTGTGGCCATGGCCAGCAGAGTCATCAGTGTCAGCAGTTTGACATCCATGGTAGTGAACTAACAGGCTACAGGACGGCTCTCTCTTGTCTCTGTTACAATCCAGGAAAGATCCCCAATCCAGGGATATATATATGGGATACTCAGTCACAGCTAGGATTCTAAGCCACAGTTTGGATGCCTTAAGGTAGCTCCGCCCACTCTAGCCACCCAGACCTAAAATCTTATCAGTAAGCCGGTGACCGAGCTAGGGTGAACATCTCCTGAGACTCGCTGTGCAACCCATACTGTGTGGACAAGTGGATCTTGTATTTTCCCACTCCACTTTCCCACTCTGCAGACTTGTGCACTCAACGTCTGTGACTTGAATGCAATTTGATGTGCAATTTGTTACTATCTGTACTTTTCAAATAATAAACCTTATATCATATCAGTTTGTCATGTGGTATTTTCAACTAGCCTATGGGCTCTGCTAGGTCCATGCTCACAGCACAAGCTACTCTATGCTATATCCTGATTTGTATACCTACTATCCTGTGGCAATGTGATTGTGAACCACATGCTGATCCTGCCAACTCTACAGGGACAATAATTACACTCAAGTTTGCTTTCATGTTTATTTTCAATACACACACTGACACATTGTGAATCATGTACACATGTAGTGAATAAAGTAATCATGTTCATGTTATTGCTTGTCTTTTCGTACTTGCACCCGCTGTCGATCAAGCCGGCTTCTGACCAGGTCTCCGTCTTCTTTGGTCATATGAGCAGCCTCAGTCCATTCTGTGTCCTTCAGCAGCTTGTGAGCCAAAAGTCTCTCATTCTCACAAAAAGCCAGCAATTGGAAGACGATTCTTTTGACCAGTGCACAATCCATCACCTTGGGCATTACAGTTTTAGGGTCCCAAGGGGTGAGTGATGCACCAGGGTGGTCTTTGGGACACAATGTCTTTACAATGATCTCGTACGTGGACACACCAGATTTCGAGAATGTCACTCGCCCTTCCATGGCGTCGACAATCATTACCCCCAGGCTCCACATGTCTATGGCACAGGTGTATTCTGAGACGCCACCTTTAACAAACAATTCAGGGGCCCTGTACGCCTCCGTGACCACAGGCGTGCTCATCCATTTACAGGAATGTCTAGAGAGGCCCATATCAGCCACTTGTACAGTTAGATCTTCTGTCAACAGCACGTTGAATGGCGTCAGGTCCCGGTGCACCAGGTTCAGCCCATGCATGAAAGACAGTGCTTGAGCCACTTGAACTGAAAAACGAGCCACGAAACTCAACGGAATCATTTCTAGTGGCCGGACCTGCTCGTAACAGAGAAGGTGTCCAGTGTGAATCACATTCGACAACGTGTAGGGTGCATAGGACATAATCATGGCCATCATTCCGTTGTCTATGACACATTCGTGGATCTGGATCACATAAGGGTGACCCTGTAGTGCCGTGAGACAGGATAACTCTCTCACAGTTGCATCCTCTACACCGTGCATGTGATATTTCATGGCAAACTCTTTTCCAGTTGTTTGACACGTGGCTTTATATACGGTTCCATAGGAACCTTCGCCGATTTTGGCGCCTGTCAGGTACTTCTCCATGATAGTTGTCAGTTGTGTTGCAACCCCAAAGCTTATGTAAGGCTTCTCGACCAAGGACCCTGTGTGCTCTGTGATATCCCAAGCCACAGTGGACATGAACCGTGCATGTTATATGCCTCTCTGTGTAAGGGAGGCGGACCGGTGACGATAAACATGTCCTACTGTTGTAGGTTGTCCGAGCACGGCTGTTTGCCCGTCTGCGCACATTGGCAATTTGAAAACTGCTGTTGTTTTGTTTTTACTCCTGTGTCATGACATATGTAGACATAAGGCCAATCCAGTGAACATTCTTGCAAACCAGTTTTCTTTCTGGTCCAGTGAAAACCGCAACTCCGCAAGGTCCTCTTGTACCAACCACTGGGCACCCAGAAGCCACACTCTCTCCTTGAGCTTGGGGACCCTAGAGGGGTCCGTGAGGAAGGTGAAATATTCTGTGTAAAGAGGATGAAGCTCAATGAGTAACGCCTGACCATTCCGTATCTCCCTGGCATCAATGTGCTTCTCTTGCACATTGTACACCTCGAAGGAGGCGTCCTGTTTGCCGTTTGTGTTGATGGGGAGAGGATACTGGGCGTACACGTTGTAGAACCTACCCTTGCTCAAAGTCATTGCCTCGCCGCATATTCTAATCAGGTTAGCGTGAGCCGAGCCTGACGCTTGCATCGTTTGTCTGCACAGCTCTGGGTTGCTAATCCACAAGGACAGCGCCACGCGTAGGTTTTGCTGCCTGAGGTTGCGGAACTTGATGTCTTCAGAGAGTCGGTCCACGTAGACCAGTCGCCCATCCGCAGTCAACCAGAAGGCTTTTATGTGCTGCTGTTCGGCTCTCTCGACGGAACACACCTGGCTGCACAGCTCAGCGATCTCGTGTGTCATCAACGTTCGGTTTACGTGGCGCCATTCTCGTTCGGTTAACTGCTCCGTTCTAATTCCCAGGCGCTTGGTGGTATGCCATGGCACCCCGGAGTAAAGCCAACAGTATCTAAAGTGAATCTTCAGCGGTAACACAAACTCCATTACTGTAGATTGGGTCGGGCTCTCTTGCTCCCTGTCCGTGAGACACATGGAACCGTCTGTGATGCATTCTCTGGGGCATAATATGATGCTCTCATCGTCGCCGGAGCTCCAGTTGATCTCTGGGTGCAACACGTTCACAGGGTTGCGATATCCCAAGCGAGCGCTCTCCACGAACCCGGAGGACTGCTTGTGGCTGCTCAGCGACATGGTGCGGGATCCCATCGACAACTCTAGGTCCGTGTCTGTTTGCGTGGCTGTCGACTGTGTGAGAATCAGGCTCTCCAAGGATGACAGCAACAGAGAAAGGGAGCATATGGAGAACGAGAGAATGACAGAGTACAATCGCCTGATAATGGACCGTGTGGCCCAAGCCGCGCTGATAAAGGAGCTGGGACTCGAGGGTGCCAAGGCTAGAATGCGCAGGCTACAGCTTCACGGTGTGTCTGTCAAGGACACGTCCGGCCCCGTCATGTGCCGATTCGAACGGCTGATTTACAGGGTGTTTGAATACTTCCAAGTCAAGGGCATGAGAATGGAACCCTTTCAGCTAGAGCTCTTCAGGGGTGTGGTGTTGGGTGTCACTAGGAAGCAGTTTGGCGATGCTCTGTTCAAGTATAAGCACGCTCTGCTGGACAAACTGGGCTTAGCCCCACTGGGCTCGGAGAGCTATGACCACGTCAACCCTGCCCTGAGTCACTGCTACCACGTGGAGAGAGAGTTCTCTCACTACGCCAACCCTTACACCCTCTGCCTCGCTCCGAGACAGTGTGGCAAAAGCTTGATGATGAGGCTGTTGCTGGCTGCGGTGCTCCTACACTTGGATATCAACGTAATGGTACAGGCTCAAAATAAGCACATGTGCACCACCTTGAGATTGGGTGTGGAGAGTGCCATGGAGGAGCTGCAGCAACTGCCGTCTTTCAGACAAGCGGAGAAACCCACAAACATTTGCGGTAACCCAGAGAACAGGACCTACAAATTCCATACAGGTTACAAGGGACCTTCTCATGCTCACTTTTTGTCTTCCAGTAATGACGTGAGTATGCCAGTGTGACCATGACTTTACATGTTTCATTTGAGTACACATACACCCTTCTTTTTCTTTCTATTACTTTTCTATCCTATACTCTGTACTTCCACCGGGTCTGTCCCTGGCACAGGTAAGTTGTTGTAATCTCCCGAGGTGCTTCCCCTGACCGGTAAGTGAGTCTCAGCACGGCTGAAAACCGATGACGTCCAATGACATCTCACCCGGGGTGTGAAACATCCGACTGCAGGTGAAACATCTGATGCTCGTGCATAACTGTTGAACATAGGCGAGAGGACTGCCGACACTTCTCCTACCATCCCGAATATCCTGCTTACTTGTACACACCAGTCTGCCCTAGTAAGCCATGGCATCTACCACAAAAGCACACGGTCTGAAGGGAAGAGAATCCCTGGCCATCGGAGATGACCGTTCGCCAAGGCAACTTGCTACATGCTATGTGACGCGAGGGCGCGTCAAGGAGGAATGGTACATTTGGAACACCTCGGCTGTAGCTCTCGTCTTGCACAAAGGCGACTCACTGCACATCCGCGTGGTTGCCTCTAGCTTTGAAACTACAACCTGTCTCCCCGCACAAGTACTTCAGAACTTCACTATCGACGGAAAGCGGAGCTCAGTCTTTATACTGGCGCGAGAGATAGAGTTCCAGGAGCAGATCGAAGACCTGCAACCGGTGGCTACACAGGCTGCTCTGGAGGACATGTGCATGTCTAAGGGAGTCAAGTGTGCAAGCTTTTTAGAGCATTACACACACAACCCCCAGGATGAGGAACTGCAGATCGGTTCGCGAGTGTGCTCACTTTTTATCGATACGGTAAGTGAGATGCTCGCCGCAAAGTACGACATCATGCACCACTATCCGTTGTTCAACCGAGCCTTAGGACTGCACTACTACGATCAGGGTAACTCAGAACTCCCAGACACGAGAGACATGATGGCTACAGGAGGGCTACTCGACAGGAGTGTCGACGCTCATCGGTCCCTCCATGGGATCTCGTTGACGGGAGACGATCACATTGTGTTTTCACAGTGGAACTATCCAGACAACAGAGAGGACCAATCTGAAATGGACCAAGAATATCAATGCTTGACCGGAGGAGAGGAACCGTCGTCGACACGCTTCAACACTGCACCAGATGGGCAGAGCATTGGGATGCGGGAAAGGGAGCAAGAACGCAAAGGGCAAGATGGAGGAGATGGACCATCGTCGAGTTGTCACAATGTGACAATAGACAACCCCGACGAAGTAGACGATGACGGTCAAACTGCATCGGCTGAGCTCAGTGTCGGGAAAATGAGATGTGTTGAAAGGGTAACAGTGAACACGTTCAACAACCTCGCGGGCACCCTGACGGACGGACCGAGGGCCTTCCCTTACATCTTTAGTGTGCACACGGGCCACGATCTGACCTTCGATGACTTGGTCAATTACTGTCTAACACGCACCCGTGAGCCGTTGCGCGCTCTACCGTCACGTGAAATGTGGGGCTCTGTCAACCCCGTGCTGCTCATGGAAGACCCCGTAGACCCTGTTACAGGTAAGACGGTGCACCGGTACGCTGTAACATCCAGGGGACACCTGAGTACTATTGTGGCAAACCGAGATGGTGAGCGTTCTCTGTGCTACAACGAGGTGTTTCTACCCGGAAGGCCTGTCAGCAGACTGAACCTGGACGTGGACCTCAAGTGTTGTCAGAAATGCAACAAAAAATTCGCTACCCACGCAGAGGGCTCTGTTAAGCGCAAGGTCTCTGAGGCCTTGACTGCGAGTCTGATCTCCGTGATAGTTGAGTCTCTGTGTAGATTTGCAAAAGTGAAAAGGGCCGAGTGGGAGCGTGACCCGTGTCTCACGAGGCTGGCGAGTGCCGTGGGTAAGATAGCTGTGTACATCAGACCCTCCGCAGCCAAGTCGAAACTAAGCCTGAGGATGCTCTGGTATCTTCCGGTAGAACTGTGCGCTTTCGAGGGCATAGAGGCATACAGACCTTTGCTTGACGAGATGGAGAAGGTCTCTCTCAACTACGTCCTGCTGTCCTACCCAGAGGATGCAGAATTGTGCGGACTCTGCGACCTGGGCAATGCTATGGTAAGAGGAGGTTGCAACTCCTCGGGGTCCAGGTATCTGAGACTCAACTCGAGTCATGTGTCAAACAGGCGCTCGTCTATCGACAAGGCCCCGTACTTGTTTAGAAAGTGTGTGCGGCTCCCCAACTGCTATAAGGAAGACTCTGGGTTCGAGTACGTGGACACATTCAACAAGCAAGACCTTGAAGACCCGGGCTCTGATGACCCGCTATCCCTGTCCGTGGGACTGTCCTCAAACTCTATATCGAACGATGTGACATCGCTGGGAAACCGTTTCCAAGGAATACTGAGAGCCGGGGGACGCGCTCAACCCTCGGTTGTCTCCAGGCTTGCCGAAGCGCCGGATCAGGCCCATGTGGAAAGTGAAGCCCGGAGACTGGCTTTGCTCTGGAGTGTCCCCGTGACTATTAGGAAGACTGGATCGGGACTCTTTTGTGTCCAGGCGAATGAAACGTCTGCAACCTACCCTTGTCCTATACACAATAGGGTACACTCCAGGTCCATGCTCGGCGCTGTGGTCTTTGCTACACTCACTAAGCCAAAATGTTTTGTACCATAACCTGTGTTGAACAATAAAATAAAAAACACACCTACAAAGAAGCCCAGAGTGAGTGAGTCTTTACTGTCAATGTCAGTGTCAATAAAGGTACTTGGTGTAGATCGTAAAAGACATTCTGCAACATGGTAACATAGACTGAGTCCTCGGAGGAGTTCATAGGGGCTCGGGGTGCTGTGGCCTTTAACACGCACACACACACACACACAAATGCCAAATGATTTGTACCCTGGTCTGTATTGGATAATAAAATAAAAACACACATACGAACAAGAGTGGGTGTCTTTATTGTCAATGTCAGTGTCATCAAAGGTTTTGGTTTACATTTTACAGACATTCAGCAGCACGGTAACATAGACTGAGTCCTCGGAGGAGTTGATACGGGCTCGGGGTTCTGTGGCCTTTAACACGCACACACACACACGCACACACACACACGCACACACTCACTAATACCAAATGATTTGTACCCTGGTCTGTATTGAATTATAAAATTAAAACACGCATACGAACAAGCCCAGAGTGAGAGTCTTTATTGTCAATGTCAGTGTCTTCAAAGGTTTTCGTGTACATTTTACAGACATGCAGCAACACAGTAACAAATAGAATAATAGAGTATAGCCTCCATAGCTGCACAATCGGTCCTTGTGTCTCTGTGCGAGCTCCTTCTGACAAAATGTGTTAACCGGGCTACGATATCAGTGCGTCACGAGGATAATAATGAAGCTGCTAAACGTGCCATGTGTGTTGCTGGCAGCACTGATCATCGTGAGCCTTGCGAGTCTGAAAGCTGTGCCTTCATCATGGGACACTGTCAATCTGGACAAGTGTAGTCTCAAAGTAAACTACTGCCGCACAAAGTTTACGCCATATCTAATCGGATGCACGGCAAGCCGCCAAGCACGCTGTGTGCGCCGCTGTCCTCTGGGGCGACCCGTTAGACATCCCAGAGGCGGAGAAGGACTACGATGTGCAGCGGTGTGTCCCAGCGGGCAATTTGTGAATGTGGAGTCTGACAAGCGTTGTGAGCCACACAGTCTGCCGTGTCCCGTGGGTCAGAGTGTGATACTACCCGGAACGTCCTGGCACGACACAATATGTGGCCACCGGAGGGATTACGTGGCACCGGCGACTTTCGCGCACAGGATAGAATCCCAGGTGTTTCTCGACACGCTCAACAGACTGACCATGGTGTGGCTCCAGGGTATGCCAGACGAGGATGTTGATGATCTATGCGTTGAATTCTCCAGGCTGGACCAAAAGACGTGCACGTGTGACTTTGAGCACCAGCCCATGTGCACGGGTATGCTGTTTGAGAAAATGTACTACACGTTGAACAAAATATCATCTTATGACTTGGCAAACGCCATGTATGAGACCGTGGCCAAGCCGCTACTCGGCGGGCAGCAGCACTCTGCAGCACCCAAGGTGTCCATTGAGTTCATGCAGTCCAATCCCTTGTGGCTGGCAGAACACGACACGGTCATCATACCCACTAAAATCACTATCCCCATGGGCATGTCCGACAGGTACACATTCAATGATCTCACTTGGTACACGGGTAGGTTGTGGACCAGGATAGTTCTCACGGCAAACAAGAAGACGGTCGAGAAATACAACTCTCGCTACGACATCACCAGAGGCCTCACATGGACCAAAAGGGACTCGTCAAGTGGCTTCTTGGTGGACACGCTGGACATCTCACTGGTTGTGGAACGGTTCCACTGTAGCCTGTTTGACACATTGCAAGCCCAGGTTGCCCTTACAGACAAACGGCGCAGGACCACAATGTGGATATCTGCACCGCTCAGTGTCAACTGCATGTGGAAACCCAAACTGAGCGCAGCCTGCAATTGCAGCCGGGCGCTACTGAATTACATCAACCCAGAAGGCCTGTGCTCGCCGACGTGTCTCTCGAGCCCATTCGCCCACCTGTTCAAAGGACTCGCGGGTAGCAATAACGACTGGACGCTGGAAATCACACGCATGCCGCCTGACACCTCATTAAGGAGCCGTGGTCGGGTCCTGCACGGGTCGGTGTATGCCACGACTGAAAGCTTTTGTCTAGTCAAGATGGACATTTTCACCCGCTCGCCTCAGGGACCAGAACGACACGCGACATCAGCGCCTCTGGATGTGCGGCGATGTGGCGTCGTATTGGTGGAGTTTGACATCGTGACACACGACCGGGCACCGGGTCCGTACGGTGAACAGCACTACTTGACCATAGCCGTACGGTCCTTGGCAAAGGAGGAGGACAACGACGCAACAACACCCAAGCTGCACATGCCACTTGCGGCCGTGGACACCTTGAAAACTGTCATCGACCAAGGTTGGGGAAAGAGGATCGGCGTGAAGCTCAGATTTCTACACTCGTCTAGTCGAGTTACGCCGCACCAGGAAGATATCGCCGCTGTACTTGACTGGATATTGACCACAAAGAGTGCCGAGCAACGGCTGACGGTGGTAGTCGTTGACGTGGACCTAAGTGTTAAGTTGGCGGACTTTGCCATGATCAACAATCTATACGGGTCCAAGTTAGAGTTGATTCCCGGGCTGTCGGCAGATATGATCGCGGAAGTCATCAGGATCAGTGGGTACGACGTACAATCACATGAGTACAATCACTTTAAATGTGTTGGTAAGGAAAGCTGTTCCAGACTGGCAGCCATATACGACGCAGAGGAAACCCTCCTGTTCCAGAAAGATGTCAACGCTCCCATGCCTTATTGTCGTGAGGCTCCACAGTTTCCCAAGGACTGCAATGTGTGCCGACACAAAGACATGACCATCGGCATCATCTGTCCAAACGCCTATCAACCAGCCACCGTGGTGAATCATGCAGGAAGACGTCTGGGTTTTTATCACGTGAAGAACAGTGCAGAATCTGTGCTCAGTGGCACCCTGTTGCCTGAGCAGGTGAAAGCTGAGAACGTGTTACGCGAGTTAGGCCTGCTTGTGTCGCTACACGGGGCTTTCCTGAACCTGGACACCATATCTGTGTTTCCCACGAGTCTTTCCACGGGCTGCGAACAAGTGAAGCCTGCCCGCTGGACCGTGGGAGATGCGGTAGAGGAATATGCCATCAAGATACCGCGTAACGAACAGCACCCGGAGAGAATAGGACTCGTTGTGTTCGAGGAGCTATGCAAGAGATCAAACAACCGCGCAGGCATTGTGGTCTCGGTGCCCTCGGCCGACTATGTGCCCCAGAGCTGCGCTGAGATGAACTTGCTCAACAGACACAGTGGAAAGGGCCCCGGGGACTCTGCCAGGGTCCATTACTCAATGCATGACCTGACTGGCATCATCAAAGACATGGCCAAGTGGGGTGTGCGTAGATATTCACTGGGATACCTTGACTACACATTTGGCACCTCTTCTGCGGAACACGAGCCGACCTTCACTGAACTCTCGCGTGCAATCGACTCTGCTGCCGTAAAGCTCCAGACCTTACACTACCGGTATACGAGAGACCCGGCGTTTGGAGACGGCGGACAGTCTCACGCTCATGTGGATGGAGTGTATAAGCTAGAAGGCGGTATGTTCTTCCAGCATGTGACCCAGGGCATGTCTCCGACCAAAAGCTTTGTGTCAGTTCCCGACATGCCGAACTTACGACTGGGCTTGTCCTCAGACATGAATGTAGGCGCTCCGGTGCCCGTCGGCAACGAGCTCATTGCCCAGAACACTGTTGACCAGATCAAGGTCGTCCCGCAGGGCATGCAGGTTGTCGACCTGAATTACAAAGACATGGTCGCCTTTGTTGATCACAACACAGGGACAATTTGCGTCCATTCACCAGACACATTTGTGAGGAGCAACGGTCTCAGGTTGCCCTCCTTTGGTGTCCACCGACAAGATGACAAGGAACTAGGTAAAGGTGAGAACCAGCGCCGCAGTTGCCACCACTACATTAGTGGGGCACAGCATCGCGCTAGGATCTCTGTGACAGTACCGGTCACCAGATCTATGCACTCTGCTGTTCACCAAAGCATATCAGAAGCGAGTCTCTGGCTCGGGTACACCGTGCTCACGGGAGAAGAAGACAAGTGGCTTTACAGTAAGCCCGTGCACAACGTCACCTCCACATTCCCATCGGTCAAATGTTCACTCTCGGGGCTGACATCGATCCTGGACAGTATGCACTTGATATCAAAGACAGTCGAGTGCATCAGGGGCTCTAGTTCGTGCATGGAGTTGGGAGACTATGCTCATAACGGGTGGCCCCGAGGAGGCACGGGGTACCCGATCGCCATTTCAAGCAGCGATGACACGCGCGACAACATGTTGGTTAAGATGATAGTTGCTGTCAACCACGGTGTGAGGCGCGTTGAGATCCCTTGTGACCTGGAGCCATTCTCTTTCGGATCCCAGCGGCTCTCAGTCCCTCAGCCTGCACCGGGTTACTACACACAAAGAGATGAGTTCCTGGTCCCTAGTATGGACAGCTACATCGCAGCCCTGGGTCCGCTCACCTCCAGGATTGTGGAAGCCATTGCATTCCTCTACTGCCCTGACTTCAACCAAGATCTTCCAGAAAAGGCCCATGCGTGTGTGACCACAATGAACAATTCCATTGGGACTCTAGGGGACATGTTCTCTCGACTGGCTACAGTGCTCATGCGGGAAGAGAGGGCCACAGAAGTGAGAGTACAACACGTGGCGTACATCTCGGCTCGCACCTCTGCGCTTTGTCTGAGTGCTACTGTGCTCGCTTTATTAATCAATATCGCGTTGCTGGCAATGCTGTGCTCGATGTGCAGCACATACCGACAACAACGGTTCAGAAAACTGAAATGATAATTGGACATGACTACTGCCTCGCAGCTCTCGGCCGTCTGTCTACTGCTAACTCTGTTTTGGGCTGGATACCCGGTTTTTTGTCAACGTTCGGCACCATTGAACGCGAGGTCTGGTGAGACCCCAGGCCACGCTTCTCTTGACTCCCAGGATCACAGGGTGATAATCCCCCCTGGTAAATGGAAGATCCGCATGCCTGGAAGAAACCCTTTCTTAGTGTACCATTTCTTTTTAGGATTGAACCTGACCCATCTGCAACTCGAGTACCCCGAGTGCTCCCAAGTGGCCTGCAAAGGCTTACCAGAGGACGACAAGTCAAGTCAACGTTGCGATCGACTGTGCTCCAGTGGCAGTTGGAATGAGGCTGAGCTCGCCTTGAAAACAGCCAAGCGTGAGTACACCAGGGCCACGTCCTCGCTAGAAGCAGCCTTTGGCGATGTAGCCGCTCTCGTGGACGTCGTTGGCCACTCGAGCGCTTTAGATCCGGGCGTTTTCAAACTCTTGGCAAACAGGGGCTCGGGTTCGCAAGTTGTGGACGTCATGCGACCCTACAGGACGTTGATTGAGGATGCGCTGAGCTCTGTAGCGGAACACCTGTCAAACGACGCAGTCAAGACTACTGAGTCCGTACACAGCCAGCCGGTCTTGGGATCCAATGATGTGAGTGTGTTCAACGCGTTGCTAGACACCTGGAAGAGCCGCGCATTAAAGTTGGCCATACAGCTCAATGCTGTCACATTTGCCTTACAGGGAGCTCACCGCCGGTTAGTCTCGTGTGCGCAGGGCGTCAAGAGGTCGGACATGACGGGTTGCGAGCCAAAATTCATTACCGAGTATTACACGGACATACCCGTGGCGAGCCGTTCGCTGTCATCCAGGCTCATCGTGGTTGCCGAGAGGGAGCACTGGAAGCCTGTGGTTCTCTCACGTTGGTACATGCCCTTCATCGATTCTTCCAACGGTAACAGGACTTGTTGGCTAAACAGGCCCATGGTGAGCGATGCAGACGCAAACTACAGGGTGCCCTTGTGCGACTCGAACGGGATATGCGAGCCTCTGGTTGTTGACAATACCACGGTCCCGGCGTGCCTAGTGAACCAGAGGGGCGAGATAAGTTCTGAGTGCCCGGTGGTGTGCGGACACTCGTGCTTCGGTCCTATCTGCTACCAGCCACAGTGGGACACATATACGCTGAGGACCGCGCCCGAGGGAGCTCATGGTGTCTACGCAACCACACGTCAGGTCCAGGCGACCAAGAGCCCCAGGATAGTCACCAAGGTCTACTCTCTGTCTGAGGCCGAGATGCAAATGTCTCTTGCTAGCGTTCGGGACCGAGCTGACCGTTCGTCTCAATTGCTGGAGCGAGGGGAGACCGTGTCACAGACCGTGATCGCCATGGATCACGCAGCTCGAAAATACGCTGACAAAATACTTGCGCAGACACTCGCTCGATCTCAGGGTTGTGTAGACTGTGAGCGCACGATAGCCCGAATTCGGTTCACGGGCGCTGCTTCGGTTACCCTGTCCGCTCTAACCTGCACGTTATTGATTGTTATAATCACAACACTGAAGTGTAGCGGGAACCGACATGTCCCTGTGAGGATAGACAGGGACCTAACTGAGCCTTTACTGTAGGTGTGCACATGGCACACACGTATCACTGTGCTGTCAGGACAAGTACTTACAGATGCACTATTCACACATTACTCTGCAGTCCTAAGACACAGCCATGGCCCACATACCTACGATCTATCTACTTGTCACACTTTTGGCATACAGTCTTTTGTATGCGAGCTACGGCTCTGTCACACCAGCACCCCATTCAACCAGTAGATCTGGTATCCCGGCAGCAACCACAGTGTCAGAAGTGAGTGTGAACCTAGAGCGTTCTCATTACATGTTTGCTCGCATGTTTCTTCACACGAAGTCTCTTCTAGAGCTTGGCACTGCACCTATTGAAAATGATGCGACGGTCACCGACAGTGGAGCAACGGCCGCCGCATCCACGGATGTGGACGTGACCACCGGTCTCAAGTCCATAACCACCGGGCTCACGTCCACAACCACTGGGCTCACGTACGCAACTGCCGCTGCGTCCACGGACGTGGATGTGACCACCGGGCTCACATCCGCAACCACCGGGCTCAGGTCCACAACCACCGGGCTCACGTCAGCAACTGCCACTGCATCCATGGATGTGGACGTGACCACCGTGCTCACTTCCCATCCTGTGATGGACCTTCCTAGTCTCAATTCCATGGAACTGGTTTGTCCAAGTGAAAACCCTGACAGATTCCACTCCACTACCTGGTATCTGATGACAGTGAAAGGGGAGACTCTAGGCCTGGACTTGGCTCACATTGACGACCGAGGCATTGTGACAACACACACGCTTACCAACAAGAGACTCTCTGAGTTCAACGTGACACACAACGTTACGACCAAGACGTTAGAGATCCATGATTACAATTGCAGCCACTCAGCAATCTACCAGTGTTCGAGGGCTGCTAAAGAGGGATACAAGAGTCGACAGCACACTTTCAGAGTGGCCAACTGCAACGTTGTCATTGAACCAAGCCTAGCATCCGATGAGGGGGCCGAGGCTCTTGGGAAATCAATGAGCCTGATATCTTCGAGTCTCGTGCTTGCAATTGGACCACTTCTTCACTTTGTCTCTGTCTACTAACATTGCCTGTAGCAGCCCCTTGTGAAACACAGCTTTCCCCTTCAATCCTCATAATACTGTCACCGATAGACTTGGGACATGGCATCCGCTAAACCTCGTACAAGCAGACCAAGCGCTTCCGCTAAGGACATGGCGAAGAAGGATCCTGGTACACAAGTGAAAATACAACCGCTGATCCCCGAACAGAAGCAATATCGCTACCTGCCAAAGTCGATTATGGAGTCCACGCGTGACATTGTAGTTGCATGCAATAGGGAAAAACTGAGGATTGTGCTCCCTGTGACCCGACACACTACTAGCAAACTGGTTCATGTCCTGTGCTCGGCTGCGGCCGCAAATATCTGGCCCGACGAGTGCGAGGAAGCCTTGAGGACGTTTCTCCCTTTGAGGGAGCACCACAAGGCCCTCTTGTCACACACCATGTTTGTGACCATGATCGGGACCTTGGTTGCCAGAGCTCTGGAGCAAGACACCAGGAATGGTGGAAACACTGTGGACCTTCTTGCCGATAGGCACTACGTAAGAAGCATCTTGTGTCACGATTCCAGTAAGACCAGTAAGATGGAAGCAGCTGCGTATGCCGGTATCATGGCCGTGAACATGGAGATGAATGCCCTGGCTGACAATGCAAGAAAGAGACAGGCTCTCAACAAACAATGCGGATCTAAGCTGACCGAAGAGGACGCCAGAGCCTGCTCGTGGGATGATATCTACCGTGACCCCGATGCACTGATAACACCCATGGCCAACTTTGGCCTCAAGCACCATTACAAGGAAAACCCCCATCACCCCGAGCACTTCATACAGGGTGCTATGTATGACATGAACCTTGTGGAAGCTATTGTGGATGGACTGGCTTGCATATTCGAGAGAAGCAAGAGCCACAAAGATGTCCACTCTTGGCTGGACATGTACAACGCTGAGAGGTTTGGAGATGCCCGCAATGCAAACAGTGCAAGGCAGATCGTCGAGGCTCTCAAGACCCACATCACTGAGGATGACTATAAAGCCCTGTCAATATTCCGGTGGTCCATAGATGCTATTGTTGGTGAATCTCCTCTGTGGTCCCGTGTAAACATGGATGCTTGTTGCACTCACACTGTCAATAAAGGTGACCAGCGTGAGCTGCTCTCATGCTACCAACTCTGAGTTCAGCTGTGTAACTCGATCTCTGTTCTGCTATAATTATGCTGTTATAACTGTAACCATGTGTTACTATACAATGTACTTTTGAGTCAATAAAGTATACCTATGTTTGGATCACAGTGTGACGGCGTTGTTTGATTGTCTTCACTCTTATCTTCACACCGCGACTGCATCAAGGGTTAGAAAGTGAACGCCAATGCCTGTGTCACCCTGTGAGATATGTTTGCATGTGCAACCAAAAGACAAAATAAACACGACATGGAGTTTGTTCACTTCAGTGCTGACATGTCTTTATTGATACAACACATACAGGTTCAACTCTGTAGAGTAAGGTTTGGACATTGGGCAGTGTGGTGCAGGCTGCACACACAGAGTGGAAATATCAGCCTAGACTTATTGAAATGTAGAGGAAAACTCTGTGAGACAGTAAAAGATAGTTTACGGGAGTTTATTGTACACCACACAACATATACATTACAACATACAACAATGTACACATCATCTTGCCTTGGTTATCGAGACGCAGCCAGTGTTACATTTTCGGGACAAGTTCAGAGTCCCGCGTGGAGTCCTCACATCTAAAGCAGACTACACCGTCACGCTCAGAGAACCCGTAATCGGGACCAGGTCTCGGTTTCATCAGGTTCCACAGTTCGTATACATATTTCATGCTCCTGACCATCAAGGCGCAATTAAACTCGGTCCAATATGCAGACCGGACTGACTTTGGTACTTGTGTCAATTCCGAGAGTTGCGCAGCCACCTTGTAGCAGTCCCGAAGAGAACATTTGTCGATTGAGTCCCATAGACTCCTCAGCGAATGACACCAAGAGGAAAACTCTGTGTACTTGGTCACCACTGCGGTCATCAATCTCTTAATCCCCAGTCCCGTTGGCACCTTGTTGTAATCGGTCCCACAGAGCGCCATGAACACCAGCTTTTCCATACGCTCCTTATCATCCCTGATTACGTCTCTTTTAATGCGCATGAAAAAATACCTGCCTGCCCGGTTCAATCTCAAAAAACGACCGTAGCTGCCCCTCTGTACCAGGCCTTTGATGTACGCATTGCTCAAGTGCCTGAGACCGCTCAAGAGCTGTTTATGCTCCTTGCTCAGGTCCGCCACGTCTACACGGTTGTCTAGCTCCACCTCAGGGGCATTGTCATGCTCCTGCAGACAGGAGAGCTTCCTCTTCTCACCGGTACACTTGGGCTGCTCCGATTCGGAGCTTGAGGTCACACCCTGGTCAGATGCGTGCCTTAGTGTTTCATATAGGTAACCGACTGTTTTTGCGTTGACACAGTCTGCGTCCACATTGCAACACAATTCACTTAGTCTTTCCACTTTGCTCAAGAAAGTAGGCAGAAACATAACGTACAGAGATCCCCTGATCCCGGCCAGGTACAGGTACCTAGCCACGTCTAGCTTTAGGTTGACTCTACCCTTGTCTTTCCCGTGCTCATCCAGACTGGCTTCAAAGTTCTTGTGTTGCGCTCGCGCCTCTGGTAGCAGGTGTTCGTCCCCGGGAGCGATG
The DNA here is from genome assembly GCA_023631565.1 of Gymnocephalus cernua. Taxonomy (NCBI): domain Eukaryota; kingdom Metazoa; phylum Chordata; class Actinopteri; order Perciformes; family Percidae; genus Gymnocephalus; species Gymnocephalus cernua. Next base: position 3,564,967 of record JALJEH010000025.1, on the reverse strand, counting down.
TCACACAGAACTCGGAACCTATCCTCGCTTGAAGAATGCTCCCCAAACGGCAGTTGCGGTGCACGTCTCTCGGGAATAGCAAACAACAGGTCTCCAAAGCAAGACATGTGCATTTCTCGACCCTCCCGGTAGCTCCTGTTGTCCATCCGCATAGTAATTCCTTCCCGTCCACGAGCCGTAAGCACGGCCACTAGATCGGAATCTCCGCTGCACACGGTCACATTGCCCGTGAGGACATTGGCCAACTCCACGAGCAGCATGTCAGCCTCTGTGCTTCTACACAGCAGACACGCGTCCCGCAACAAAGACACTTGTGAAATTGCGGGGTCCGCAAAGGTCGCCACAAAGACGCCCTCGAGGCCATTGGGTCTTTCTATCTCTCCATCTGCGTAACTAGGATCTACGTCGCAGCGCTCATACAACGCAGGTGTCGGAGCGTCGAGCATCTTCAGCGACACGCTATCATCCCGGTACTCTGTGTACTTCTTGTGGAATGACACAAGGTTTTCAACAGAGGTTCCATCACCCTCTCCCTTGGCCCCGGTCACTATAAACAACTTGTTTTTCATACCCATGTGGGCCAAAAGCTTCATCATTGTGTATTCTATGGCGCATAGATTACGCTTACAGAACTCCATGTGAGGCGCAGGAGTGCGGTTGAGTCTGAGCTCCCTCACGGCTGGCTTCTGAGCCCTAGTCCCATCCTTGACGAGCACCACACACCGACTGCCCTCATTCTCTGAGATGTAGCCGCACGCCAGCGTTCTGGCCATGTTCACTATGGATGCCTGTGAATCGTCCTCGATGTAGTCACTCTCCTTGACTTTGTGGATTACCATGAGATGGTCTATCAGAGTCCAATCCTGTTGTTGACACGGGCTGTCGATCAATTCGAACGGCGCTAGGTGAGGGTTTGCGAGCATTGCGTGGATAGCATTGTGTCTCAACCCCATGTTGGCAAAACCGGTGGACTAAAAGCCTATTGAAACACTTGGGTCAAAGACAGTACACGGCCTTGAGATCAATCTGACTCGGGGACAGTGTATTCAACCGAAGACCAGGTACGACTCACAATCTGACTATCAGCCACAGAGGAGAACTATACATGTGTAACCTCCCTGGAACCATTGCTCGGCAGTCTTATAAGACTAACGTCCAAGGCATCCGAGCAAAGGACCCGATCCAGCACACCTAAGTTGCCAGCCCTGAGCCCCACATGGGTGTCTCTGAACTGTTATATGGATATATGTTATATGTATATGTACCACCCTGTAGCCTTGACTGTGAACATCTCCATTCATAACGCGTCTGTGCTCAGGGAGGCGCGAGTCACGATACTCTTCTTCTCCTCATTGAAAAGCATGTTCCTGTAACTCAACTCGGTCTTGTCTAACCAGGAGGCCTCGCTCCGCTTTGCCGAGGCCAGCCGAGTCTCGACTCTCATGTTCACACATGTAGGAGTGAGACAATTAAGCACCTGTGGGCAGAAACTGTTCAGCCACGGAAACTTGGTGCGCAGGGAATTAGAAATTGTGGGTCGTGAGCAACTCCTTATGGTGACTTGGTTGGTCCCGGGTCTGACAATCACCAGGTACGCCACGGACCACTCCGCCATGCTCGGGTACGTGAGCGAGAACATCAACCACGTCAGCCACAGTTGCGTGTTGTATCGCCACAAGGTGACCGGATCCAGATCGTCGTTGTTTCTGGTCTTGAGCTCGAGCAGCACTATGTTGTCCCTTACCGTGTCGTGGGCCACTAGGTCCACTTCAGTGTAGAAGCCCCACGTTTCGTCTATCGACGTGCACCGTGTACAGCCGTTGTGGTACGTGTAGGCTCTGGGTAGGCTGCCATCGCTGCTGCTGCTGCTGCTGCTGCTGCTGCTGCTGCTGCTGCTGCTGCTGCTGCTGCTCAACCGATCGGGCCTGGGCACACCGGCGACCTTCAGGCCTGCGCATATCGGAGTCAGGCGCAGAGCTTTGAGTTGCGTGAGAATGAGGCGAGACACCGGACCCACTTCGAGTATTGTCTTCTGTTTGTTGAACACATCCTTGCACTGAGCGTCTACCACAGTGCCTATAATGGAGGACATGTGGCTCCTGTCCCACAGGAGCCTGCAGGCTTCAGGAGTGAGCGCTTTTGACCTCAACAGTTGCAACAGCGCTTCCTTGAGTGCCAACCCGTGGGACTCGTTTGGCACATTCAGGTTTCTCACGTACTCTAGCACCCACTCGAGTGAACTGTCAGGGTTGGTGTTCAGGTCCTTGACCACCCTGGTGAACATGTCCATGCTTATCATGTTGTGGCTGGGCGCTCGCTTCCTGTATAACTTGATAGACTCAAGAGTTTTGGTGATACCCTGAACCTTGTACCAACGGTGGTCTGCGGTAGATTTCGCGCACAGGGTGCCGTGTGAGCCACGGAACTCGATCGCAGGGTCTTGGAGCTTCATTGTATTAAAGTGCTGGGATTCGTCGGCTTACCGGTATGTGGAAGAAACGCATTACGAGTAAATAACAGCAAACTCACAAGAGGGGAAGGATTCCCCCTGAGAAATGCATCGGAATAGAAACCCAATGAGCATTGAGACTCTGGTAGCCAACACCAAGAAGGTGCCGTCCCTATTGAACGGAGCCGCTGTTCGCTTTAAGGGTAAGCTGGGAGCCGCGATAGCCGTCATCACCTCTCTCATCGTGGGTTTCCTCACCATCCCCAACAACATCCTCTACTTCATCGACAGCAAACATGACACCAGAGCCACGGGATGCCCATGGGCAGACTCTACCTTGGCCCAGGCTAAGCACGAATACAACTACGCCTACATTCACGCAGGGATAGCTTTAATCACACTGGGATGCCTGGCAATGGTCGTGAGCATGGTGCTCAGCTATTTCGCAGCCGAGAGCAAGCTGAAAATGGACGACGTGTCAGATCCACACAGAGGTCCCGGGTCCAAGAGCACTAGGACCGTCATCACATGCCTCGTCATGATGAACATTGAGCTCATCATGGCTGTGATAGCGGGATGCATGGAGTTACTGTATCGACCTCTGATTAGCAACGATCAGAGGCTGCACAACATGGAGTGTGCCATCGCCGTGTTCAACATCGTAATCTACGCCATGTACGTGGTAACCATGGTCATGACCTCGACCATTCTCAAGGACAGACGCGAGACTGTCCAGGTTGATGGTCAGAGAGCGTTCCTGAACACCACAGCCTCTGCTCGAGACCACAGAAGCTACTACGAGCCGTACAATTCAGTGTCCAGCTTTATCTAAGACACTCAACAAAGTCTACGTCTACACAAGGATCGCCGCGGTCGCATGAGGAGCTCTATGAAAGATAGTACCGAGAGCGTGTCACCGAGGGCTACACAACCCGTAACAGCCCCGTATTTACATTAACCCATGTGTCAGGTCACCTGTGTCAATATCAGGAACAAATCCATGCTCAACCAAGACAGAAAGCTCAGCACCCAACACGATGTCCGTGTGGTATGACTGTCTGCGCCTAAACAACAGGACCCTGACAGATCACGAGAAGAAAAACTTGGGCCATGTCCATGTGAAATGTGTCACCCGAGGCGGATGTGATTTAATAGGTCCTCAAGAAAGTCACCTCGACAGACCCCTGTTCGTCGAGTTTACACACCAGCACAATGTCGGGGACCTATTGGCCTTATTGTGTTGCTACGTAGATCCCACAGTAAAAAGCCTATACGACTATCCCCAGAGACTCGTGTGTGATACGCAAGTGGACCTTGCATCGTCACCAGCATCAAGCGAGGCGAGGCCAAGCCAAGTCAAGCCAAGCCAAGAGTAAAGAACTGCAGTCACCAAGTGGAGCCCCGGGATCCTGACACCGTGCCCCGAGGACCACTCTGACAGAGCATCGCAGCGCATGTACGACAATGAAACATGAAATGTTCCCATTGAAGTGAAAAAAAAATAAACCCGATCATGATAATGAATGCATCTGAGTCTGTCATATCATTGTATCAGTGATGTGTTTAGATATGTCACTACGTTGTAGACCACATACATACATACATATATACATACATACATACATACATACATACATACATACATACATATATACATACATACATACAAACATACATGGATTTTTATTTATCTCAAAAGATGGGAATAACATCTCATCGAAATAAAAACATCCAACGGGTCGAAACGAATCTATCTCTGTTTCCTGTGGCGATAACTTTGGCTTTAGGGCAGGCAGTACCGCGTTCTGCCCGCAGATGCCGTAAAAACGCCATTATCTGGTCCGTTAACCCTTGTGTTGTCCATCGGGTCCCTGGGACCCCGTTCAATTTATCAGACTTTTTGTATTGACCTGGTGTGGCGCTTCGGGTCCCCGGTGACCCTCGCGTACTACGCGATGGCATTTCACGTGAAATGGCGAGGGTCTTTCCCATCACCCTCATTTCATCCTCCGGGGTCCCGGAGACCCATGCTGCAGTCAAATAACACATTTCCCAGCACCCTCATCTCGTCCTCCGGGGTCCCAGAGACCCGCGCTGCAGTCAAATAACACATTTCCCAGCACCCTCATCTCGTCCTGTGGGGTCCCAGAGACCCACGCTGCAGTCAAAAAACACATTTCCCAGCACCCTCATCTCGTCCTCCGGGGTCCCAGAGACCCACGTTGCAGTCAAATAAAACCTTTCCCAGCACCCTCATCTCTTCCTGCGGGCTCCCAGAGACCCACGCTGCAGAAACACACACATTTCCCACCACCCTCATCTAGTCCTCCGGGGTCCCAGAGACCCACGCTGCAGTCAAATAACACATTTCCCAGCACCCTCATCTCGTCCTGCGGGGTCCCAGAGACCCACGCTGCAGTCAAATAAAACCTTTCCAACCACCATCGTTTCCCCGTCACCCTCATGTATTCCTTCTGGGTCCCGGAGACCCATGCTGCAGTCAAAACCATTTCCCACTACCTCAATCTCTTCCTCCGGGGTCCCAGAGACCCATGCTGCAGTCACCTCGTTTCAGGGGTCCCGGATACCCATCCTGGAGTCAAACACATTTCCCACCACCCTCATCTCGTCCTCCTGGGTCCCAGAGACCCATGCTGCAGTGACACACATTTCCCTCTATCCTCATCTCGTCTTCCTGGGATCCTGAGACGCGTGCTGGAGTCAAACACATTTCCCACCATCCTCCTCTCATCCTCAGGGGTCCCAGAGACCCAAACTGCATTCAAACACATTTCCAACCACCATCATTTCCCACCACCCTCATGTAGTCCTCAGGGGTCCCGGAGACCCAGGCTGCAGTGGTCTCATCTTCCTGGGTCCCAGAAACCCATCGTGCAGTCGATCACATTTCCCACCACCCGTATCTTGCACTGCGGGGTCCCTGAGACCCACACTGCAGTCGTCTCATCCTCAGGGGTGCCAGACACCCATCCTGCACTCTAGCGTATTTCCCACCACCCTCATCTCGTCCTGCGGGGGTCCCAAAGACCCATGCTGCAGTCAAACACATTTCCCTCCACCCTCGTCTCATCCTCCTGGATCCCACAGACCCGTGCTGCAGTCACACACATTTCCCACAATCATCATCTCTTCCTCCCGGGTTCCAGAGACCCATGCTGCAGTCAAACCCATTTCCCATCATCCTGATCTCATCCTCAGGGATCCCAGAGACCCAAACTGCAGTCAAACACATTTCCCACCATCCTCATCTCATCCTCAGGGTTCCCGGAGACCCATGCTGCAGTGGTCTCATCCTCCTGGGTCCCAGACACCCATCCTGCAGTCAAGCACATTTTCCACCACCCTCATGTCATCCTGCGTGGTCCCAGACACCCATCCTACACTCAAACACTTTCCCACCACCCGCATCTCGTTCTGCGGGGTCCCAGACACCCATCCTGTAATCAAACACATTTCACACAACCCTCATCTTGTCCTCCTGGGTCCCACAGACCCATGCTGCAGTCACACACATTTCCAACAATCATCATCTCTTCCGCCTGGGTTCCAGAGACCCATGCTGCAGTCAAACCCACTTTTCCCACCATCCTAATCTCATCCTCAGGCATCCCAGAGACCCAAACTGCAGTCAAACACATTTCCCACAATCATCATCTCTTCCTCCCGGGTTCCAGAGACCCATGCTGCAGTCAAACCCACTTTTCCCATCATCCTGATCTCATCCTCAGGGATCCCAGAGACCCAAACTGCAGTCAAACACATTTCCCAGCATCCACATCTCATCCTCAGGGGTCCCGGGGACCCATGCTGCAGTGGTCTCATCCTCAGGGGTCCCTGTCACCCGTCCTGCAGTCGAGCACATTTACCACCACCCTCATGTCATCCCGCGTGGTCCCAGACACCCATCCTGCACTCAAACACTTTTCCCACCACCCGCATCTCGTTCTGTGTGGTCCCAGACACCCGTTCTGCAGTCAAGCACATTTTCCAACACCCTCATGTCATCCCGCGTGGTCCCAGACACCCATCCTGCACTCAAACACTTTTCCCACCACCCGCATCTCGTTCTGCGGGGTCCCAGACACCCGTCCTGCAGTTGAGCACATTTCCCACCACCCTCATCTCGTTCTGCGGGGTCCCAGACACCCGTCCTGCAGTTGAGCACATTTCCCACCACCCTCATCTTGCCCTGCGGGGTCCCCGAGACCCATGATGCAGTGGTCTCAACCTCAGGGGTCTCCGACACACATCCTGCAGTCATAAACATTTACCACCATCCTCATGTCTTCCTCAGGGGACCCAAAGTCCCATGCTGCTGTCAAACACGTTTCCCACAATCATCATCACTTCCACCTGTGTCGCAGAGGCCCATGTTGCAGTCAAATACGTTTCCCACAATCATCATCCCCCACCCTGATCTAGTCCTCAGGAGTCCCCGCGACCCATGCTGCCGTCAAACACATTTTCCACCAATGTCTGCTGGGTCCCAGAAACCCAACCTGCAGTCAAACACATTTCCCAGCCACCCTCATCTCTCCGTCCGCTGTCCCCGAGACCCATGCTGCAGTCAAACACATTTCCCATCACCCTCATCTCGTCCTCAGGGGTCCCAGAGACCCATGCTGCTGTCAAATAAAACCTTTCCAACCACCATCGTTTCCCACCACCCTCATGTATTCCTTCTGGGTCCTTCCCATCATCCTGATCTCATCCTCAGGGATCCCAGAGACCCAAACTGCAGTCAAACACATTTCCCAGCATCCACATCTCATCCTCAGGGGTCCCGGGGACCCATGCTGCAGTGGTCTCATCCTCAGGGGTCCCTGTCACCCGTCCTGCAGTCAAACACATTTCCCAGCCACCCTCATCTCTCCGTCCGCTGTCCCCGAGACCCATGCTGCGGTCAGAACACATTTCCTATCACCCTCATCTCGTCCTCAGGGGTCCCAGAGACCCATGCTGCTGTCAATCACGTTTCCCACCACCATCATATCCCACCACCCTCATCTCGTTCTCAGGGGTCCCAGAGACCCATCCTGCAGTCGAGCACATTTTCCACCACACTCATGTCATCCTGCGTGGTCCCAGACACCCATCCTGCGGTCAAAACACAATTCCCACCACCCTCATCTCCGTCTCCGTGGTCCCAGACACCCATGCTGCGGTCAAAACACATTTCCCACCACCCTCATTTCCCACCACGCTCATCTCATCCTCAGGGGTCCCTGAGAACCATGCTGCGGTCAAAACTCAAGTCTCACCACCCTCATCTCAATCACATGGGTCCCAGAGACCCATGCTGCCGTCAAAACTCAAGTCTCACCACCCTCATCTCAATCGCATGGGTCCCAGAGACCCATGCTGCTGTCAAACACGTTTCGCACCACCCTCATCTCATCCTGCAGGGTCCCACAAACCCCTGCTGCAGTCAAACGCTTTTCCCACCACCCTCATAGACTTAGACTTCTCTTTATTGATCCTATTGGGATGTTTCCCGCAAGGAAATTGGCTTTCCAGCAGCAAATTCCAGCATTTTACAAAAAAGACACTTAAATACAGTATTGAAAAAAAGAGTATAAGATACAAACAATAAACTCTTAGATACATATAGGAAGTAAACAAGAAACAGTAGACAGTAAATAGTCAAACACATTTCCAACCACCCTCATCTCCTCCGGCTGGGTCCCACAAACCCCTGCTGCAGTCAACGGTACATTTGCCACCACCCTCATCTCCTTCTCTGTGGTCCCAGACACCCATGCTGCAGTCAAACACATTTCCCGACACCGTCATCTCTCCCTCCTCTGTCCCAGAGACCCATGTTGCTGTCAAACACATTTCCCAGCACCCTCATCTCATCCAGCTGGGTCCCACACATTCCCTTGCTGCAGTCAAACACTTCTGCCACCACCCTCATCTCGTTCTCCGTGGTCCAAGACACCCATGCTGCTGTCAAACACATTTCCCGCCACGCTCATCTCATCCTGCTGGGTCCCCAAAACCCATGCTGCAGTCAAAACACTTTTCCCACCACCATGATCTCGACCTCAGGGGTCCCAGAGACCCATGCTACAGTCAAACACATTTCCCACCACCCTCATCTCATCCTCAGGGGTCCAAGAGACCCATGGTGCAGTCAAATACATATCCCACCACCCTCATCTCACCCTGCAGGGTTTCACAGACCCCTGCTGCTGCAGTCAAACACATTTTCCCACCACCCTCATCTTGTCCTCAGGGGGTCCCACGGACCCATGCTGCTGCAGTCAAACACATTTCCCACCACGATCATCTTGTCCCCAGCAGTCCCAGAGACCCATGCTGCGGTCAAACACATTTCCCACCACCCTCATCTCTCCCTCCTCTGTCCCAGAGACCCATGCTGCAGCTGTCTCGTCCTCACGGGTCCCAGAGACCCACGCGGCGGTCAAACACATTTCCCACCACCCTCGTCTCGTCCTCACGGGTCCCAGAGACCCGTGCTGCAGCTGTCTTGTCTTCAGGGTCCCAGAGACCACCTTCGTCTAGTCCTCAGGGGTCCCAGAGACCCATGCTGCGGTAAAACACATTTCCCACCACCCTCATCTTGCCCTCTGGGTCCCCGTGACCCTCCATGAACATACTAAACATTTTGGCCTATAGACACAGATGTACACTGTACACGTGCACTGTCTTGCTGCTTTCATTGTATTGTCTTCTTTTTTACTCTTGGTACTTTTAGCACCAGCATGGCCCGTCGTTTGACTCTAGAATTGAAGCTGCATCGGATTCTTGTCAGTGATTGCAATTACAATGTCCCTGAAAAAGAAGACAAAGTAGAAAAACAACAAGACGAAAAAGTAGAAGAAGACAAAGATGAAGAAGACGACGATGATGACAAAGACAAAGAAGAAGAAGAAGAAGAAGAAGAAGATGACGACGATGATGACAAAGGCCGAGACAATGGAGTAGAACAAGGAGGAGAAAAAGTAAATGTAGACGAAGAAGAAGAAGAAGAAGAAGAAGAAGAAGAAGAAGAAGACGAAGAAGAAGAATTTGATGAAGAAGAAGAAGACGAAGAAGAGGAACAAGGTATTGAAGGAGAAGCAGAAGAACATAGTAAAGGAGAGACTGAAGACGAGGACGATGAGGATGAGGATGAGGAAGAGGACGATGAGGATGAGGAGAATGAAACTTTCCTGTCAAAGAACGGCAAAATCGAATGGTCCTCAAAAACGTATCATCCCTGTCCTCGACCTCACGGCCGTGCAACCGAACAAGAGGAAGACGAACAAGAAGAACAAGAACAAGAAGGAGAACAAGAAGAAGAAGAAGAAGAAGAACAAGAACAAGAAGAAGAACAAGAAGCTACTGCTCCGCCAAGCCCGGGACCCACGGAGTACGCCGTGGCCCGCGTCCACGATATAGTCTCCGCGTTTGACCTGTTTGTCACGCGGCAAATACAAGACATCGTAGTGGCCGCGACGAACCTCGAGGGCCGACGGCGACACGGCGAAGCCAAGTGGAAAGCCATGGACGCCACGGACCTGCGCGCCTACCTGGGGCTGCTGATCCTCGCGGGCGTCTACAGGTCCCGCAACGAGGCCTTGGAGAGCCTGTGGCACGAGGAGAGCGGCCGGGCCATCTTCCGCGCCACTATGCCAATCAAACGGTTCCACGCGTACTCACGACTGCTGCGATTCGACGACCGCGAGTCGAGAGACGCCAGACGCGCCTCGGACAAACTGGCGGCCGTACGCGAGGTGTGGGACGCGTGGGCGCTGCAGCTGCCTCGCCTCTACAACCCGGGCACCGACGTGACCGTGGACGAGCAGCTGGTTCCCTTTCGAGGTGTTTGTCTATCCCGTTTGTCGTCATCTTCATCATCATCATCATCATCATCATCGCACAATTGTTTTTTTTTTATGTGGGAGTGTGTGTGAGTGTCGTTTTCAACTTTTTCTTCTTGTCTTGTCTCATTGTTTGTCTTCTTTGTCGTCGCTCTTTGACGCATCCAAGGTCGATGCTCCTTCCGCCAGTACATGCCCAGCAAGCCCGCCAGGTACGGCATCAAGTTGTGGGTGGCCTGCGACGCCGCTTCCAGCTACGCGTGGAACATGCAAGTCTACACGGGCAAGTCGGTGAGCGGCGCCCCCGAGAGGAACCTGGGCGCCCGGGTGGTGCTCGACGTGACCGAGGGGCTGCGGGGGCCGCGCAACGTGACGTGCGACAACTTTTTCACCTCCTACGAACTGGCACAGCGGCTGCTAGTCGACAGGCGCCTGACCGTGGTGGGCACGATGCGCAAAAACAAGCCCGAGCTGCCGAGCGCGTTGCTCGCCACCAAGGGCCGTGCCGTCTTCTCGTCCGTGTTCGCCTTCACGCCCACCGCCGCTCTCGTGTCCTACGTGCCCAAGAAGAACAGGAACGTGCTGCTGCTGAGCACGCTGCATGCGGGGGATGCGCGCGTCAGCGACGGCCGACAGGCCAAGCCCGACATTATCCTCCACTACAACAGCACCAAGGGCGGCGTCGACAACCTGGACAAGCTGGTCGGCACGTACAGCTGCCGCAGGAAGACGGCACGCTGGCCCCTCGCCGTGTTCCACAACATTCTCGACGTGTCCGCCTACAACGCCTTCGTGCTGTGGCGAGAGCTCAGACCCGAGTGGCTACGTGGCAAGCTCAACAAGAGGAGGGCGTTCCTCGAGCAGCTGGGAAGGGCGCTGGTGACTCCGCTCATTGAGAGACGCGAGCGTCTCCCTCGCACGGCAGCGTCGGCCGCGCTCGTCAAAGCCGTGACCATGAGGTCCGCCGCGGGCACCGGTGTCCGCCTCGGCACCGGCTGCGGCCTCGGGGCCGGCTCCGCTGACGCAGCTGCTGGCGCTCGGCTCACGGAAGAGGACGAAGAGGATGACAACGACGACGGCGACGAGGGTGTGGAACCGAGCGCGCCGAGAGTGCCCAGCAAGCGAAAGAGGTGTCAGCTGTGTCCACAGAAGAAGGACCGCAAAACACAAACGGTGTGCGGCGGCTGCATGAGATACATCTGCGGGAGCTGCACGCGGGCCTACTGTCCGGACTGTGCGTGAGAACGCAGGCACCCGCGCACCGGCTTGAGCTTCGACTCTACCACTCCACTTGAATGCTATGCTGAATAAAAGCCTTTGGTATACGGCTGCTGTCTGACATAATTATGTGACGCACCACACCTTTGCACGCACACACACACGCCGGGGTCCCGGACACCCATCCGGCGGTCAAACGCATTTCCCACCACCCTCATCCCGTCCTCCGGGGTCCCAGAAACCCATCTGGTGGTCAAACGCATTTCCCACCACCCTCCATGTAGTCAAACGCATTTCCATGTAGTCAAACGCATTTCCCACCTCCCTCATCTCGTCCTCCGGGGTGCCAGAGACCCATCCATGTAGTCAAACGCATTTCCCACCTCCCTCATCTCGTCCTCCGGGGTCCCAGAGACCCATCCATGTAGTCAAACGCATTTCCCACCTCCCTCATCTCGTCCTCCGGGGTCCCAGAGACCCATCCATGTAGTCAAACACATTTCCCACCACCCTCATCTCGTCCTCCGGGGTCCCAGAGACCCATCCGGCGGTCAAACGCATTTCCCACCACCCTCCATGTAGTCAAACGCATTTCCATGTAGTCAAACACATCTCCATGTAGTCAAATGCATTTCCCACCACCCTCATCTTGTCCTCCGGGGTCCCGGAGACCCATCCTGCGGTCAAACGCATTTCCCACCACCCTCATGCCGTCCTCCAGGGTCCCGGAGACCCATCCTGCGGTCAAACGCATTTCCCACCACCCTCATCCCGTCCTCCCGGGTCCCAGAGACCCATCCCTGTAGTCAAACGCATTCACCACCACCCTCATTTCGTCCTCCGGGGTCCCAGAGACCCATCCCTGCAGTCAAACACATTTCCCACCACCCTCATCTCGTCCTCCGGGGTCCCCAGAGACACATGCATGTAGTCAAACGCATTTCCCACCACCCTCATCTCGCACGCTCTGGTCTCGGGGACCCGTAGGACTAGGCCGCGAGGGTAGCAGAAAATAGAATCGTCTAAAACAAGGGTCCCGAGGACCCTGTAGGACGAGGCCGCGAGGGCGGTAGCGGGCAAGTGCAATCGAATGACCAAGGGGTCCCGGAGACTGCGACAGACCGTGACGTGTTGACGTGCACATGAATGCACTTAGTGAGCGAGGGTCCCCGGGACCCCGTAGGACGGGGCCGCGAGGGTGCCGGTGAGAAAATGAACTCAAACGAGGAAGGGTCTCGGAGACCCGAAAGACGACGCGGGAGTAGTAGGAAACGTAAGCGAATCGAGAAACAAAAACAAACCCGTTGACCCGAGGTACCGAGCACTGGTAGTTGACATGACATGAAATGAGTGAGGGTCCCCGTGACACGACGGACACTGCAGGGGCTAAACAAGTCTCCCTGACACGAAGGACAACACAAGGGTTAAGACAGCAGTTAAGTTTACAAGAGTTTGTTCAAGATAAACAGTTAGACTACAAACTGACATCTTTCATTTTAGCTTGTTTGTAAAAAGTCGCTAATAGCAGAGTAGAGCTGTATTTGCACAGCGAATGGACAGCCAGACAGAGCAGACTGATGTTGATGTCTGTAGGACATATTGATAAGTATTGACTTTTTAATCATGGAGGTTTTATTGTAGGCTACTTACAGTAACGAATGTAGCGTTAGTTCATCCGTGCCAACGGCAGTAGGCTAAATAATCCTCGGTATCGTTTCCAGTCAGTTACATGTGCTGCGTGAAGTAACGCACACACCTCAGCTCCGCTGTGCGAGAGTGTGTGTGCGCAGCGCGGACATCGCTGTTCACAATCCCGTCTATCTTCTAAAATGCAACGCTTGTATCCAAATGAATTGTGTTTGAAGCTGCGTGGCATTTTGTTGGTTTGGCTGGTCGGCTTTTGTTGGAAATTGCACCGTCGGCCTACATGCCGTGATCGCCTTTCTCCACCCAGGTGTAGCCAACTGTGTTTTCCACTAGGAATGCCCTCTTTCTCACATTAGCTTCATAGTTCTTTGACATTTTAACTAACGTTATAAATTACCTGAGGTGAAAATGTGAAATGTTAGTTAACATTCACAAGCTTCGCGCCACTCTGTATGACGTTTGCTGATGCAGCAGACAGAGACACTGTCACTGTAACTGGCCAATCAACTAGCCCGACATACTCTTTTACTGGCCCCGGGCCATCGGGCCATTGCTTATGTCGAGCCCTGATATGCGACACCTACATATTTAATATGTGACATGTAGGCTATGAATTTCTGTAAACTGCTTTGAGAGAAAGAGAGACAGACAGAGAGAGTTTCTCTTTACCTCCACTGTCTGAAAGCTGTCTGTTTTCAGAACGACAGTTTAAACATCGTCGTACTATGTACATTACATTACATGTCATTTAGCTGACGCTTTTATCCAAAGCGACTTACAATTGCAATATATATCAGAGGTCGCACACCTCTGGAGCAACTAGGAGGTTAAGTGTCTTGCTCAGGGACACATTGGTTGATGGATCATGGTGGGAATCGAACCCAGGTCTCCCACACCAAAGGCATGTGTTCTAACCACTGCACCATCACCACCTATGTGATGGCATTTCATCATCTGCTGTCTTAGTTTGTAATCCACTGTGTCTTCTTGCTAATGACAACTGTTTTCGTCTTCTCTGAGATGATTTTGTAATGGCAAAAATACTTTTAAAGCACATTCTTTTATTAGGATTAATCTGTTTACTGTATGTGTTAACTTAAGAAAATGGTTTCTAACCGATGAACAGCTAAAACTATAAACTTTGATTAACTGAAGACTGAAGTGTCTTTTCGCGAGGTCTTTACTGACGTGTGTTTAGATTAGGCACCGTAAACAATATCCTAGAGTGTCTCTAAAACAGTTTTGTTATTCCCCAGCAGCTGAGACTGCAAAGATGTTATGTCTTCTCATTTCAACTAGGCCAAAAGGCGTGACATGACTCTTTGCTTTTTGTTTGTGTAAGCTGGGTTTTTGAAGGAAGCCAAGGAGGGGGGTTGAAAGTGACCTTTTGTATATTGTGACTGCCTGTTTGATGGGGAATCAGAACGCTCTTGCATAGCCACCGAGGTGGCCGTGTTACAGCGTTTCTCCATTTGCAAATGAGAATAAACACTCAATAACCAGACTTTGGTTTCTGCTCGATGGTCTTCATTTGTTTCACTACAAGCTTTAAACCTTTTATTTACTTACACCGTGTTATTAGGAATTATTTCCACGACAATTTTCGACGCATTGTTTTCATTTGCAGCTACCGTGGAAATCTCAGAGCATGTCACGTAACGATTCTGAACGAATCACGTCAGAAATTGGCATCAGCCAATGAGATTGCGCATTTAGAGTTAAATCCGCCTTTTTACTTTCACGATTGGTTGCTGATAAAAAGGAAATGACCATATTTGGATCCGACAGCATTGTACAGCAGAGAGAGAGAGCTTTCCAACGGTATATGAGATGACAGGGTGCAAATTATTTATACTGTATTTGGATTGAGCTAATAAAACCTAAAAAAAAAATCTTTTTCTTAATTTGAAAATATGAATAGATTTGACCTACCAACTCGATTTTTAAATCAAATCGATTTTTTTCCCAGCCCTAACGTGAACAAACAAGGTAGCTATCACACTGGGAGACAAGTTACCACATTGGTAGCTGTAAGGATATGGCGCCAAAGATGAGTTCCGCCCGGGTCTGAACACTGCAGCAGTCCTTAGTTGAATCAACTAGCTGCAGCTGCCTGCAGGCAGGTAGATTGCCCAGCCACGACCCTTCACCTACTTTCCGGAACCGCCAGCAACACACAAATACAGGACGGAGAGGAGCTGCATGCTTTGGAACTAAAACGACAGGAGGAGGAGGTAGCGATTGCTGAACAGCCTCACAGGACGAGAGGATGAAAGCCAACAGGATCTGGTGGTGGGAGTGTGCGGGGATATGGCGACTGAAATAGAGTGTCTGTGATGTGGAGAGTGGGACAACGTACTGCCGGACAATATGAGCGTGCTGCCCGCAGTTGTGTCACAGCTACAGAGGATTTCTCAGCGTTGATCCATCCTGCAGTCCTCAACTTTTTTTTCCGGTGTGATAAAGTCAACTGGGAAAAACGCCGAATGGACCCAATAAACAGCTGTCCACAGAGTAAATGATTACTGTAAACATGACGCATGGTTATTTTACGGGATAGATCGACCCATATTAGACCTGTACTCACAGAGTTGCTGCATGATATCTCTGCGCCAATAAGTAGCAGCGCTTTGGCTGGCTACTTCCACCCAATATAGTCCCAAATCAATATATGTCTAGGAAATTGTCTAGTCTTATTTTGCATTACTATTTGTACTTGTTGTGAATACACAGGCCACAAGAAGTAATTAGGTTGTTTTGTTGTTGGCTCACTTTTACTCGCGACATGCCAACAGCAACAAAGAATTACATTCACTATGCTAAGCTAAGCTAACGGCGGCTGCGCCCGACAGACATTGCATGCACTGAGACAAAAAAATGCATTTGCCCACCTATCTACATCTAGGAGACCGTGATAAGCCCTATTTCAACAAACGGTGGCGTATTCCTTTAACTGCGTACCCTTCTAACTCATGGTAGTAACTTTATAACAACAATAGCCCACAACTAACTCTCTTTAACAGGATAAAACACCATAGCACACAAAAATTTGTGACAATTTCTAACACTAATAATTTTACATTTACAAATTTACAGCGCCGAATGGCATGCTGGGTAACATTATAGCCGCTAGCTAGCCAGGTAGCATAACAGTCTGTCAAGCTGGGAGAGGCTCTGGTCGCTACTCCACATTCAAGGACAGAGAAGAAAGTTAGAGGATGAAGAAAGACCGGAAATACACCAGAACAATGTATGCTCAAGAGAGGAGCCATCTGTTGTTCTCAAGTTTTTTGTTTCTAAAAAATCTGACATAATTTAGCCACTGTTGTTGCCCGTCGCGCTAACTCGGCCGTGCTAACGTTAAAGACATGTCATTTCAAGCATGCAGCGGAGCAACGTTATGAACGCAATAACAATCCACCAGAAGTCCCACTACAGACCGTTGACAAAGACGGGAGAAAGACGGGTTCAGAGTAATGATTAACACACTGGACTGAAGATGTCTTGCCTCGCTGAAATACGTCCGAAGCAGGCTGACAGCAGAGCTACGTTCACTCGCCACTTTCTACAACAACCTAATTTACCTGTGACCAAGATAGTGTTTATACAGCTATCTTACAACTATTTTGTTTTGAAAGGGAAACAAAATGTTATAGTTGTTTGTTTTGCATGTACAAGTAACATACCATAAATGACCTGACCAATATTCATATCTACTTTCTTTTTAGATGAGTCGACATCACACAGGAAACCTGCCGGTCGCCCAGAGCTGTAGGGGTCTAATGTAACGCAAAGCTCGACCTGCCACTTCATCTTGGGACCCAGTTGAAGGCACAGTGGCTTTGAATTTTCCATTTTCAATTAAATACAATTTCATGACAAGGAAATTGAGAGTAACTTAACTTTTTTGTTGTTGTAAACAGGAGAACTCATCACACAGAGGGAGATGGCTCAGCCATGGCCACGGAAATGAGAGGTAAGAAGACTCACTTAAGTTGCAAGTATATAATGTATAACAACTAAAACCATAAATTTTTCCATAGCCATGAGGACATCATTGCATGGCACAGTGGATGGACACATTTGAGAAAAAGATGGATGAGCTGCTCATGCTCTTAAGGAGCTCCCCAGTTACCTCACTCTGCTCCAGTCGATGACATGTTGCTGTCACCCTGCTCAACAGTCACCGAGCTGCAGGAGTCTCGGTCAACAGGAGAGGAGGAACAAAATGGTAATTAAGTGCCCTAAGATTAACACTATATAATTGCATAACTTCAAATATCATAACTGAACTGACTTTGACTCTTACAAAATGAGATTGTACAAGTTCTCCACTTTGTTCTACATGTATAATTGTATTTATATATGTTTTATAGCAACTTTTCCTGACAAGCCTTGGAGGTTCGACCGGAGGTACTGCCATCCGTCGCATGCTACGGCGAGCGGCAACCAATGACGTTCTAAAACAGTGTAGCCTATGGGGCAGAAAGGCAAAGAAGCCCTTCCAGGACTTGACAATCTGCAGGGTTTTAACAGGCATGTGTTATTTTATTGTTCACATCAGTATTATGCTTAGCTGGGCGGATAAGGGGTGTTAATTTGACTCATTTTGACTTCTACTCTAGCGGCCTCCCAGAAAAACTTCCCCACGCTGACTGATTGGGCACTTGATTGGGCAAGCGCTGAAGTTTGCCCCACACAGATGGCAAATAGAAATTTTTCTATGTGATGTTCATAATAATAATGTTCATAATAATCATAAACTATCGATATTTGTGATCAGAAAAAAAAGGGTTGTTATTAAACAGTCCCTCCAGAAAAACGCAGTTTTTTTGTGGTTGTTGCGGGCAAAAATCCTTGATTATGCGGCACGTTTTCTTAAAAAATGCGATGGAATATGCAGGATATTTATGCTATTTTATGCGATGAAATTGCGGGAACTTCCAAAAATTGCAGGAACTTGCAAAAACTGCGGTTTGATGAAAAAGAGAAAAAAAAGTGATTCCCCCAACACCCTGTTCTCAGTAGGTGAAATTACGTCACTTCATAACGTTCCCATGGCAACAGGGGAAAATGGCTGCTCGTGTGTGAAGTAAACGCAACATTTTTCAACTTTCTCAAAAATGTGGGGATTATGAAATCATGCAAGCCGCGCATATTTTGCGCGGAAATCGGCAATTTATGCGGCGAAAGTGTGGCGTATTTGAAAAGATGCGGCCCCCGCATAAATATGCGGACTTTGGCTGATTATGCATTGAATTCTGCGATCGCAAAATCGCGTTTTTCTGGAGGGACTGATTAAAGGCTGTTTTACAGTCGTGCAAAGGCCCAATGCAGAGCTTTTGCTGTAGCCTACATAAGTGGTTTATACTTGTGCGCTGGTGTGTCCGTCGAGTCAGCGTGTGTATATAGAGAGATATATATATATATATATATATATATATATATATATATATATATATATATATATATATATATATATATATATATATATATATATATATATATATATATATATAGATATATCTATATCTCTATCTATATATCTCTATCTATCTATATCTCTATCTATCTATCTATATATATATATATATATATATATCTATATCTATAGATATAGATATATATCCAGCGTTTCCCCTACGTTGATTTGCAAGTGGCGCACCGCCACAGTTAAATGTCTGCCGCCACGCCACGGTGTCAATGTTGATTGTCGGAGAATAGCGCGGACACGCGCTTCACAGGTAGAGCACAAACCCAGCCCCCCCTCTCTATTCACATGCCGGGATTCTTGCCTGCGCGCCACACACACGCAGCCGAGTTGTGTGTGTGCGCGTTAACGTTACCGCACACACACATCTAAAACACGCGCAGCACCTGACTGGGAACGATACCGAGGATTACCAACGGCCGCTGGGGGGGCAGATGAACGCTAGTCTCGTCACTGTAAGTAGGTTACGATAAAACCTTCATGAGTAAAAAGTCAATACTTATCAATGCACTCACCTGTATAGACCGGCATAAACATGTAGGAAGAGATATTTTAATCTGCTCTGTCTGCTCTCGTCCACCGCGCTGTTTTTACCAAACTCAGCTCTACTCTGCAAAAAGCTAAAACAAATAAAGCTGTTGGTTGTAGTCTTAGCTTAGCTTGGCGGGAATCTAGAAATTTGGACAAATTCTTATAAACTGAACTGCTGGCTGAGTGAACCATCCTCTCTCCTGGAGTGGTAAAGCTATGGATGTATTATAAGACCAAAACAGATACATGTGGCTACTTAATATGCACGTGAATGACGCGTTCTTCATTCTTGATGATGATGCTGGTTGTATTATTTTGCAACAGCATCATTTCATTGCAAATGAGGAATACAGTATGAATGGTAGCCTGCTTATCAGTCCATTCATCATTAAAGGCTTTTCTACATCAATTTTCCCTTCAGCCTCTTTGACTGTGACATGTTTACCTGACAACAGCCTTTCTTTCTGCAAACATTTCCTGCATACTACAACCATGTTTCCTTAATCACAGACTTTAACAACCACTCAGTGAACTGCCTCCTAGTCTGAGATCTTGTTCTAGTTAAAGAGCCAGTTATCATTATGGAGTTTCCATGTTTTTGAGGAGTTTGCTCACACTAATGTACTGTAAAAAAATAGCATTAATTCAGTAAGAAAGACCATTTTGAACGATAATTTTCTTTATTTGAAAGTCCGGCCTTGGAGTGTCGGGGGGGAGGGGGGGGGGGGGGGGGGGGGGGTTGACATACCTGCCACCATGGCTTAAAGAAATCCTAGGGGAAACACTGATATCTATATATATTAGTGGTGGGCCGTTATCGGCGTTAACGTGCTGCGTTAACGTGAGATTCTTATCGGGTGATAAAAAAAATATCGCTGTTAATCTATTCTCAAAGTTGGGTTGGGAGCTGGGTCTATAGGATACTGCGCAAGCTATGACTTTCACCTTGCTATTTTAGCGCGGATGTATACAGCCTACTGACTGTAAAACAGTTCCTCACGACCTCTTATGTAGGCCTACAGTTCAAAATGAATGTTTAACTAAATAAACAGTTAGCAACAGTGTTTCCCACACATAGACTAATGTGCTGCGGTGCGCCTCACAATCAACACCGCCCGCCGCACTTGCGTTTATTAATTCTTTTAACGCTATTTAAAGAATGCAGCGTATTCGTTCAGCAGCATACATTATTTCCTTTCCTGCTCTTCTCCGTCTCTCTGTCACTTGTATCTGCCAGTGTGTTAAAGTCAGAGTCCCAACCCGACTCTCTCGCAAACAAGCGATTTCGCCTGCTTTAGAAAGTTAACTAGTCGTACTTAGTTTGTGAAGCATTCAGTGCATTTTGGAAACAGGAGATGAGCCCCTGGTCTAATGCGCCACCTGGCTTGAGAAACCCATTCTCAAAGACTTACTTTTAGTCATTATTTGGGTAGCACACATATTCTGAATGCCTTCGGCAGAATTCAAATGAGCCATTTTAATCTAGATTAATTCCAAGATTACAGTGAGATTAATCTAGATCAAAAACATTTATCTATGCCCACCACTAATAAAAAAAAAAAAAAAAATATATATATATATATATATATATATATATATATATATATATATAAATATGGTATGTGGTAAAAATACAATTGCTTTAATAAAATAAATACACTATATATATATATATATATATATATATATATATATAGTGTATTTATTTTATTAAAGCACAATTGCTTTAATAAAATAAATACACTATATATATATATATATATATATATATATATAGTGTATTTATTTTATTAAAGCAATTGTATTTTTACCACTGCTATTATATAATAATTCATTACATGCCGTACTTTATCATTCCAATATGCATCTTTGCACACTACATTTGCACTCTACATCCCACTCCATTGTTTTTTTTTTCTTATTTGTATAGTTTCTGATTTCTGATTGTTATATTATTTTTTTAGGCCTTTCATATTTTTTGTTAATTTTATATTAAGTTTGAAATCCCATCAAGTTTGCCTGTTCATTTATTCCTGCCAATATATAATAATTAATTCCTGCTCATGCACAGACAGTTTAAAGTAATAGTAAAATTGGTACCATGGTTGTTAGTTATTTAAAGGTTAGGGGAATGTACAAAATACCACCAGATCTGCTGTCATTGCTTTAATTGGAGGACAGAAGTTGCTCCACGTTTCCCCACTTTTTGCTACAGCTGATAAATTACCCGGACTTCTTTCAGCGGATTGATTGATAGCTGTCTTCCAGAGTGAACAGAACTGCGTCCATGGCAACGCTCTGCTTTTGCATGACAACAGTCTGTTATCAATAAGGGTGCTCCGATTGATCAATCACATATCGGTATTGGCCAATAATGGCTTTAAATAGTTTGATCGGTGGTCTCCATAAATGCCGATCAGATAG
Organism: Gymnocephalus cernua; assembly: GCA_023631565.1. Classification (NCBI taxonomy): domain Eukaryota; kingdom Metazoa; phylum Chordata; class Actinopteri; order Perciformes; family Percidae; genus Gymnocephalus; species Gymnocephalus cernua. The sequence continues at coordinate 3,543,357 of JALJEH010000025.1, read as the reverse complement.
GCCGATCAGATGACGCTCTACCATGGATGTATTAAGAGCGCACTACTCGTGAGAAAATTTTCTACATTGAGCTAAAATGGCGGCCTCCCTATATTCAGCGGTCTGGCAGTTCTACAAGGTGTCTGAACGGCGGCAGAACAGCGGTTGGCCCGCGGGCCGGCCGCGGATCGAAGGCGGTAGGAAGACGGCTACCGCTTTTAAAAAGCGGATGCCACCGGTGGTGCGCCGGCAAACGTGTTTGTGATTACGCCATTCTGACGCTTCTGCTGCCTCTGGAGCACCACCAGTGGTCCGCCGACTCATTGCTATGGGAAAAAGACAATACATTAGCGATTTGCAACGTGTGTGCCAAGGAGATACCACGAGGCAGAAAGCTCCAAAGACATTTCAACACCACCAATCTCATCAGACATTTGAAGGTTAGTCACGGAAAGGAGTATGAGCAGTTTTCAAAGTTAGCTAACGCTAAGGCAGAGCGGAGGGTTGCAGCTCTGGCGCCGCTCACTCAACTGTTTTCCCGTGTGTGTGTGTGTGTGTGTGTGTGTGTGTGTGTGTGTGTGTGTGTGTGTGTCGGTCTGTGTGTGTTGGTCTGTGTGTGTGTGCTGAAAAAATGTCTGCAGCGATTGAAAGGACATTTTTTTGATTTTGAGCTAGGACAAAAAGCCAAACAATTACTGATACATTCTCTAAACATGTGTGACTGTTACGTAATGGCGTAATTTTCAGTTCATAAAAGCGATCGGTATTGGCCGATACGTCTTCCAGCAATCGGTGATCGGCCCCAAAAATCCTGATCGGAGCACCCTTAGTTATCAAGAAAATAATAGAACGCATTCTACATTAGAATTCAGCCAAGCCATGTAATAACTAAAGGTTACAACCAGGGATGGAAATTAAATTTTTTGTCCACCGGCCACTGTGGCTGGTGGATTTCAAAATCTACCAGCCACTCAATGTTTTTACCAGCCACTTTCTTGTTTTTAACCGACAATGAGTAACTGCATGTGAAAATTAATACTACAAGATCAATACTTAAGTACTACAATACTTAAGCAGTTTATTTAATCTCAAGTCTCAATGAAACACTGACAGTTTCTCTTTCTCTCTTATACATACACAAACCACGAACTGATATACATTTCATTAAATGAGTAGGGCAGATTAAACAAAAAACTAACATTCCTCCACCCATCCTCCCCACTCCCAGTACAATTTCTCCTAAACAGTACTTTCATCTTATCCAACTGGGCCGTCTTCAGGCTGTTAAGGGCCTTCATGGCAGCCGTATTCTCCGGGGCTGCTTTTCCCTGTGCTCTCTTTTTTACCTGGATGTGGCATTTGGACGATTCGTGGTCTTTTATGGCTTCCAGTTTTAGGTTTTTAGTCCCAACAATGAAACTATTAGTTTTGGCATCTTCTGAAGCGTGTTGACGACATACAGAGCAGTACATTATCAGATTTGTCTTGTCGTAAACTAACCAATCGCGGAACTCCCCATTGTCTGCTCTTCTCCATCGTTCTTTAAAAAAAAAAAGTTTTTTGACTTTTGCCTCGTCCACTGGCTCCTCCTGAGATGTTTTCTCAGCGGACCTCTTAACGGCTGCGATGTAACGGCACATTTTTTTGAAGGTGCGCCGCCTCTAAAGTGTCTGGGTGAAACAGTATGCTATTTTTATTTACCCGCCACGGTGGCCGGTAGGTGAAGCGAGTTTACCCACCACAACACAAAATCACCCGCATTTGGCTGGTGGCGGGTGCTAATTTCCATCCCTGGTTACAACGTTAGGGGAACATTAGGGGAACGTTCTCTAAAGGTTACAACGTTAGGGGAACGTTATCTAAAGGTTACGTTAGGGGAACGTTATCTAAAGGTTGCAATGTTAAGTGAACGTTCTGAGAATGTTTGATGTAACCAAAAACTAACATTCCCTAAACGTTAACAAAACTTTCCATGGGAACCAAAAACTAACCACAAACTAACCAAAAACTAACCTTCAGGAAACGTTCCTGCAACCAAAAACGAACGTTCCCGCAACCAAAAATTGTTAGCTGGGTTGTTGTTGCTTAGTAAGGTTAAGTGACTTCACGTCAGATCCAGGGCACGGCCACGGAAGCGCCAAAGGTCCAAATGTCAGTGTTTCACAACACAGCTGTGGTGAATTTATGAATGAAAGTGAGAAAGTTCTGTCACAAAACTATGTTGTTACGTATCGTCGCACTTTTGTAAGTGGGTATACGGAAATCCTTGACCTTTCCTAGTGGGTACAGGGCTCGAGAGTGCGACCATTTTGGTCGTACATGCGCCCAAATTTTGTAAGGGTGCGACTAACATTTTTCCTAGGTCGCACCGGTGCACCTCCGCGCAGCCCCGCCGCACCTCCGCGCAACCCCGCCGCACCTCCGCGCAGCCCCGCCCCCATTCACACACACGGCCACCGTGCAACACGAGAGACACGGCATCGGTTTACACTGCGACATTTGTCTACAGTTTTAATTGTTATTAACACAGCTGTATATTGTTAAGCATGAGAGGGGAACCTGTATTTGTAGCAGTGTTTCCGCTGCTAACTCTGTTACTGCGGCCGCCGCACGGCGGAAAGCACAGACGAAGTTATTGAATGCAACTAACTTCAGACGGAGCCTGCAAAATGCAGCGCAGTGACGATACAGACATTTCATACACAAGACGTGTGTAACGCCGCTGACCCGCCAAAGCATTCAACCCGTGCTGGACCCGTTCATAGTGAGTCAGCCGTCACTGTGTGAGTAGCATACCTCTCTCTCTCTCTCTCTCCTTTATTTTGATAGGAAAGCTGAAGACATGAAAGGGGAGAAAGGGGGGGAACGACATGCAGTTAAGGGCCGCAGGTCGGAGTCGAACCTGGCCCGCTGCGTCGAGGAGTAAACCTCTATATATACCGACGGAGCTATCTGGGCGCCCTCTTTCTCTTTTAATCTGTTATTGTTGTTGATAACAAGTGAAGGAGCTTTCTCAGAGATATATATATTTTAAATGTATCCTAGGCTATTTATTTCAGATAATCTTCATTTAGCCTACATGTGTTGCAGCTGTATATTTTCAAACTGAGAAGTAAACCAGCTGTCTTTGCATTTTATTTTAATCACAACCTGTTTTCATAAAAGAGCTTGTGAAAAGTGGCTTTGACTTAAAACGGAACATTTAACCCACTTGATAGGATTTTGAGTCCTGGACTAGTGGAAGATCTGATAAGAATCTCTCTGTGTGTGTGTGTGTGGGGGGGGGGGGTTTGGAGAATTTTGATTTTTTTTTTTTTTGAATTTTGATGCTAGGGAGTGTGGCAAGCTGGTACTGTCATTGGTTTAGCCAAGGCTAAAGGGGAAGAAGGCCAAATTACAGGTGTTGTCCATCTGAGGGGCAGAGGACAGCAGGGGGGGGGGCGGGGCTATAAGACTTTGAGCCATGAAATATTAGATCTCAGTTCAGGGAAGCACTTTGATCTATTTTGAAATGTTTTACTTAAAGGTATAGTGGTCGCTGACAGGTCAGCGAGCAGACGGCCACGGCCTCCGACCATAGACAGTATATAAAAGTTTCCGACCGCGGCGCTGCCCCCCCGCTCTCGGCGATAGCTTGTTTGTTGGCCTGTAGCATGCTAAAGTTAGCTATAGAGATGCTTGTCCTAAATAGATTTCCACTTACCGGTGGCGAGTCTGACATAGTGGAAAAAGTGCAAATCTTCTTTTGGAAAGTAGGCTTGTAGAGCCATGCCGACAGCAACTTGTAAACAGAGCGTGCACGAGGAGAACTAGGCTCGTGCACGCTCTCTCATGCACACGTTTAATAGACGTTCCCTCTCGGGAGCAGATAGGGTATTGCGCATGTGCATTTTTTCAAAAAGCGGAGGGCAGTTCTTTTCTAAAATTCAGGAAAATCCTCCATTATACCTTTTGAAATGTTTTAGTTTGGCAGCTCAGTGAAGCACTTCAAACTTTTTTTGTTAATATTTTTATTTTTATATGCAGTATGATTGTGTTTCAACTAAAAAGTATTTACCTACACCTTATTCTTGTTTAAAATCATTTACATAATATAAATGAATGTATATGGAGCGTGATAAAAAGGTAACCTTGAAATTGTGGCGTTAACGGCGGCGCGAGGAAAAATTTGGGTGCACCTAAATTGTGTGCTGGTGCACCTAAATAAAAAAGTTAGGCGCACCAGTGCAACCAAGGCAAAAAGTTAGTGTGGAGCCCTGGGGTATACCTTCTTTAACTGTCTATGGGGTACACAGCATATACCAGCGTATCACATAGACTACACCACTGACGGGAACAGTGAAGAGACAGCTCACTTCAATGCAGCGTAAAAAAACTCCTGAAAATAATGTAAAATAAAGATGGTGTGCTGGTCAAATTGCGGTTGAACAAAAAAAAAAAAACGGATGTTGAGTCGGACTCGGTCCCACATGAAAGTTAAGACCTCCTTATCATAAATTCCAGATTTTAAGACATTTTAGACCTTAAAAATCAAAATTTTTATTTAACCTCTTAAGCCCGAGCGCCCCCGGTATCGGGAGCGGTGATGTAACTCAGAGCAAACACCATACATGGGCATGCCAAACACGTAGCAACATGTAGCATATCTGCTTAACGGGACGGAACTTGGCTAAACGCCCATGATATCCATTTTTATCTACAAAAAATACAAATCCAACACCAAGCAACTAAATGAGCACATGGGATAAACACAAGTACGGTGCACATGAGGATTATGTCACACTAGCGATTTATTTTCTTCATACTATCCACGCAAACGATATGTCATATGAAAGGGGAAACGCCGCTGATTCCAACGCTATATGTCTTACCACTCTACAACGAAAAACCACAGAGATAGCAAAAAAGTAACCTCAGGCCCCATCCAGATGAAAACGCATCCGTCTTCCCTGGATTCAGTTCAAGAAAATTCACGTCCACATGAATCCATCTGTAAATGACTCAACACGGTACTTCATATGCCAGGCCTGTAGGCGGCGCTGTTACTGCTACAGAAATTAACGGAACAAAGAAGAAGAGCAGCCTTCAGTGACTTCCTTTCATAACATGACTGTTAGCTAGTTCTCTTAGCTTAACACATCCATGGACTAGACTTTAATAACTTACACCACTGCTCGTTATATAAAGGCCACCTAGAAAAAGAATGTAAACTATGTTTACTCTATCGGACATGATTGCAGCTAGCAGAGCTAGCGTTAGTGCGCTAACGCTAGCTCTGCTAGCTAACAAACATGAAAGTCAAACAAACATGAATGATCCGATGTCTTTTTGATAATCTAGCTATACATTTTTCTTGCAGTAGCCTTTCTACAATAAGCCGTGCTAAAAGTTACTATAATCCGTTCAAGGAGTTGATGAGCAGACAGATTAGCTAGCTAGTTGATAAATTGTCTACTTAGACTTTATAAACAGCATTGCGTCCCTGTTAGAGCCGTCTGCTGGGTTGAAGGCGGAGCTGTCAGGCCGAGGTGTGTGGGGATGACATCATCGATACGCACGTATGCGGTTTCGCCGTACACATGAAGCCAAACGTGAGCCGGCTTTTTTTTTTATTCACCCTGGGACCAGGTTTCAAAAAAGTGAGTTTACGGGCAGTGCGTTTACAGGATTCGTGTGGACAATCGGCTTAATCTTTTGCTTAAACGATGCAAAAGATGTGCGTTTGCATCGAAATACGTTTCCGTGTGGATTGGGCCTCACTTTATACAGCCATAACCATAAATGATGTCGTATCTTTGATGTTTTGTGATGAAAACTTGTGTTCGGAGGCATATCGCTGCTAAGTGTTATTCCAATGTTTGTGTCCCTTTGAAACAGTTGCTGACAGTCTACCAGCATTTTCAGTTTGGAGGGGGGGGGGGGGGGGGGGGGGGTCTAACATGAAGTAAATAGGAGGCATCTATTATATCTGCCTGTGTCGCTTACGGTGTCTGACTTTCGTCTCAACTGCATTACACAAAATACAGAGATATTAGAGCGCACATAATATATCAATTATTCCCCTACAAAATCCACAACACTCGTTTTTTTTCAAAGAAATAATGTCAGACAGGAAAAAGAAAACCGCAGAGGTACTGGATATGCTATTTGATGACAGCGGTGCAACTGTTCAATTGACTCCTCATCTGAAGACGATGAGCTTCGCCAGCAGGAACGAGAGGAACTGGATAACAGTTGTGATTCAGATTATAAAATTCCATCACCAGTAAGGTATGTAATCTCTGTTTTGTTATTGATTACTTATTGATTTAGTGTGAAATTGTTGTATCATATTCTGCAATGACTTTAGTAAAACTAAATCCACAATTAAACTAAACATGGGCGAGAATCCAGCGGTGTTACGAGGAAGTATGTTCCCCCGGCAAATAGTTTACCCGCCTGTTAAAATGCGTAGCGCCCCGCTCCATGGTTAACATACAGGATATGGTTTGCCTCAAGTTTAGTATGAGGAATGCATATCGACGGAGGAGCAGTATTTGATACAACACCTGTACCAGCAGTCGCCATCTCGGCAGTGCCTGACGTCGGCTAATCCAAAAATTGGCAAAGAGGTGGAGAGTGCATAACTTCAGCCCAGAATATAATTTAAACGTGTCAGTTTAAACCCTCCAGTGGGCGCAGCAGGAATAAATTCTGTACATATTTTTACAAAACACATGTAGTTTATAAAATACAATGTTTTATTAAATTAAACTAAAATATTGTCACTTTTCTGTTTGTAGTTACATTTTAAAAGTGGCATAATTACATATATTTTGCCCCCATTTCAGTTCCACGGTGATAACCATGAGTATGAGCCGTACACACATAACAGCCTAAGCGTGGTCGAGGTGGGTCAGTGACTTCAAGCTTGATGAGGAAGAGATAGGGTGGCACAACAGAGAGGAGAAGGACCAAAGACCAGATCCACTCAGATTTATGCCAGCCAGTGTCCCTGGCCCAACATCTGACACCACTGCATCACGGACGCCACTGAGCCTTTTCCAGCTCTTTTTTAGCACTTCTGTTAGAACTATAATTGAAAACACCGATGCCAACACAGCCAGGAGAATTCAGGCTGGAAAGAAGTTTATTTGGAGAGCGCTGCCGGTGACGGTTCATGGCCATTTTAATTTTCTCTGGCCTTGTAAATGTGCATCACAGAGCGGACTACTGTAGCCATAATGGCTATATAATTTTACCTTCCCCAGTGAAAAAAATGACACGGAATCACTTTGAAGCCATCTTGTGGTCGCTGCACCTGAGCAACCCAAGAGATGACGAGGACAACAAGCGCAAGACAAACACTGCAGAATATGACAGGCTTTTCAAAATCAAGCCCCTGTACACCGAGATAGTGACTGCCTGCAAAGCACATTTCCAGCTCTATCAAAACCTCCCCATAGAGGACAGCATTAGTATGAAGCAGTAGGCTATATAAAGGACAAGCCCACAAAGTGGGGATACAAACGGTTTGTTCTCGCAGATGCCTTAACTGCATAGACATGGAACTTTTTGTGTACACAGGGAAGAGTGTGTTCACCACAGGCCAGGGTCTAAGCTACTCCTCAGTGATGGACCTTCTACCATTCCCTCTGCTCGGTGGAGGTTAGACACTGTTTGTAGCCAACTTTTACACCAGCCCTGCCCTCTTTCAGCATTTGCTCAGCAAAAACATTGGTTGTTGTGGGACGATTAGGAAGAATCAAATTGGTTTTCCACAGACTGAGCAGAACAGCTTACCCAAAAAGGCTGTGAGCGGTGATTTGCGGTAACTGAGAGAAGACAAACTTTTGTTTGTAAAGTGGATGGACACCCGTGAAGTGACTATGTGCTCTACAGTACACAAAGCCTTCAGTGGACAGACAGTGAAACGGAAAGTAAAAAGCACTGGTGTGTGGCAGACTAAGGCTGTACCTGTTCCGGATGCTGTAGTTAACTACAATCGGTACACAGGTGGTGTGGATTTGTCCGATGCATTGATCGGCTATTACAGTGGTTCCCATAAAACAATGAAATGTATAAGACTTTTTTTTATCATTTTGTGGACATTGCAGTGGTGAACAGTTTGCTTCTCCACAAGGAGCTGCACAAGAGAGGTAAATACCCCACCACGACAAAGCCACACAGCCAGAAGACTTTCAGGGAGCAGCTTGCTGCAGACATGTTGAAGTTTGCTGAAGCCTCAGCAGCACCACCACCACCTGCATGCCTATGTACTATGGAGGTGATGCTACCCAGTTTAGGAGGTACTGCAGGAAGTGCCAGGATACTGGGAACCAAAGGGCAAAGATGCCTATTTACTGCAGAAAGTGCCATGTTGTACTATGGGTTTCTAGAGGTTTTGGTCTGCAACTGCATTATTCCAGAGGGATATTCCCTCTAACAATTGATTGTTTTGTTAGGTGGAAATTAAATCTTTAATTTATGCTGTGATTCATCTTCATTTACTTTGACCCAGTAACAAATATATTGATGCTTACGCCTCTACATGAAGCCCACAAGTGTTACCTTTTATTATGATACCAAGATCATTAAAATAGACTTTGTAATTGCAGAGATATACCCTATTCCTTTTGGATTTATCATTTTCGAGTAGGGGCCTGAGCCAAAGGCCTAGGGCTTAACCTGTTCAAATCCCCCTCTTTTGCCTGAATTTCGTCTATTTCTCGTTCCCAAAGGGAAAAGCTTATAACAGAAGAACTGCAAGGCCAAAATGCATGTATGTGGCTTAATTTGAAACCTAACTTCTTCTAGTTTATGGACATGTGCTTGATTAGCATGTGATTAGAACAGACTACAGCAGTTCAAACATGGTTCAAAATAGTAATTTTGGTCCAGTCTAAAAACTATATATAAATATACTTTGTGCCACACTATGCAGAACACAACACATTACTTCTACACATTGCCAAGAAGACCTCTATAAAGTTTCAGAACTCTAGTCCTAACCTAATGGGAGCTAGGGAGTTTTCAGTACTTGGTATTACAGGTGTCGCCTGTGTGCTAAAACCTGTCCAAAACCTCTCCAAGTGACTCAATTTTGCTAAATGCTTTTACTCACTTCTATGCTATTAGAAAAAACAAAATTACTTACAAAACCTTTTTACATTCATTCTACCACTGTCGAACATATTTTTTTTCCTCATAAATCACATGTATGTGCCAGCTGGCATGGGCTTAGGTCTGTTGTCCATTCATTTGGACTGGCTCCCACTGGATGTTCCTATCATGGCCATTGGAAAGGGAATGTGATTGGCTACAACTGCCATGATTGACGTGTTGATAGCCAATGACAGCTTTTTTTAAGATGGCTGCTCAGAGAGATGACGCAGCATGGGAGCGCTTGCTGGACATCGGGGGCTGTCCCGGGGTGAAAACTAAAGAAAAAGGTGGTGGGATAGTTTCATTGTGTAGGCAGCAACATGAAGAAAACGAACATACCCAGCAACATGGTGCAGGGCACGGATAAATATATTATTTCAGACGGAACGTGATCGGCTAATGAAGTTAGACAGTTTGCAGACAATTAGCATGGAGTCTACAGGACAATATTCATAACCTGGATTAATTATTTTGAAAAACCCATGTTATCCTTTTGATCTGTGGACACTTACAGGCTAGTGGAATATGAATAAGACAGAAATGAACGGAGATTGAGCGGTTAGGACAGCCTACAGATAGGGAAGTGTCATCTTTTTCTTTTCACTTTTTTTTTTTTCAATAGTATGAGCACTAAGATCATGAATAATGCTTTGGTGCTTATGATTTCAGTAAAATGAACAGAATGATTGAATTGCAGAGAATTTTTAACCAATCAAATGATCTACGGCATGTCCATATTGACAAAAGTTTTGAACTTTTGTGGTCAAATACTTATGTAACATGTCAGAACATGCCTGTTAACAGGTTAAGAGGTTTGGACTTTTTAAGGACCCGCGGGGACCCTGGACAACACCGGAATTGAGGCAATACGCTTACCGTAAACGCCAGCACAACAATCCGAGACTCCGAGAGACTCCTCCTCTCCTGTTGACCGAGACTCCTGCAGCTTGGTGACTGTTGAGCAGGGCAACAGCAACATGTCATTGACTGGAGCAGAGGGAGGTGACTGGGATCTCCTTAAGAGCATGAGCAGCTCATCCATCTTTTCCTCAAATGTGTCCATCCACTGTGCCATGCAATGATGTCCTCATGGCTACGGAAAAAAATGGATGGTTTTAGTTGTTATACATTATATACTTGCATATATGAACAACTTAAGTGAGTCTTCTTACCTCTCACTTCTGTCTCCATGGCTGAGCCACCTCCTGTGTGATGAGTTCTGCCATTTACAACAAAAACAAAAAGTTAAGTTACTCTCAAGTTCCTAGTCATGAAATTGTATTATAACTGGAAAATTCAAAGCCAATGTACCTTCAACTGGGTCCCAAGATGAAGTGGCAGACCGAGCTTGCATTACAATAGTCCCCTCCAGCTCTGGGCGACTGGCAGGTTTCCTGTGTGGTATTGACTCATCTAAAAAGAAAGTAGATATGAATATTGGTTAAGGGTGAACGACAAAAACAACAACAACCAGATGGGAAAAGGGTATTTTACAATAACTTTGAATGTACCGCGAGGCTGTAGGTTACCAGTTTCAGTGAACGCACTGTCTGTGTTTTTCCGACGTCGGCAGCTGTTGACTTTACACTGTTAGATGTCAGCATTTTAACCATGTTTAATCCAGCTGCTAGCTAAAGGTAGGCTAACGTTACCTGCTGTCGAGTGTAGTGTAAAGTTAGGCACCAAAATAAGGCACCACAATTTTCGTTCTTATTCGGTCTCATTTCTACCGTTTACGTCGAAACCGGGGCCCTATTGGCACCGCGTTTCGGTACCCAAACCTACTCAGACATTTGAAGGTTAGTCACGGAAAGGAGTATGAGGAGTTTTCAAAGTTAGCTAACGCTAAGGCAGAGCGGAGTGTTGCAGCTCCAGCTGTTTCCCTGTGTGTGTGTGTGTTGAAGAAATGTCTGCAGTGATTGAAACGACATTTTTAGATGTTGAGCTAGGACAAAAAGCCAAACAATTACTGATACATTCTCTAAACATGTGTAACTGTTACATAATGGCTTAATTTTCAGTTCATAAAAGCGGTCGGTGATCAGTATTGGCCGATATGTCTTCCAGCAATCGGTGATCGGCCCCAAACATCCTGATCGGAGTACCCTTAACATTGGTAAGGTCATTTATGGTAGGTTTCGTGCACATGCAATTGCAAAAGATGAACCTATGCTGTTACATTAGACAATCGCTAAAAAAACTATATAAAAAACGTACATGCACACGTACATGGTGGTGGAGGCAGTGACATCCGCTGACCTGAAAAAGGTCAGAAAGAGACAAACACATCAGAAGAGTAACATGATATGCACCAGGTTGAATGTCAGTAGTTTCATGGTAGGAAATATGACTGGTTTCTAAAATGCATGCATAAATGTTAACTTACGGACAGGGCTTCCAGACACACGCTCCGTCCTGGAATGCTTTCTTGCTTGTCGAACAGATTCATCTGAAATAAAAGACCATATAATTTGTACTGATTGCAAAAAGAATATTTGAATTCTGTAAATAATTTAGTCAAGGAGGTGTAATCATTATGTTGTGCTAGGTTAGCCTGCAGTTTCGTGAACAGAGCTTCTCTTAAAACATCCATTAGTATGTCTCAAACCGCGCACTTCCGTTCGTACACTACTAAGGGTGCTCCGATCGATCGGTCACCGATCGGTATCGGCCGATAATGGCTTTAAATAGTTTGATCGGGGGTCTCCATAAATGCCGATCAGATAGGCCGATCAGATGACGCACTACCATGGATGTATTAAGAGCGCACTACTCCTGAGAACATTTTCAACATGGAGCTAAAATGGCGGCGTCCCTACATTCAGCGGTCTGGCAGTTCTACAAGGTGTCTGAACGGCGGCATAACAGCAGTTGGCCCGCGGCCGGCCGCGGATTGAAAGCGGCTGCCACCGGTGGTGCTCCGGCAAACGTGTTTGCGATTACGCCATTCTGACGCTTCTACTGCCTCTGAAGCAACGCCGGTGGTCCGCCGACTCATTGCTATCTGGGAAAAAGACAATACATTAGCGATTTGCAACGTGTGTGCCAAGGAAATTCCACGAGGCGGAAAGCTCCAAAGACATTTTAACACCAACCTCATCAGACATTTGAAGGTTAGTCACAGAAAGGAGTATGAGGAGTTTTTAAAGTTAGCTAACGCTAAGGCAGAGCGGAGTCGTGTAGCTAGCAGCTTCGGCGCCGCTCAAACAGCTGTTTCCCTGTGTGTGTGTGTGTATTTATTATTGCCTGCATTTGAGATCATTTTAGATGCATCCTTGTATCACTGCGTAAATCAGAATATGGTGTCATAAAACAAATTTGCCACGTTTGCATTAAATGTAACAGATATACGCTATGAATGATATCTGAACAACCCCTCTGTAAATGCCTTCAGAAGTAGATAGGAGTGAAACTAGAAAGTTTGGCGTGTGTAAGTGCTACTGAAGTTGAGAAAAGCCCATTTTGAGATTAACAAAATCAAACACATTTTGCAAGGTATGGTAAAAACAGATAAACATGAAACTTCCCCAGTTAATTACTTACATTAATAAATATATTTTTGCTACAATATATATATATATATATATATATATATATATATATATATATATATATATATATATATATATATATATATATATATATATATATATATATACACACACCCCAGTTTGCTTACATTTTAGATACAGTGTTGTTTTAACTGTGATCGTGTCTACTAATGTAAATGTCACAAGTCGATCTGGGTGTCTCCGTGGCTTGCAGTGAGTGGCACACTCGCAGACAGCAGATGATATTTCGAACGACAACGGCTAATGCTCGCTTGCATGTCTGTCGGGACGAAGATGTTCTGCAACTCGTTTCTGTCTTCAATTTTCACTCCGACAAATGAATGTGAAATATGAGTGAAATAGAGGCGAAGCGATCAGTATGTTTATTTCCTGGTTAGTTGGGAATGGGCAGAATGGGTCCTGAAAGGCGACGCCTACACCATATCTTCCTCTATCACCAGTTAATTCAAATAACAGTTAAACCGAAACACTGGCCCACCGCCTAGTACAGAAGTACCGGTAACTTATATACTCTTTGGTTAAACTGTGCTGCTGTTATGCCGCATTCTGTACACGGGTTTCCTGTTTGCAAACATTACTGGGTGCGTGCGCATACAGGGGGCAGAACGCCAGATTGGTAAACTGGTGGTTCAACCGTTTTGGCCGTTACAGGGCAGTGCAAAGTCAGCATCTGTTGCAATATAACTGTCAAAATTTAATGATGAATAAGATGGTGACAATTGTTAAGTTGTCCCCGCTGTTGCTCTGTCTGCAAGTTCCGAGTTGGCAGCGGGCATGATAGGTGTAATGATTCAGTTTGACTCCCAAGACAAGACGATGCTCACCCGACTGGCCAATAGGAACGTGGCCCTGCCCATGACACTATTTTCACAGCGAGGGCAAAATCCTGACACAAAAAAATGACATCGAAAGCAAACATTTAGGTCTTGAGAGCGAGAAGAAAAGCGTTTTGAGAGAAAATGTTTTCACACTGATAGCAAAAAATATATATTTGAGAGTTTAAAAAAGTATTTTGAAAGAGATTTCTTTTCTCAGAAATAATTTAAAAAATTTAAATTTATATTTTTTATGTTCTATGAAAAAATACATTTTCTCAAAACTTTTTTTTAGTCTCAAATATTATTTTTTGCTATTGGTATGAAAACTTTTTCTCTCAAATATTTTTTTTCTCTCATAAAATGCTTTTTTGCTATCAGTGTGATAACTTTTTCTCTCAAACATTTTTTTCTCTCTCAGATCATTTATTTTCTCGCATGTAATAAAGAAACAAATCTAGCTCCATAGGAGTGCAGTACCACCCCTATCCGCTAAGCCCATGATGGCTTTTAGACATGGCACTGTTCCTGGGGGCTAGTTTGGAAGTCGGATTTTCATTAGCTCTAGCCAGGTTAGCCATTGTTAGCAATGCCTGTTTATGACAACGCATCACAAACCGCGTGACAACACAGATAGAAGACAGCGCTGCGTGTACGACTGATTTAGTGTGACACAAATACACAGAAGTGCTTATAACCAGGGATGTAGTGGAGGCTAAACGCACGTAAACGCCGTTTACGCACCTCCCAAAATTCGGAAATAGCGTTTACCCACCTCTAAATTGTGTTTATCCACCTCTAAATAGCCCATAGTTCCTAAGCCATTTTAAATTAAGCTTTTGTCGTTTTAGTTTCATATTTTTCATTATTAGTTTCATAGATTGTTAAACCTAAGACGAAGTCTTTCATATTGCGCTGCTTACTGTCAGTGTTGACCAACCTCTTGCGGTGTTTGTTTGTTACAGCCCACAACGTCGACTTCCAGGCAGCGATGCCTGGAAGGCACTAGGATTAGGCAACAGTTAGGTGCCTTGAATTAAGCATAGACAGTATATAAAATGGACACAGCGATCCCGCTGTTTTCGACGGAGACAAGTGAAGCCTCTTACCAGCACTTTTCCAGTGATGGGAAAGGGTTACTGAGCGTTACTGCGCAGCTGCAACCTTAGCTTCCCGCCCTACATGTGACGTGAGCAACGTCTCTGAACGTTGTAAGCCTTCTGGTAGCTGCGCAAAAGAAATCTCAATCATTCCCAATCTATCAGAGACGGAGAGCGTAGGTATATGTAAGGAGATAACATAGGCACAGGCTAATTATTGCTAACTAAAATGCTAGTTAACATTAGTAATTAAACTAAACAGCTAATGTAAGTCCAAACTGCCTGCGAGCTTCTCCTGTACTATACGGTAATTCCTCTACTATGCGACAGTAATTCGCGTGGTTATGACCCAATCGTTAGCCTATTTTTATAAAAACGTCTGCTACGGAGCCATAACGTGAGGTACAAGGTAATGTAGCCTTGTGTACATTGTCGTGTTTCTTAAGAAATAAACGACGGACAAATCAAGTCTTTAAACGCTTCAGATGTAAAGTTATTGGCTGTCAAAGTGACGCCAAAACGAATTGCAGTCAATGGGATGCTAACGGGGGTGATGGGAAAGGGCTAGCAAAATGGCGCCATCGCGGCTTCGATCTGAGGAGAGAAGCCTGGCCCCTTGGAATTAAGTCAATGGTCGCAGCGCTGCCTTGAAGTCAACGTTAGGGGCTTAAAACACCATTGAGCATCTCTTGCGTAGCCAGCAGGAAGCAGCAGACTGCATCAAGATTCATCAGTTCTCTTAATACATCCATGGTCACTAGCCCAAACTAGCCTACATGTCTCATGTAATAAATTGTAAAAATAGATGTCCGGCAATTTTTTAAGCGGCGTCAAGACAGCAGCCCTCCTCCTGGCGCCAGCAAACGGCCTCGGCTACAAGCCCAAAGTGAGTGAGCTCGAAAAACAGTACTAAACTTCATGTTTTTTAGGTTAATTTGGTTCACAGTAGATTCATGCCACTGACTCAACAAGTCACCTCTACCTTTTCCCCATTAGCCCATGTTACAAGTAAAGTTCAGGATACATTATCAGATAAATAACTGGATGTAATTATATGCATTCTCTGACATTTAAACCACTGGAAGTTTGTGACAACAAGCTCTCTTTGCTAGTCACCTAGCTAGTTAATGTTATCGCTATAGCCGTTCGCGGTTTTGCGGGTACGGTAAACGTTTCTATGGAAACGGCGAGTTGAACCAATCAGAGGCGTCGCTGTTAAGCTTAGGACTGTGGGTAGTGTAGTTTTTCTCCATAAGATTGCGGCTAAAACATGTTTTTCTAGTAACAAGGTTGATTTCATACAGACCTCTAGCTTCTACAGGAGCAGAAACAAAATGAGACATTTGAGGACGTCATCCTGGGCTTTTGGGAAACACTGATCCACATTTTTCTGACATATTATAGACCAAACAACTAATCGATTAATCGAGAAAATATTCAACAGATTAATCGACTATGAAAATAATCCCAAATCCCTAATCATTATGTACAAGTGCATTGCATTGGAAGCCCTGGATATAAGCCTCCCTCTCTATCTCTTAAATATGTTTGTTCTCTCTGTTTTGTCATTTAGTAAACTTTATAGATTTCAACCCTATTATTCCTTCTTGAGTCTCTTTAACAAGAGCTTAGATTAATGTATGAATTGAATAGTGATTGTGTGACATATGATGAGGAAACAACCAGTGATACCCTTGGTAGTACCATCAAATGATAGCCTATAGCGATGTCATCAGGATACACATACACCGGTAGGCAGTGGCCCACCTTAAAAGGTGACCACGTCGTGGTCCACCAGAATTTATAGTTTACCCACCTCTTTTTTTACCACTACACCTCTGCTTATAACTGTATGTTACTAGATAGCTACAACTTTCACAACTATCGATGCACGGAGCAGCCATGTTGGATTTCTAGCTCGGGGTACTCTTATATACTGTCTATGGGGGTACTCCGTGGTTGTGGGTTGTACGAGTTCCGAGCTCGGTAAACCGAGGTCAGGGGGCGTGTTTACGACTTTGACCTCTAAAATACGAGTACCGAGGTAAATAGAACGCGGCATTAGCTAGCTAAGGTTAGCTAAAGCTAGCTTGATAGCACGTCAAATTACAGTACAAATAAACGTCATAATTCGCGGTACAAAAATCACCACCGAGTGCAAAATTAACCAAATATACATAAACAGGTGGCTTATATGTTATACAAGTATAGCAAAAAGACTAATATTCAACTTACATTTGTAATACTTCGTGGGTCTCGCTGTGGCGTATTCGGCCACCAAGTTTTTCGAGAAGGGTGTTCGGGTACTGACAAAGGGTCTAACTGCAGCTTGCAGCAGCCGCTCACGCCACGCCCCCGGTGGTACGCAACTTCCGACTTACAACAACTGCCAGAGTGATAGAGAAAGACCAAAGAGAAAGACTTACTATCTCTATGGCTCTGGTTGTTGCTAGTCATGGCAACAACTCAAAGACAGTATATAAAAGGCACTAAACCTGAGCCATCTTGACTACAAAGCGGAAAGGGGAGGGACCAGGGACGTCGACCGGCAGGCGAAATTACGAATCCCACTATGGCAACGCCAAGACCCGCCCTTCAATCACTACTATTGGCCAGGCGTCCAAGGTAACGTGACCCCATTTGTTCAGGTCCTATCCCCTGACCAATCCGCTATCCTAACCTTAACCACTCGACGTGAAATGCCCAACCCCAACCAATCGAGCTGCTTCGGAGGGCGGGTCTTGGCGTTGCCATAGTGGGATTCGTAATTTTGCGACCGGCAGCTGATTGGACGAACGCGTCACGTGTGTACTAGCTCCCGTGGAGTTCTCTTAATACAACATCCATGATTACAACCCAACCGAGTTTAATGGCGGCCAGATGGCGGCTCGTTTGGAATACGATCTCACATTTTACGAAAATAGTCCACCGAAACGTGTTTCTGAAAACATTTTAAGCGTGAAATAGGCCATGCAGTTGCTGAATCTGTCTGTTTTTTTGATCGACAAGGGTCAGTTTAAAAGATTTTCGTCAGATTTTTAGAGGCAATGAGCCGAGCCGACCGCTCGTCATTTCCGGTAAGTGTTTTCCATTTCGAAGTGTTCCATTTGGATTAATAATAAGAAAACTATTTATTTAGCTGATCTACTGCAAGAGTTTTTCAAGGATTTTTTTTCTTCTAATTATGTATTAAATGGCCTTTTTTAAATTATAATTATAGTATATACATATATACATATATACACATGTATATATATATACACATGTATATATATATATATATATATATATATATATATATATATATATATATATACACATATATATATATACACATGTATATATATATATATATATACACACATATATATATATATATATATACACATATATATATATACACATGTATATATATATATATATATACACACATATATATATATATATATATATATATATATATATATATATATATATATATATATATATATATATATATATATATATATATAAAAAAGGTTGTAATGTTGGAAATGATTATTTTTGTGTACGATGTGTACTATACGGTAATTCCTCTACTATTGTAGTCTATTAGAAGCACTTTTCAGTTAGGCTCGAGCGTTACTGCGCAGCTGCCAACTGAGCTTGCCGCTGTAGATGTGACGTGGGCAACGTGTCTGAACGTTGTAAAGGCCGTTTGTCAGTACACGATCCGTTCCATCTGCACGATCCGTTCTTCGCATGCGCATAACTCCGCGCATGCGCAGAAGCTCATGCTTTTACGACCCCAGCTGATCAGTTCTACGCTTGCACGATTACCGGTCCGTTCTGCGCATGTGCATACATAACTATTATGTAGCTGCATGCTAACGCAACATATCTGTTATCTTGGCCAAAGGTGGTGATTTTTCACGGTAAAGTCCTGCTTAGGGCTGGGCGATATGGCTGAAAACTGTATCACGATATAAGTGTTTCATATCAGTCGATATCGATAATTATTGATATTTTTATGACCTATTTAAAATAAGGACCAGGAGAAAAAAATGTATTCAATTTAAACGTTTTTATTTTAAGCTTAACCTTCCTCCGATTATAATCCTCTCAGTTATAAAAGCAGAAATGTCAACACAACCATGGAAAACACTCAAATAATTCAAATGTAAACATAAGTCTAAAATCACAATGAACACTTCTGGTGAATGAAGTGGTTTAAAATATGTGCAGTGTTTTGTAAACATAGGAGAAATTGAAATAAAACTGAGGTAGACTTTACATCTGTAACATAAAAAACAAACCTGATACAGCACAGTAACAGTTATTATTTTTCTCCGTCTAACAGTCACGGTACAGCCTAAACCGTACATGGTGGGGGGGTGCTCAGCGGAAGCATGTCTTTGCCTATATGATATGCCACTGCCTCCGTTATTTATTTGTACCGTTTAGCTTTTACAGTCATAAGGCACTGAGAGTACCTCTCCGTGGTGCTCTGCTGCTTGTGCGGGGTTCCAGCTGCAGATGTTGTTGGACGTTGCTGGCGAACACGGCTGTGCTCCAAAGGTTGAGCGCGGCTAAAGTGGTAAAACAGGTTTGCGGTGCGGACGATGGTCTTGCATAATTTGCAGACGACATTGGTCTGACTACGGTCAGACTTATAAAATCCAAAAAACTGCCATATTGGCGAGCTGACGTTTCCCGTTTCATCAAGAACTTCCGCGCTCGCTGCTTCACGCATTTTCCACTTATCACTCCACGGCAGTTCTGTTATTGAAGAATCCAACACGAGACAACGATATGGCGCAACCAAACACAATACTGTTACATGATTGGCTGTTAGCGTGTCACTCCCTACGTTGCTAGGCTACCAGAGAGCGAGTGCCTTTGTTCATGCAACCAAACTTGCTTTGAAACCTCTGGTTTCTCATGGTTTCTTCCGACGAAGAAAAAAAAAAAAAAAAAATTATCGAACTTTTATCGAGCGCATTTTTTATTGATATTGATTACATGTCTATCGCGATACATATCGTTATCGTTTTATCGCCCAGCCCTAGTCCTGCTATATACTCCGCTGCTACCGCGAACAATCACCAATAAAGACTTCTAAACCAAACACTACACAACCGGACATGGCCCAGCACTAAAGTGACCGGAATTTTGGGAGAAATTACCAGCATTGGCCAAGATTACAGCTATGTCGCGTTAGCATGATACGTAGCCGTTAGCCGCTAGGAGTATGCTAACGTTAGATAGTGGAACGAAGCAGCACTTTCTAACGTGAGAAATCTCAGATAAAGGCTTCTGAACCAAACACAACCCAATCGGACATGTTTCAGCAGGAATGAGACCCAGAATTGGGGAGAATTTAACAACAATGGCCGCCAAGATGACATGTTTACTGCCGTTAGCATGTAGCTACTATAGTGGTATACAGCAGTGGTGGCTGGAAGAGCTGTCGTCCGTCTTTGAAAGGACACTTTTGTACGTTCACACTTCGTTGCGTTATTAGTCAAGACCATAGACAGGTATATTAATAATGAATTAATGGTCTATGGTAGGGATGGGGCCGATCCGATCCAGTATCGGTATCGGGACCGATACCAGCGAAATTCAGGTATCGGATTTTCCCGATCCAACCTGCGGAGATTTCCGATACCACGAGCCATGTCTGCACTTTAACGTTGTCTGCTGAAATGGCTCCAAAAGTGATTCCTGCCAGTGCCGGCTGGTCTGCTGGTTGGCTGCAAACTGTGGAGTACATTTCCTGAACGGAGGCGCGGCTTAATGAGACACAGAGTTATGTGACACGCCCCCGCTCAGGAAGTCCATTCCGCAGTTTGCAGCCAGCTAGCAGGATTGTAGCATGAGCAGCATTGTGGCTAGCTCAATGCTATCCTGTGTGTCCGCTGTTTGGAAATACTTCACAGTGGAAACACCGCAGAGCAAGACAGCAACATGCAAAAACAAAACAGGACTTTCACAATCGTCTGTCCCGGGGTTGTCGCTGGCTTGTGGCGTTTCATTTCCCCGTTGTTGCGTCCCCCAGAGACCGCGGATCGTCTCCCGACGGCCGCTGTTTCAGAGCAGCCGCTGCGCAGCCGTGAAAACAGAGGTGTGTGTCTGTGTGTGTGTAACTAAGTGTGTGTGTAAGATGTTTACAGTTATTGCACTTTTCTTGTATTTCAGATATTTGACATTTTAAAACGTTGATTTGTTGATGCTACAAGAGCCAGTGTGCTTGATTTGCGCTGTTCACACACTGTTTTATTGATTGTGTGTGTGTGTGTGTGTGTGTGTGTGTGTGTGTGTGTGTGTGTGTGTGTGTGTGTGTGTGTGTGTGTGTGTGTGTGTGTGAGAGAGAGAGAGAGAGAGATTTTTACACTTGCACTTTTCTTATATTTCAAGACTCAAGTATTTGACATTTTGGGAATGTAATAAATATTGACATGACAATCAATTTGAAACCCTTACAGTTGCATATCTGTTTTCAGAATGAGATTGTTCCTGTTTTTCTGACTTCCTTTTCTGAACTTATACTTACCTCAAGTTGCCTTTTGGGACATACATGCATACGTACGTCCATATCATACTTGCCCGTTGAGAGGAGTTTATTTCAGCATCATATAAAATCAACAATAATGATAATAATAATATTAAAGCAAACACAGCTCAGGTATCGGAATAGTATCGGTATCGGCCGATATCCAAATTCAGGTATCGGGATCGGATCGGAAGTGAAGAAATGTGGATCGGTGCATCCCTAGTCTATGGTCAAGACAAAGTATTACCAGTAAAACTATCAACATAAACAACACAACAATGACGTCAAGAAAAATATGCTGCCAGTTGCCGTCAAGTGTTTTTTAACGCATGCGTGGTACAAATCGCACAGGTTTTCTGCTACGCAATTCTGCGCATGCGAAGAACGGATCGTGCAGATGGAACGGATCGTGTACTGACACCGTTATATACTAGTGCTTCCAAAAGTGCGTGCGGAAATCGTGACGTCACGGGACTGCCGTGAGTATTCATATCCGCAACACTAGGTGCAGTCTTCTCATGAACAGCGGTGGCGCTAAGGAGCAAAGGCTACCGATGTTTTTCTTTCTACGGACTAGAAGAAGAAGAAAAAGATAAACAACAGCAGAACAGGCAGCAACAGTGGCGTCAATACTTCGATTTGATTCAGTGACCTACTCCGTCAGATCAAGCCTTTCATTCACAAAAAAAGAACTCATCTTAACCCAGTAAGTGTACAGGCAGGGGAGGATTAAGGTGGTCAGGGGCCCCTAGGCTGCTCTTTGTGTGAGCCCCCCCCCCCCTTAATCGTTGTGCTTTACTGAAAAAATGTATTTAGTGCCATGCATGGTCCACTTAGGGCCGTACAATTAATCAAATTTTAATCACGATCACGATTTTGGCTTCCCACGATCAAATTTGCATGATCGAGCGATATTTAAAATGCGTCATTCCCTTCATAGAACACTTTTTGCAAAGCCAATCTAGCGCTCCATAAACCACTGTCTGATCACATGTCTCCATGAGCCAATCAGAGCTGTTCCCTGCATGCACCACGCAGCTTAGTTTCTAGATGTAGACCGTCACAGAGGACAGAGTAACGTGAGGAAAACTCCACAACAGGTAGCAGTCGGTCATCATAAGCCGGTCACGATGTTTACCAGTTTACCAGTAAACACAACATTTTGTCCCGTCCGTTTTGTTTTTCAGACAACAGCAGTGACCATAGTGCTAGTTTGTGTCTTTTAGCTCATAGCTTTATCAGCAGACTGTTGGACGTCCCGCTGTTGGAATCCTACAGTGAAATACAGACACACTACACCGTTTAGCTGTCAGCATTTTAGCCGTGTTTAATCCAGTTACTACTGTGGTTAACGGTAGGCTAACGCTACCTGCTGTGTAACGTGTTATTAGTGTTTACTAGCGTGACATGCAGCAATGTTTATGTTGCCTCTAACGTGGGTTTTGGAGCATCAGAGCGCAACGCAGACATGTAAGTAGCAGTGTAATGAGCCACAGAAATCCGCGTAGCTATTTCGTCTGGTAGATACCAGGCACCACATGCGCCGTTAACGTGAACAGAAAATTGCGTTGCCTGTATATTTCACGGCAAAAATGCATGTGTGGAAAGCGGTCGCACAACGGATGTATGGATGTATTAGTTAGAATGTAGCACAATATGGATGTAAAAGCAGTTATAATTGTATAATTATGTGACAATAAAATTTGTTTTGGCTAAAATCAACAAATAATCGTGATAATTAATCGTGACCTCAATATTGATCAAAATAATCGTGATTATCATTTTGGCATAATCGTGCAGCCCTACCCCCAATATATATTGTTGAATAGAATTGTAATAAAACATTACAGTTTCTCATCCTATTTTATGGTACAACTGGTATTCCTAACAAATTGGCTCTAGGCCTAACACCATATCATTGTGCAAATTTACTTAATTTCTACCTAGTCAGGAGTCATGAGGGCCAAAATACAACCAGCATCATCATCAAGAATGAAGACTGAACATAAAGATTGCGTCATTTACGTGCATATTAAGTAGCCACGTTGGTTTGTTTTGGTCTTATAATACATCCATAAATGCTCCAGCAGAGGATGGTTAGTTTAGCCAGCAGTTAAGTTTACAAGAATTTGTCCACATTTCAAGATTTGAGGCAAACTAAGATAAACAGTTAGACTACAAACCGACAGCTTTTGTTTTAGCTTGTTTGTCAAAATTTGCTATTTAGAGTAGAGAAGAGCTGTGTTTGTGTAAACAGCGCGGTGGACGAGAGTAGACTGCGCCCAGACAGAGACTGAAATATATCGCTTCCTACATGTGTATGCCTGTAGACAGGTGAGTGGGTATTGATACGCATTTACTTTTAGGTTTTATTGTAACCTACTTACAGTAACGAGCGTAGCGCTATCTTTCCCAGTCAGGTGCATGTGCTGCGTGTTAACACACCTCTGCTGTGTGCGTGTGTGTGTGTGTGTGTGTGTGTGTGTGTGTGTTAGTTAGTGTGTGTGTGCGCGCGCGCATGCAGCGCGAGCATCGCTGTTCAGAATCCCGTCTATCTTGCAAAATGTAACGCTTGTATCCAAATGAATTGTGCTTTAAGCTGCAGGCCATCCATTTATAACGACCTCATCCACATTGTCAAATCATTTAGATATTGATCCATTATTACCTTCAAAATCTTTTAGATAACAGGAGCCTATGATTTACTGTAGTAGCCTAGCCATCCTAACACACTACCTGAACGCCTTTTTCTAGTCTCCCGTTTCACTCTCCACAACACTGTCTTCGGGCAAAAAGTCACGTCGTGAGATCGATAGCAGTTAGCTAGTTAGCCTGTTTATGTTTCTTGTACTGTTAGCCTTAGCTTGGCATTTATTTTTTACCTTGATTTTGGTATCTGCGTTTCAAAGCCATCTCCCGCTGTGACGTTTTTGGTGGAGCTGTTCGTTTAATAGTCGACTCGGAAGAAAGTGCCACAATAAAATCAACATAGAGGAAACACTGCATTGTGGAATAACTCCCCCAAATTCCCTGAAATATTACCGATGACATGATGAGCTAGCTGCTGCAACAGCTAAGGATCCCGCTGCAAACGTTTCAACCCCAGCTCCGATGTTAGCTGATGGTAGCTGGCAGTCCTCCTGCTGTGGATCTCGTCTTCGACCGAATGAAGATTCAGCAGCCTTGAAATATCCAGTCAATTTAGGGATTTTTTTCAGGATATCTTGGTCACGTTGTTCTCTTAACCTTTGTATTTTGCGTGTTTGTGCTCCACTTTCATGCTTTCTTTCGGCCATTCTGCCACTATGCCGTCCAGTAATAGTAATGACAAATGAAAATGATTAACATGATTTGACCAGCAGCAGCTGATTGGATATCCAATCTACCCAATCACCTGCTTGTTTTTTTAAAATGTTTCTTATGGGCCAATTAGGGTCTTTTTTTGTTCACGCTGAAGTAAATTTAAAATAAAAAAAAAATTGTCTGGCCAATCTGAGGCCCCTGCACACGTGGGGCCCCTAGGCTGCAGCCTAGCAAGCCTGTGCATTAATCCGCGCCTGTGTACAGGAGAGACTTGTAGTCAGTCGGTGTGTGTTGGTCAGAGCCGATCCGCCCAAAATTTGCTCTGATACCTATTAATTTGGCCGAGATATGCTAATGTTCGTGTTGTGTTTGCTTGTAAATTAAGAATGGTGTAACGTAGCAAAATTCTTTTGATAACTTTAGGTCAGGTCCATATGCAGATGGTACCTACCAAGTTTCGTGCACATTGGTCACACAGCCTAGGACGAGGTCGAAAAATTTGTTTTGCGCATTGCGTGATATTGCGAAAAAACTTCTTAGTGCAAATAGGCGTGGCCTATATCATCAGACTTAGATAGATTCAAGGAATATGGGGATATAAGGTTTTCTAATGTGCGATGTAGAATGTGTGAGTTATAGGCAAAAACACGTTTACGTCATTGTAGCGCCACCTAGTGGTCCATGTGTGTAATATTTGGTAGGTAAGGTCCATGAAGCATTGTACATCTACACTGTACATTAGTGTAAGTGGTGAATCCAAACCTGGGTCCCATAGGCCACGCCCACTTTGACGAATTAGTACCCCACTCTAGGCATGGCCTCAGGAGTGGGCCTCGATGGTACAGTCCAAATTTCGTAAAAATCGGAGCCGTTCGTGAGAAACTTTTTGTACTTGTAGCGCCCCCTAGTGGCCAATTTTTGTACAATTGGTTGGGGAGCTTTAGAGGGTCATGTCAAACAAGGGCGCGATATTACATTCAGTTTATCGCACTGTTGTGACGAAAAGAGAGCTGAGCCAGACGGCAAAGCTCTCGATCTACCGGTCAGTTTTCGTTCCTATCCTCATCTATGGTCATGAAGGCTGGGTCATGACCGAAACAATGAGATCCAGGGTACAAGCGGCCGAAATGGGTTTCCTCAGGAGGGTGGCTGGCATCTCCCTTAGAGACAGGGTGAGAAGCTCAGTCATCCGTGAGGAGCTCAGAGTAGAGCCGCTGCTCCTTCGCGTCGAAAGGAGCCAGTTGAGGTGGTTCGGGCATCTGGTAAGGATGCCCCCTGGGTGTTCCAGGCACGTCCAGCTGGGAGGAGGCCTTGGGGAAGACCCAGGACTAGGTTGAGAGATTAGATCTCCATCCTGGCCTGGGAACGCCTCGGGATCCCCCAGTCAGAGCTGATTAATGTGGCTCGGGAAAGGGAAGTTTGGGGTTCACTGCTGGAGCTGCTCCCTCTGCGACCCGCCACCGGATAAGCGGACGAAGATGGATGGATGGATGGATATTTGAAACTCCCCCTGGCTCTGCTCTTGACTAGGGCTGCAGCTATCGATTCTTTTTGTAATCGATTAATCTAGCACTTTATCAATCGATTAATCGGATAATTTTTTGTTTGCCACAACCAAAACAAATAATGCATAACGAAAATGATGTGGCTGTAAAATGATCAAGCATTTGGCTTTTATTTCAACTCCAACATTTGGCTCCAAAATTAAGCCCATTTATTGCAATTTACCCATTTAGTTTTTATTTAGTGCCATTGTCAACAATTAAATAAGTTATACTCAACCTATTTTCATTTATATATTTGATTACCATGTCACACAGCTCTGTTACACGTATGCTAGTAGATCGTTGATCAGCTATTTCTCCGTGAAGAGAGAGAGCGAGAGAAAATGGTGCGCAACAATCAGCTGTTTTTCCGAAGGGATAGTCAACAAGGCGGCTCTTTAGATATGTTTGTGGTCACCACTATGTATTTTCTTGTTCTTGATTTTGGTAGTTGTGTTCGGTGTAGTTTTGTCCATATGACTGCAAGTAAGTAAAGTTTATTTATATAGCATCTTTCACAGATAAAAATCACAAAGTGCTTCACAATAAAATGCAATACAAGTGAGAAAGATACAGCATAACATGAGAAAAGGGGAGGAGAAAAAAGCAACTCCCAGACTATGCTCCTTGTTAAAAGTACAGTGTGGGAACAGGAAAAAACCCCTCAGCAACAGGCACATAATCAGTAGACATAACAACAAGAGTCGACAACATGACTTGCAACAGGGGAGGGGAAAGGGGGGGGGGGGGGGTAACCCAGCACAGGCAAGCAGCCATCCGGTCCTGCAGCCGACACAGGCGCTGGTCATAGACCTGCTTGTCAGACTTGGGGGTAAAAAGCGGCGAAGGCGTGGGACGGGGGTATTGGGAGGGAGGGGGGGCCTGGTGAGAGTCACTTTGCCTGGCATTTTAATCTTGGTGCCTCAGTCCGCAGGATAGCGTTAACACAGCAGATTGCCATGGAGACGACCTTGAAAAGGTCCCAAGCAGAGTCAACAATCAGCAGGTGTCTGAGGGAAGTTGGGGGAGGAACGCAAGAGCGTCTCTCTGCAGTGCTCTTCAGGGGGAGTTGTTCCAGCAGCGGCCTTGATTTCCTTTAGTCGGGT
This sequence comes from Gymnocephalus cernua, assembly GCA_023631565.1. Taxonomy (NCBI): domain Eukaryota; kingdom Metazoa; phylum Chordata; class Actinopteri; order Perciformes; family Percidae; genus Gymnocephalus; species Gymnocephalus cernua. The sequence goes on along the minus strand of JALJEH010000025.1, from coordinate 3,516,259 downwards.
CTGCTTCGTGGAATGGATGATTAAATTAGACTCAATGTTTCTTTTGTTGAGATGCTAATGCACTGACGTCGTGCTATTATTGTGGTAAGCTAGTTTGATTTTGCAGTAGACACACTGTACAGAATTTTTGTTTTAATTACGTTTGAACTGATTCCAAACTATGGACACTTTCTGTCGTTTTCTCCAGCCTGTCTCTTCTTTTAGCCCCTCACGCTCTTTCTTCATTTTGTAGTCAGTCTTCATGGCATGTGTCGCCAGCAGCGTCAGCCCGGTGTGCGACAGTAATAATCCTCCGTGTGGAAACACCGTGAGCGATACAACGTTGGTAACATTAATAGAGCCCGACCAATATGGATTTTTGGGGGCCGATGCCGATATTAACTCGAAAAAAGCCTATTTATAAGCCGATATTTTGATTTTGAAAATAAACTGGATATTAGACCCATTTCCTATAAACTGCACTTACACAACATTCAATAGCAAAATATCTGCCTGTTCTATGTATGTGGGCTGTATAAACCATTTTCCAGAAGGGATGTTAAAAAAAAGCCTTAGATTACAGTCTCAATGACTAAACAATTGCACATCAAAAGTATATATTTTTTAATGATCAAAAAACAGTCTGGTTTTAAACATTTAACACTTTTACTTACTTCCAGTTGAAGCTGGTTTTAACAGTCTGTGTACTGTAAATAAATTATAATACTAAAGTTAAAGTAAAAGAGCTATACCAAACAAATTCAATATTCTACAAAACCATGTCAATGAATTGAAAATAAAATTAAAATAAGTTAAATGTATAGCTACATATAAAATAAATAAATATAAACTAACACAGAACACTGCATTAGAGGAATCTTTGCAGAAGTAGTCCCACACTTTGCTGCTACAGCGTTCACCTTTTTCAGCCATCTGTAGGGCAGAAAGAGAGACAGAGAAAGAATAAGCATGTGTATTAATAATATCACCATGTATCATTACTCATGTCATCATTGCAATTATAATAATAATAATAATAATAATAATAATAATAATAATAATAAACAGGGATCTCCTACATAGGCAAAAATGAGAAATAGAGAAATATTTTTTTATTTTTATTTGTCAAGCAATAGGTATTACTTATTACCTATTTACATTTAACAATATTATTACAACATTGTCCTGTTATGTCTGTAAAGCTGCTTTGAAACAATCTGTATTGTAAAAAAAGAAAAAAGAAAAAAAAAGCGCTTGTTCAGCTCACATTTATTTACGTGTCCCCACTGGTTTAATCATTTCTGACGCACCTACTGTAGTTACTGTAACTATATTTGGTCTCACAGACACATTCACAACGGCCCCGTATATCTTCTCCTCTTCTCTTTGTGCAGTCTGAATCAAAACATCGTCATGCGCTGGCGAACGTAAAGTTAGCCTACTGTTACCGGTGTCGTGCCAAGGTACTTACCCCCGCCAGGATTCGTATCCCCTGACTGCGGGACCGTACGTGCACTCAGAGCGGAGTTTCACTGATATCAGGTGAAAACAGCCTGCTATTTTGTGTATCCCCTATGTAACTTTTGTGTGCTCCCGCGGTCAGGGGATACGAATCCTGGCGGGGGTAAGTACATTGGCACGCCACCGGCTTTCAGCTCAGAGAAGATTACGGAATCAATTCGAAGTTGAATGGTTAACATTAGTGTCATGAACACACCGCTGTCAATTTTGAGAAGAACCACCTTCAAACAAGTTAATAGCAAGCATTTAAGGGGCCTGCTAAAAAGGAAGCTACCGTATGTTAGCGTTAGAATAACGTAACAGTTGTTGTTTTTTCGAGGCACGCTGTACATAACTTCTAGTCATTTACTACACGCGCCCCCCTGCCACAGTTACGCGGTCATTTTGTGGGAAACACTGCAGATATATTTAGAATAAGTTAAACGCTAACGTTATAGTTTGACCGTTAGTTTAACCGATAGTTTGAACGTTATTAACGTTCACGCTCTTCCACTGATAAACATGGTATTAGTTAGCTTTGTGGCTAATCTAACATAGCAATGCATTAGCGGATGTAAGTGATGTTATAGAATATTTAGAAGTGATAATGATATGACCGTTAGCTAGAACTACCACACCGTTTTTATATACAGTGTATGAACTAAATCTACAATCATTTCACATGACAAACGACAGACTCACCGTCAAAACAGTACATCTCCATGCCGGGTGATAGCTTTCTTCTGTAGTGGATTTCTGGCGCTGTGTCAACTGGGGAGTTGCAGACCGCCCTCTGGTGGGCAAACTATGCAAAACTCATAACATGAGTGAAGCATGAGACTCTGTTTCTCATGTTTCATCGGCCGTTATAAACGCCGATGCCGATTTAAATGCAATTAGCTCATATTGGCCGATAATATCGGCCGGCCGATGTATCGGTCGGGCTCTAAACATTAAACGAAGCTTCGAGGCAAATCATTTTGCATCGAGGATTTTCTGTATTAATGACTGTTTGCAGTTCTTACTGTTTGTTTCATAAGATTTAATAAATATTTTTTAAAAAAAACCTTCAGCGCATTTTAACGATCGTTGGCCACGTTTTGTACGTCAGCTGTCAACAACGCGTCACCAACTGGGAAGCAAAATTACGAATCCCACTATGGCCACGCCAAGACCCACTTGGCGTGGCCATAGTGGTCGATTGGTTGGGGTTAGGCATTTGACCTTGAGTGGTTAAGGTCAGGATAGCTGATTGGACAGGGGATAGGACCTGAACAAACCAGGTTACGTTACCTTGTGTAAGCATGGATGCCTGGCCAATAGTAGCCTAGCTATTGAAGGGCGGGTCTTGGCCTGGCCATAGTGGGGAAAAAAGTATCGCAACTGGGAAACTCTGTTTCTATTAAACAATGTGTTTACTGAGTTTCATTTTAACCAAGACATACATAAATGTAGTCAAACCCTGAAAAACAATAGAAGCAAAAACCAAACTACAGACCACAATCACAGCAACAGAGATTAAATAAAAAATATAAAAACTTTATATAAAATAATTACATTTCACCGTGGTCTGATTCCTTCTTGTAAGATATATCTGGAGCATCTAACTAATCAGTGTCACAAGCAAATATAAACAGCTTACTCTCACATGAAAAATACTAAATTACTCAGAATTCCCCTCATTTGCCAGAATATCACCAACATAATTTTGTTCAACAAAGTTCAAAAATGGTCCCCAAACCTGTTTAAAAGTATCTTGTCTGTCTTTAACCAAGAGAAATTGACCGTTTGGCTTCCAGTAAACACATACCTATAAGTACTTTTATCTCTTTTTTTAAGTTCGGATCAGATGGATACAATCCCAGGATAAATACTTTGGGGTGGAGAGGCAGCCTAACCGACACAATTTGAAATATAATTTGTGCTACCTCCTTCCAGAAGTCTTTAATTTTATTACAGTCCCACAAACAATGAAACATAGTCCCTTCGGAGTGATTGCACTTATCGCATAGATCTGGGTTTACTAGGGCTGGGCACGGAATGGCAATATTTTTATGGCACCGAAAAAAATACTCCGATCCTATGAGTATCGAGAAATTATTGATCTTTCGGTGCCAAAAGTGTCTGAGCGCATAAGCGCAAGCTTATCTGTCCTCTCTGCATATTGACACAGAGCGGAGCTCCGACCGACACACACACGCCATATAGGGGGGAAAAGTTAGGACAATTCCAAGGGCCCATGACTGACAGGGGCCCTAAAAATAGGTAAAAACTAATATAAAATGATTAACCATCATCATTCTGTGTGTATGTGTGTGTGTGTGTGTGTCTATATATACACACACACACACACACACACACACACATATATAAAATTTGAAATATAATAATTAAATGAATTATCTATTTGTTTTTTACTTGTTTTTGGCAGTAAAAGTTAAATATCCCCATTGACCAAAAAGTAAACATCCATATTGACCGACCACCCCCCTGTATCTGCATGAAATGGTTTGGTCCTGCCTTAGCGCACTAGTGACGGTGTTTGTTTAGTTGCAGTCAGTAGATGCGCCAGAACTTCAGTGACCACAATGTTGCCAAGTAACGTTAAATCAAAATCTGGTTTTCAACAAAGGAAAGAGAGAAAAGATAAAGAGGAAAGACAAAGGAAAGGGTGTCAAACTGTAACCCAGTTTTTCACCAAGAAAGGTGGGTAGCCTGTAGTCTGTGAGTGGTATTAACATGTTGGCTTCATGTCCATAGTGAAATAAGCTAGCTAGCTAGCTACAGACTAGTGTTAGCCTACATTTAATCAGTGCAGGGAAACGTTTAGCAAGATATTAAATTAATTCAAACATGTTAAATCATTGTCCCTGCCCTTTTTAGCAGACTTAACAACAGATGAGTCAGCAGCACCCCAGTCTCCCCCTAACTGTGCCCCTCCCTGTCCCAGTGAAGAAGGTGAGCAACATTGGGTTCAGTGACATGCCAGTTAGCATCATTGCAGGGAGTCTGTGGGTCTGTTACTCTTTTTACCATTACAAAAAAGAAAATGAAATATGTATTAATGACAGAAATTCAAATACATTACTAACAATTATTTTCTCACATAATGATCATTATGAAATAAAATAAAAAAAACAACAACCTGTACAATTGTCTGTACTGATGCTGGACAGTTGGAAACAGTGAGTATCTTACCTGAGCCTGCATGTAAGATACAGACAATATTAAAATAATCCAGTTTGATACGTTCATTTAGATCGAATTATGAAATGACATCTATAGATAGACTTTATTATTCCCATCATGAAGGAATAGATATTTATATATTTAAGTTTGTTCATTTTTTTTAAATCTTTCATTAATAATTATAATAATAATAACTAATAATAATACTACTAATAATAATAATTTTGTTGACTTTCGGCTTAACGATCTATGGAGTAGGACGCAACTTTCGAAGCTCCTGCAATCAGCTTTAAATTAAGCTCACTGGCACATTTTCGTGTTATTTTTCTTGGTGTAAGCTCTATCTAACACTTCATCTTCGACTGTGGCTGAACAAAATGCCTCCTAAACCCAAAACTAGCAGTGCATCGGCTGCTGCGCTTCAGCGGCCTTCTCCGCACGACTCGTCCTCGCCTTGTAGTGACGACTCCTCCTTTTGCGACGGCGCTGTTATGCCCACTGTTCTACCCAATTTCAAGGAGGAGCTACTCTCATCATTTCGTAAAGAGATGGCGGCTATTTTCAAAACCGAGCTCCAGGCTGCCGTAAGCGAAAATCTTACGCCTGTTAAGACGGAGCTACAGGCAGTTAAAGCCGAACTATCTGGGACTATTACAAACATCCAGACTAAAGTGTGCGCCCTGGAGTGCACGGTAGTTGAAATGGGAACTTCACTCTCCACCTGCAGCGATGACATCGCTTCGCTACAGTTTAAAGTGGAACACCTATCTGCCGAGCTGCTAAGAGTGGACAACAAATGTGAGGATCTCTGAGCCAGATCGCGCCGAAACAATATAAGGATCATAGGTGTGCCTGAAAACTCAACCAGCTCCTCCATGATGTTGGCGGTTTCCACTTTGCTCAAAGAGGCCTTTCAGCTGGATAAGGAGCCCATTTTGGACCACGCTCACCGCACCCTTCAGGCGAAGCCCAAACCTGGGGAACTCCCACGTCCCATAATCGCCCGACTGCACTATCATACAGACTGTTTGGACATCCTGCGGCGAGCTAGAACCCAACAACGAATAAAGGTCGGTGACATGGCTATACATATCTTCCCTGACCATACCGCGAAGACTGCCCGTGCTGCCTTCAATGACATCCGCCGCCAGCTTTTTCTATTTTATTATTATTATTTTTTTCCTTCTTTTCTTTCTTCTCAACGGGGTGGTGTTCTACACTAATATACGACTCGTAGTTAGCACTCAATAAATGTCTACTAACACTGGCAATTCAGGACCTACTCACATATTGGAGGTTCACATATTAGGCTTGTGAGTTGGAACATCAAAGGTTTGGGGAGCCCCATTAAAAGATCTAGGATATTTACCCACTTGAAAAGGCTTAATATTATAGTATTTCTACAAGAAACCCACATGCGCACCTCAGACCAGGTCAGGCTAAAATGCCCGTGGGTCTCTGAGGTATTTCACTCCAACTTTAACTCTAAAGCCAGAGGGGTCGCTATTTTAATTGGTAGACCTGTCCAATTCTCAACTTCTAAACTGATTTCCGACAAAAATGGCAGATATTTAATAATTTCAGTATAATAATATAATAATATAGTTATCTCTGACCATGCCCCTCTCTCTCTCTGGATATTCAGTTCTCCCCACAACCCCGATATTCCACACCGTGGAGACTAAATACTCTGCTCTTATCAGACGATACATTTAACCTCTTTATTGCATCCTCATTTGATGATTTTACCATGATCAATCAAACCAAGGCCAATCCTATTCACTGCTCGCTGCTATGGGAATCACTGAAAGCATATTTACGGGGTCAAATAATTTCCTACTCTGCGCATTTAAATAAAACTCCTATAGCCAAACTTCAAGAGCTTTCAACTAGATTGAACAAATTAGATCAGCAACTAGCCACTTGTCCTTCCCCTAGTTTGCTCAAAGACCGTGTTGATTTACAAACTGAGTTTGACCTTATTACGACCACTGAAGCAGAGCGCCTACTTTTGCGCTCGCGTTCCACATACCATGAGCATGGTGATAAGGCAAGCCGGCTCCTAGCCCATCAGTTGCGCCGCAAGGCTGCCTTGCGTACGATTCTTCAAATCAAGGATTCCTCTGGCACACTACATACTGACCCTAATGCCATTAACTCAGCATTCTGCTCATTCTATTCTTCTCTTTATAAGTCTGAGTCCTCATCTGATGTTTCTGAAATGGGTGCTTTCTTAGATTCCCTCGACTTTCCTACTATTAGCCCACATGTCACCAAAGATCTCGATCTGCCACTAACAGTTGCTATAAACAACATGCAAAACAATAAAGCCCCTGGCCCTGATGGATTCCCAGTGGAATTTAAAAAAACAATTTCAATCTAAATTGGCCCCGTTATTGCTTTCTGTATATAAGGAATCTCTGCAGAGTGGCTCTCTCCCTCTTACTTTAAGACAAGCTTCCATAACCCTGCTGTTAAAGAAAGACAAAGACCCCAACCTCTGTGGTTCCTACAGGCCTCTATCTTTACTAAACGTAGATGCTAAAATCCTTGCTAAGGTTCTGGCCAACCGCTTGGAAAGCTTTCTTCCTACCATTGTTTCAGAAGAGCAAACTGGCTTTATAAAGGGCCGTCAATTATTTTTCAATGTCCGCACCCTTATGAATGTAATATACTCAAAAAAATCCACTATAACTCCTGAAGTGGTCATCTCTGTCGACGCTGAAAAGGTGTTCGACAGGGTCGAATGGAACTTCCTGCTGACCGTATCAAATAAATTTGGGTTGGGTGACATATTCATTTCTTGGATACGTCTTCTCTATACATCCCCACAGGCTAGTATCTTCACCAATGGCGTTCAATCAGCTTACTTTCCTTTATCTCGAGGCACCCGACAGGGCTGTCCTTTATCCCCTTTACTCTTTGCGCTGGCCATAGAGCCTTTGTCTATCTGAGATCCTCCACCATTTTTTCTGGTATATCACGTTTTGGAATGGAATTTAAACTTTCCCTCTACGCGGACGATCTGTTGCTGTATGTCTCCGACACTCTATACCTGCAATTCTGTCCTTTATCCAGAAATGTGGCTCATTTTCAGGTTATAAAGTTAATATCTCCAAAAGTGAATGTTATCCTGTTAATGGTTTGGCGCTTCAACTGAGTCAGTCTGATATCCCCTTCACATTGAGCCCCTTAGGTTTTAAGTATTTAGGAGTAAACATAACTAGAAAGCTAACCTTCCTTTTCTTAGCCAATTTTTCCCCTTTAATGTCTAAAATTAAGTCCGACCTTCAAAGATTGAGGGGCTTGCCATTGTCGCTTATAGGAAGGATCAACACAGTAAAAATGAACACCTTGCCCAAGTTTTTGTTTCTATTTCAATGTCTCCCTCTATTCCTATCCAAACGCTTTTTTAAGACCATTGACCAGGATATATCTAGCTTTTTGTGGTGTAGAAAGGCGCCCAGAATAAGTAAATCAATTCTTCAGAGATGTAAACTTAACGCCTGACTCTCTCTCCCAAATATCCAATTATATTACTGGGCAACACATATTCATAAAATCTCATTTTGATCCAAACCTATGCATCCCCCATGGTGCAAGTTAGAGATACAGTCATGCGGCTCATTCTCTCTATCCGCTTTGGTCACCTCTTCTATTCCTACCAATCTCTCTGGCTTTACGGATAACCCTGTGGTAAACTCCACTCTAAAAATCTGGTACCAACTCAGAAGGTATCTTAAAAGGTATTTCTCCAGCTACCTCAGCTCCTTTGTTAAAAAAACATTTATTCCAACCTGCATTGTCTGACCCCACGTTTTCTACATGGCATGACAAAGGCCTGAATACTTTTAAAGATTTCTACAGGGATGGTACTTTTCGTGGCTTTGCTGATTTGTCGAGTGAATTTCAACTCCCACCATCTCACCTCTTTCGCTATTTCCAAATCAGACACTGTTCCAAATCTTTGTTCCCAGCCTTTCCCTCATTACCCCCAAACCCAATTATGGGAAGAGCTTCTCTCCCCAGACTGCCCTCAGAAGTCTTTCATTTCAAAAATCTATAACAAACTCCTGGATCATGATACCTCTTCCATCACCAAAGTAAAGGCCGCCTGGGAGGATGAACTTGGGCTGGAGCTGCAGGAAACTTGGTGGGACGTTGCCCTCCACAAAATCCACTCTAGTTCAACCTGTGCCCGTCTAACTTTGATACAATTCAAAGTATTGTACAGGATCCACTTTTCCAAGGCATGCTTATCTCAAATTTTTCCCACTGTCACTAACAGCTGTGACAAATGCCATTCCTCCCCCTGTAATCTAGCCCATATGTTTTATTCTTGCCCATTAGTTTTTTCCTTCTGGCAGAGGTACTTTGATATTATCTCTGAAATACTTAGGATGACTGTAACAGTCTCTCCCCATATTGCCATTTTCGGTTGCCCAGAAGATTACAACAGATTTACATTGAAACAATTAGACATCTTGGCCTTCACATCTTTACTGGCGAGACGACACCTTCTCCACTGGAAATCTACTAAAGTCCCTTCCAACGCTCAATGGCTAAGGTATGTTATGTTTTTCCTGAAATTAGAAAAGATTAAATATTCTCTGAGAGGTGATTCCAACAAGTTTTACAGTAAGTGGCAGCCCCTTTTAGCCTTCTTTAAATCTCTCCCTTCTCTACCCCCTGATTGATGGAACACCCCCCCTTTCTGTTACTTGTTACTTATCAGTTTTCTTTTATTTATCTATTTTCTGTTTGTGTATGCCTGTGAATGTCTGAATGTTCAACCTTTGTATTTTGTTTGTTTTGTGTACTCATTGGTTTACATATGGTGTGCTAAAAAAAGGAAAACGGCTAAGTATGGCTCTCTTTGACCTCTGAAGAAACACAATTGATTCTTCACAACTACTATTTTCTGGATTGCTCCTTTCCTTTACTTGTGTAATATCTTCGTCATCACTATGTATTTTCCACTTTTTACAATAAAAATACATTGAGACTGTAAAAGATGGCCTTCAGCACATGTTTTATGGTTGCTTTTAATCTTGCATAAAATAGTGAACTGCATACTAGACTTGCATACATGTACAAATCACCAGCAGTAAATATTGTGCTAGTACTACAACCCCAAATCAGAAGAAGTTGGGACAGTATGAAAAACACAAATAAATAAAGAAAGTAGTGATTTCTAAATGTACTTTGACTTGTATTTCATTGCAGACAATGTGAACACAAAATATTTCATGTTTTGTCTGGTCAACTTAATTTCATTTGTAACTAGAAAATGCATTTCCTGCAGAAAATGCGTGGGAATGCTGAATAGCTAAATTGCTAAAGCTAAAGTGGATGAATAGCTTAAATCCGCAAGAAGAAGCTGAAGTAGTGAGAACAGGTTGAAAACTTTGAATGGACATGAATTTCATTAAAAACAGTTGAAAAACACCACGTTTTTCGAAAAGCTGAATTGCTAAAGCTAAGCTGGATGAATAGCTTAAATCTGTAAGAACAAGTTGAAGTGATGAGAATAGTTGGAAAAGTAGTACGGACAGACAGAGAGAGAGAGACTGGTAAGAGAAGCAGACAGACAGACAGACAGAGTCGAAAAGAGAGACAGCCAGACAGCGAGACAGCAAGACAGAAAGAGACAGAGACAGACAGACAGAAAGAGAGACGGGTAAGAGAAGCAGACAGACCAACAGAGAGAGAAACGTGTAAGAGAGACAGACAGACAGACAGAGGGAGAGATGGGTAAGAAAGGCAGACAGACAGAGGGAGAGATGGGTAAGAAAGGCAGACAGACAGAGGGAGAGATGGGTAAGAAAGGCAGACAGACAGAGGGAGAGATGGGTAAGAACGGCAGACAGAAAGAGGGAGAGATGGGTAAGAACGGCAGACAGAAAGAGGGAGAGATGGGTAAGAAAGGCAGACAGACAGAGGGAGACATGGGTAAGAAAGGCAGACAGACAGAGGGAGAGATGGGTAAGAAAGGCAGACAGACAGAGAGAGAGATGGGTAAGAAATGCAGACAGACAGAGAGAGAGATGGGTAAGAAATGCAGACAGAGGGAGAGATGGGTAAGAAAGGCAGACAGAGGGAGAGATGGGTAAGAAAGGCAGACAGACAGAGAGAGAGATGGGTAAGAAAGGCAGACAGACAGAGGGAGAGATGGGTAAGAAAGGCAGACAGACAGAGGGAGAGATGGGTAAGAAAGACAGACAGACAGACAGACAGACAGACAGACAGACAGAGGGAGAGATGGGTAAGAAAGGCAGACAGACAGACAGACAGACAGAGGGAGAGATGGGTAAGAAAGTCAGACAGACAGACAGACAGACAGAGGGAGAGATGGGTAAGAAAGGCAGACAGACAGACAGACAGAGGGAGAGATGGGTAAGAAAGGCAGACAGACAGACAGAGGGAGAGATGGGTAAGAAAGGCAGACAGAGGGAGAGATGGGTAAGAAAGGCAGACAGACAGACAGACAGACAGACAGAGGGAGAGATGGGTAAGAAAGGCAGACAGACAGAGAGAGGGAGAGATGGGTAAGAAAGGCAAACAGACAGACAGATACAGAGAGAGGGAGAGATGGGTAAAGGCAAACATACAGACAGATACAGAGAGAGGGAGAGATGGGTAAGAAAGGCAAACAGACAGACAGATACAGAGAGAGAGAGAGACTGGTAAAAGAAGCAGAGAGACAGACAGACAGAAAGAGAGAGACAGAGAGAGAGACGGATAAGAGAAGCAGACAGACAGACAGAAAGAGAGACACACGGACAGACAGACAGACAGAGAGACACACACACAGCAAAATAGGAGACAGACAGACAGACAATAAGAGAGATGGGTAAGAGAAGCAGACAGACAGACAGACAGACGTATAAGAGAGATAGACAGACAGAAAGAGAGACAGACAGACAGACAGACGTATAAGAGAGATAGACAGACAGAAAGACAGAAAGAGAGACAGACAGACAGACAGACAGACAGACGTATAAGAAAATGCATGTGAGTGAGTGTGTGTGTGTGTGTGTGTGTGTCTGAGTGTCTGTCTGTGCGTGTGTATGTGTGTGTGTGTGCGTGTTTGGGTGTCTATGTGCGTGTGTGTATACGGTATGCGCGTGTGTGTGTGTGTGGGTGTCTATGTGCGCGTGTATGTGTGTGTGCGATTTTGTGCATGTGTGTATGAGAGTGCATGTGTGCGTGTGTTTTTGTGTGGATGTATGTTTGTGTGTGTGTGTGTGTGTGTGTGTGTGTTTTTAGGTTTGTATGTGTTTGGATCTGTGTCTGTGTGTGTGTTCGTAGGTTTGTATGTGTTTGTATATGTGTGTATGTGTGATGTGTCTGTGTGTGTGTGTGTGTGTATTTGTGTTTGATTGTAGGTCTGCATGTGTGCCTGTGTGTGTGTGAGTGAGACTGACTGTGTGTATGTGTGTGTGTGTGTGTGTGTATTTGTGTTTGATTGTAGGTCTGCATGTGTGCCTGTGTGTGTGAGTGAGACTGACTGTGTGTATGTGTGAGTGTGTGTGTGTGTGTGTGAGTGTGTGTCTGCATTTGATTGTAGGTCTGCATGTGTGTCTGTGTGTGAGTGAGACTGACTGTGTGTATGTGTGAGTGTGTGTGTGTGTGTGTATGTGAGTGTGTGTCTGCATGTGAGTGTGTGGGTAGGTTTGGATGTGTTTGGATGTGTGTGTGTGTGTGTGTGTGTATGTGTGTGTACGGGCATATGAGCGTGCGAGTGTGTGTGTTTGTGTGTGTGTATGTGTCTGTATTTGTGTTTGATTGTAGGTCTGCGTGTCTGTGTGTGTGTGAGTGAGACTGACTTTGTGTATGTGTGAGTGTCTGTGTGTGTGTATGTGAGTGTGTGTCTGCATGTGAGTGAGTGTGTGTGTGTGTAGGTTTGTATGTGTTTGGATGCGCGTGTGTGTGTGTGTGTGTGTGTGTGTGTCTGTGTGCATATGAGCGTGCGCGCGTGTGTGTGTGTGTGTGTGTATGTGTCTGTATTTGTGTTTGATTGTAATTCTCCATGTGTGTCTGTGTGTGTGTCTGTGTGTGTGTGTGAGACGGACTGTGTGTATGTGTGTGTGTGTGTGTGTATGTGAGTGTGTGTCTGCATGTGAGTGAGTGTGTGTGTGTGTAGGTTTGGATGTGTTTGGATGTGTGTGTGTGTGTGTGTGTGTGTGTGTCTGTGTGTGCGGGTGTATGAGCGTGCGAGTGTGTGTGTGTGTGTGTGTGTGAGCTAAACTGGATGAATAGCTTAAATCCGTCAGAAGTTGAAGTCGTGAGAATTGTTGGAAAAGTATGAATGGTTTTAATTAACATAAATTTCATTAAAAAGTTGAACAACACCACTAATGTATAAAATATGTGGAATATTTTAAGTTTTTTTTTAAATCTGATGCTAAACTGAATTGAATGAGAGTGATTGTAATTTCAGTGTCTGTGAAAAAGTGCTGAGTCATGCTATAAGGAGGAGTCCTCTTTATGTCCTCTGCACTATCAGACAATCATGTCTGCTGTACACACCTGTAGTGTTTAACTTTAGTGTCTGTGAATGTGTTGTTATGGTTACTACCAATGACTGTTTGTAAACATGCTTTGATCTCTGTAACGAGCTCCAGCTGCGGTTAAGTGACACCTGTCAGACAAGGCAGTCATCTACAGACATTGCATATCGACCTCGGAAACAAACGCTCATACTGCCAAAATGAAAGGCGGTATCAGTCAAGTGACGAAATCATGACGACCACGAGGCCTTCCTGAACAAAATCATGTAAAATTTATATGGATAAAGTGAAAAATGTGGCCACACCGGCGATTTCAAAAAGTGGTTTGCTGTCCATTTTGCTTTGGAAAGTGGAGTAACTTTTGCATTGCTGTCAATGGGCAAAGATTCAGAACTCTTGTCATTTGGAAGCTCACAGAGCCAAAAGTATAAGTCGTATCGCACAACTGAGCAAATTGGCTGAAACTAGACAAAAATACCTACGTTTTGATGTATAACTTGTGCATGTGAAGTTAAAATTGTGGGTGTGAGAGCAATTCATAGAGAAAGATTTAAGATAATGGTTACAAAGCTTCGCACTCTAAGCTGTGAAGACTCCACACTAAGAAGCTACATACACACACATTGAAAAAGCAAAAACATCCTGAAAATATCACTGAACTTTAACAGCTTTTTCACAAACACTGTAAAAGATATCAATCTGAAAAGCACAAGCCCAATAGCTGAATTGTTTGTGAACATTTTAAAGTTTGTTTGGTGTCTGTAGGTGAAAGTATGAAGGAGCTGAAACTTTTGGGAGCGGAAGAAGATTTGAAGGATTTGAAGCTTGCTCTCATTGACTTTAATGTTAAAATAAAATGCTTAAAAGCTGAATATTTAAAAAAGTATAAATAGTAGAAAAAAAGTTGAAGAAGTCCCATAATCTGCTGAAAGAGTTGAAGATTTTAAGAGTTGAATGGTTTTAATAGCTGAAAGTATGCAGAAGTTATGAAGAGCCAAAAAACGTACGGAAGAAAGCGGGAAAATAAAAATAAGATATAAAGAACAGAATAACAATAGTTGGGAATGCTGTATAAGCATTCCCACTAAATATACATCCTTTCCTGTCATTCAGACCTGCAACACATTCCAAAAAAGGTTGGGACAGGAGTAATTAAGGGCTAGTAATCAGGTAAATTGGTTAAATAATGATGTGATTTGAAACAGGTGATGTCAACAGGTGATTGTAATTATGATTTGGTACAAAAGCAGGATCCAAGAAAGGTCTAGTCCTTTAGGAGCAAAGATGGGCCGAGGATCGCCAGTTTGCCAACAAATACGTGAGAAAATTATTGAAATGTTTAAAAACAATGTTCCTCAAAGAAAGATAGGAAGACATTTGCTTATTTCACCTTCAACAGTGCATAACCTAATTAAAAGATTCAAAGAATTAGGAGGAATTTCAGTGCGTAAAGGACAAGGGCGCAAGCCTAAGCTGAACAACCGTGATCTCCGATCCCTCAGGCGGCACTGCATCAAGAATCGTCATTCATCTATAAGCGATATCACCACATGGGCTGAGGACAACTTTGGCAAACCTTTGTCAAGTATCACAATACGTAGTCACAGCCACAAATGCCAGTTAAAACTGTACTGTGCCAAAAGGAAGCCCTATGTTAACAGTGTCCAGAAGCGCCGTCGACTTCTCTGGGCTCGGAGGCATCTGGGATGGACCATCACACAGCGGAAACGTGTACTGTGGCTGACCACAGTACACAAATCAGTATTCAGGTATTTTTTGGGAGAAATGGACGCCGTTTGCTCCGGACCAAAGAAGAAAAGGATCATCCAGACTGTTACCAGCAACAAGTCCAAAAGCCAGGGTCTGTCAGGGTATGGGGTTGTGTCAGTGCCCTTGGCAAAGGTAACTTGCACTTCTGTGATGGCACCATTAATGCTGAAAAGTACATAGAGATTTTGGAGCACAATATGCTGCCTTCAAGAAAACATCTTTTCCAGGGACGTCCATGCATATTTCAACAAGATAATGCAAAACCACATTCTGCACACATTACAAAGTCCTGGCTGCGGAGAAAGAGGATACGGGTACTTGACTGGCCTGCCTGCAGTCCCGACCTGTCTCCAATAGAGAATGTGTGGCGCATTTTGAAGCGCAAAATGCGACGAAGACCCCCCGTACTGTTGCCCACCTTAAGACTTGTTTGCAGCAAGAATGGAACAAAATTACACCTGAAACACTTCATCACTTGGTGTCTTCAGTCCCTAAACGTCTTTTAAGTGTTGTGAAAAGGAATGGCAACATTACATTACTGTATATATAAATCATGAACACATTAAATTATGTGCTGTTGTATTGTCTGCAATGAAATACAAGTCAAAGTACATTTAGAAATCACTACTTTTTTTTAATTTGTGTTTTCCATACTGTCCCAACTTTTTCTGATTTGGGGTTGTAGTATTGAACTACAAGAAGCAAGACAGTTGCAAGCCTTTAATTAGAGTTATGTAAAGCTTTTGATGGGACAGGTCCTAGAGATGTGGTGACAACAGCTGCGCAGAGGGGGCCCAATTGGATTTTTTGTCATGGGGCCCAAAATTTCTGGCGGTGCCCCTGCACACATGCGTGCAGAGGTGCGGACGGAGTAAACTATGTCGGCTCTGCAGTTTTGTTGAAGTCATAGCGAGTCACGGCGATGCCAATAAAGTTGTTTCAAGTGTGGTTACAGTTTTTCAAAACTTCATGCAGACAGCATTTGCTGCGATATGATATTAATGGCGAGCCGAAAGCGGTCGCGGTCGCGGTGACACTTCCTCAGACGAGCAGGCACAACAGTGGTTTCTATGCCCTGATGACTGACAGGCTGAGGTTGTAAGGCAAGGCAACTTTACCTCTACAGCAGCTTTCAACAACAAGGCAATTAATTACATTCCTTTGTACTTAAGTTAGTTATTCATTAGTTCAATGTTGACAGCAGGGCAGTCACCAAGTGTATTGGTGTAAGTTTGTGTCATTATGCAGTTTGCACTAAAAAGTCTTTGTTCTTTACATTCCTTTGCATTTTAGTTAGTTCAATATAAGCCTGTACACAATGTCATTTGTTTATTTATTTATTATTTATAATATGTTCATATTGTGGCAACCCCCTCCCCTATCCAAAAAGCACGACCAGTTTTATTAATAATGTTACTCTGTGAGCAGTGTTACTAGAATTTTGTAATTTTGATAACTTTTAAATTAGGGCTGAAACGATTCCTTGAGGCAAAAACTCTGCCTCGAAGCCTCGTTAAATTTTTATGACGCGCACTATACATGCAGGGATCTGATTGTTCCACACGGACAGTTGTTCAGGAAGCATACCACTAGCGCGTGATACATTTTGAATTGGCGGAGAGTAAAGATGTCCAGAAACGGCAGATAATGTCTAAAGTTTGGGATCATTACATACTAAAAAAGGAAGAGAACATACCTGGCATAGCACAGCAGTACGACTTCAATGATTCAGCATCTGAACCAAAAACATCCATTCACCAAGCATCGCTGAAACAAGGTAACGTAGCCTAAGCAGCCGCTGATTTTAGTCGCATACTGTATTTGTAGCGATGTCGTGATGCGGTTTGACTAGATATGATGTTTAGCTTTGATGTTTTTTAGTAAACTTATTCACGTTCAATTGCAAGAGAGTATAGCCTAAAAAAAGAACCCCTTCACACGCACGCACCCTTGTCTCTCTCACTCTTCCTCACGCACGGCACGCATGCGCACACACACAGGTTGCTAGGTTACCATAGCTTAAATAGGCTCACCCCGGAAATTATATATTATTTGTTGGTAGCCTAATGGTAAATGCTGCAGGTGTAGAAATCTACATAAAACAGATATTTACTTTGATGTCAGGGCTAGATTACAGCATGACACTTGATTAAATTAAATTGCCAAATGTTGGAGTTGGAATAAATACCTCTGTTCTTTTAAGAAATAAAACCCAAATGCTTGATCATTTTACAGCCACATCATTTTCGTTATGTATTATTTGTTTTGGTTGTTTAAAAACGCAAAAAAAATCTATCCGATTAATCCATCGATAAAGTGCTAGATTAATCGATTACAAAAAGAATCGATAGCTGCAGCCCTAGTGTCTTGTTTGACTTAACCAGACCATTAGATTTGACGTTAGGCCAATGTTAACTGTTAACCCCGTAAATCCACTGTCCACACTGGTTATGAGACTGAGTTGAATGAAGAAGCACATTTGTTCCCAGGTAAATATTAGCAACAGACGCAAGTACACTCAATATATTTTATGTCCAATGGTGTTTCTTTATCTAGACAAAGGATTGAACCTACACTGCCGTTCAAAATTTTGGGATCAGTGAGAGTTTTATTTTTATTTTTTGGAGGGAAGAAATCAATACTTTTATTTATCAAGGAATAATTAAATTGATCTAAAGTGACAGTAAAGACATTTACAATGTTACAAAATATTCTATTTCAAACAAATGCTGTTCTTTTGAACTTCCTATTCATCAAAGAATCCTGAAAAAAAAACTGTACAACTGACAGACATTGATAATAATAATAAATGTTTCTTGAGCATCAAATCCTCATATTATACTGATTTGTGAAGGATCATGTGACACTGAAGACTGGAGTAATGATGCTGAATATTCAGCTTTGATCACAGGAATAAATTACTTTACTATATATTCGCATAGAAAACAGATGATTTACACTGGAATAATATTTAATACTATAACTGATTTTTGTTGTATTTTTAATCAAATAAGCATGGTTAGCAGAAGAGACTTCTTTTAAAAGCATTTAAAATCGTACCGACCCCAAACTTTTTTGTTGTTTTGATTAGAGGACATGGCACAGCAACCAAGTTGTACAGACAGAAAGAAGTAACCAGCTGCCATAATAGTAGCGATATAGGTAAGCACGGTGGCCAACCAGAAACACAACCTAGAATAAATCTTTTGTTGCATTCTGGAGCAATGGCACCGGACAACTGCAGACTGGAAAAGATAAACAAGTCGCCTGTGAACATGTGTCAAATGCTACTGCTTTCCAGCAGCAACCTCTGAGGGAACCAGTCCACAGACAATATGTGGGTGATTGGTGCTCCTCATAGACGGACATCATTTTCAAACTTGACAATGATTATATCGTCGCTGTAAAGGTTACAACTAATGCTTAATTCAACATGATGGAAAGCAACGGATAGACATTGACTGTTCATTTAGAAATTATTTTGAATTAGCTAGATCAGGGGTGCCGCCAGCAATTTTGGGCCCCATGACAAAAAAATCAAATTAGGCCCCCTCTGCGCAGCTGTTGTCACCACATCTCTAGGACCTAACTGTCCCATCAAAAGCTTTACATAACTCTAAAGGCTTGCAACTGTCTTGCTTCTTGTAGTTCAGTGCTAGTACTAGCACAATATTTACTGCTGGTGATTTGTACATGCATGCAAGTCTAGTATGCAGTTCACTATTTGATGCAAGATTAAAAGCAACCATAAAACATGTGCTGAAGGCCATTTCTCATTGTATTTTTATTGTAAAATTTGACAAAATGGAAAATTCTCTTAACAAAATTATTATTATTATTATTAATTATTATAACTATTAATGAAAGATTTAAAAAAGAAAAATGAACTTAAATATATAAATATCTATTAACTACCCTTCATGATGGGAGTAACAAAGTCTGTATCTATAGATGTCATTTCATAATTCAATCTAAATGAACATATCAAACTGGATTATTTAAATATTGTCTGTATCTTACATGCAGGCTCAGGTAAGCTACTGACTGTTTCCAACTGTCCAGCATCAGTACAGACAATTGTACAGGTTGTTTTTTTATTTTATTTCATAATGATCATTATGTGAGAAAATAATTGCTAGTAATGTGTTTGAATTTCTGTCATTAATACATATTTCATTTTCTTTTTTGTAATGGTAAAAAGAGCAAGAGACCCACAGACTCCCTGCAATGATGCTAACTGGCATGTCATTGAACCCAATGTTGCTCATCTTCTTCACTGGGACAGGGAGGGGCACAGTTGGGGGGAGACTGGGGTGCTGCTGACTCATCTGTTAAGTCTGCTAAAAGGGGCAGGGACAATGATTTAATATTAATATCTTGCTAAACGTTTCCCTGCACTGATTAAATGGTAGGCTAACACTAGTCTGTAGCTAGCTAGCTTATTTCACTATGGACATGAAGCCAACAGGTTAATACCACTCACAGACTACAGGCTACCCACCTTTCTTGGTGAAAAACTGGGTTACAGTTTGACACCCTTTCCTTTGTCTTTCCTCTCTCTCTTTTCTCTCTTTCCTTTTTTGAAAACCAGATTGATTTAATGTTATGTGGCAACATTGTGTTCACTGTAGTTCTGGCGCATCTAATGACTGCAACTAAACAAACACCGTCACTAGTGCGCTAAGGCAGGACCAAACCATTCCATGCAGATACAAGGGGGTGGTCGGTCAATATGGATGTTTACTTTTTGGTCAATGGGGATATTTAACTTTTACTGCCAAAAACAAGTAAAAACAAAGAGATCATTCATTTAATTATTATATTTCAAAAATATATATACTGAATGATGATGGTTTAATAATTTATATTGGTTTTTACCTATTTTTTGGGGTCCCTGTCAGTCATGGGCCCTTGGAATTGTCCTAACTTTCCCCCCCTATACGGCGCCCCTGAGCTAGATAGATGCACAACTCAATAAATAACCATCAAGTATTTAGCCAATCCATTAATATAAATATCATTTTATATTTGAACATGTATAAAGGAAACCTGGGGAATCCAGTTTGAATAGGCCTGATGCAGCTGATAAAATAAATAGTATTTTTTATCTATAATCTACAGGTGCTATGCTAAAGTAGAAATTCAACTGTAGAGGAGATGCTGAAACGTCAGCCTGTACAAGCATGTACTCAGTTGATCCACATCCAGCCTCAGCCAGTACTAGCACAAACCCAATACAACTTCAGCTGTTAACACAGACCCAGGTGAAGTACAGGCAGCCTCAGCCAGTACTTGCACAACCAGACTTGAACAGCCAACATCAGATACAAGCAGTTCAGGCCCTAAAAGGGAATCTCATTAAATGTTGTGCATGTGACAAGAAAACCTGATTTGATTTGAGATTGACTGATATTGCACAGTGACCATGACACAGACATAAAGAAATAGTTAAGTAGGCGCAGTGGGCAACCAAAAAAAATAAAATAAAAGGCTGTCACTGCTGGTGTGTGTTAGTCAACAGGGAAATTATGCAGATAAGTTAAGATGAATTATTGATGACAACTTACAGGCAGGTACTGGTAGGCATGCAGCAAGTATACAGGTGCAGATGCAGGTACTGGTACATGTGGCTTGAAACAGAGGCATGAAACAAGGTAGAATAGCAACTTGGCCAAACAGAGTGAAATGAAGTGATATCCATCTGGGCTAATTAGGGAAAATAGGAAGCAGGTGGGCAGGGAAGGCAGGCCTAGGGTTAATGAGGGAAATTGGAAACAGGTGAGGAGGTGGGCGGCTAGAGGGAGATACAGAGAAGCAGAATCTAAAAATGTGCTCATTTGCTTACTCTTGCACATTTACATGAAAGTGAAAAATAAATAATAAACAAAACTGTGTAAAGGGTTCAGCCTTAGTACATGGGGGACACACTCTACCTGGGGGCTGTTTCGCAAGAGTAGAATTTATAAATCCAGGATAACTGATAAAGCGAGACTTGACCTAGTCTAATCTGTGCAGCCTGGCTTGGTGCGTTTCACGACGGCCAAGCCAGGCTGAGGAGGAGCGACTAGGTCGAGCTGGGCTGAAGTAATTCGGATAGATGCGCGTTTACGGCTTTCCTTAACAGACCGCGAGGTCGATCACAGATTTATTGATGCTACAATGGAGAATATGCTTTGTTCATACTTTATACAGAGTGAGCAGCAGCTTATTGTAGAAGTATGATAATGTGAAACACATTATTTGTAAAAAAGAAAAAAAAAGAAACACGATCACGGACCGACTGAATGCGTAAGCAGCCTAAATATATTCATTAACTGACCACTGCTCTGAACTGAAACGGTCATAATCATACCATTCAAGGATTAGTAAGATAAAAAGAATTCCTTCCTCGGCTTTTATTTTGATAGGACTCTCACAAAGTTCAGGGCTTCACACTCAGCCAATGACAAAGCGCTTTTTAGTCACGTGTTTCACTCGTCGAACGAGCCGCGAGCGCGGTAGTTTGGAAAAAAGACAACACAAAAGACGATAAAAAAGATAACACAAAAGAAAAAAAAGAAAAAGACGACAAAAAAGACCACAGAAAAGACAGCAAAAATACAACTAAAAGACAAATAAAGAGACAACAAAAAACACGACAAAAAGATAAAAGGACAACAAGAAAACACAAGAAGATGACAAAAAAGACCACAGAAAAGACAGCAAAAATACAACTAAAAGACAAATAAAGAGACAACAAAATAGATAACAAAAAACACGACAAAAACACGACAAAAAGATAACAAAAGGACAACAAAAAGACGACAAGACAAAAAAGACAACAAGAAGATGACAACAAAAAAGACAACGACGACGACAACAAAAAGACAACAACAAAAACAAAAAGACGACAAAAAAGACAACAAAAGTACAACAAAGATGACAAAAGACAACAAAAAGACGATAACAAAAGTACAACAAAAAGATGACAAAAAGACAACAAAAACAACAAAAAGACGACAAAAAGACGACAAAAAAGACAACAGAAAAGACAGCATAGAGACAACAAAAAGATGACAGAACAATATGGCGTTATATTAGTGCCAAATGTCGAGAGCTCAGTGAAACATCTTCACGAGCAAATAATATTAATTCACACGCGCAGACACAGCAGCGAGCGAGGAAAAAACCGCAGCGAGAGAGGAAAAAACAGCTGCGAGTGAGGAAAAAACAGCAGCGAGAGAGGAAAAAACAGCTGCGAGTGCACATAACCACTAGGGGGGATTACGCGCTCTCGAAAGTGAGTTCTGCTCCTGTGCTTTTATTCTGCTCGCTCGGAATGGTGTTTTGCTCGCTCGCGTTAGTCGACCTCCAATTTTGACAGGTTGTGGGAGGGAACAAACGCTGGCCCTCTTGTGATTGGTCATTTCCCACACGGAAGCCCAGGAAGGGATGGACATTGGTCTTGACCAATGGTCTTGACCATAGAAAGCCAGCGAAGAAGACACCTTGACGAAGATAGGAGGAGGACGGTTTATGGGGTAAGTTGCTGTTGGCTAAAGCTAGTCATATCTGCGGAAAAAACACAATTCGTATCAAAGTGTATATTTAGGAGATATGTTAGTGCAGGTGACAACAACGTTATGTTTTTAGCATGTTAACGTGTATTGTTATGTTAACGTTAGTTGGCAGTCAATAACGTTAGTTAAGATTAAAGTTAGCTAGCTAGCTGGAGTTTGAATAACTAGCTCCCATTAACGTTACTGTTAATTCTCTATGTCTTGCAGGTAACGTTTTGTTATAAAGTTATAGAGTAAACTGCATCTTAATTTGTATCAAAGTAAATATTTCTAAAATATGTTAGTGTAGGTGACGGCAACGTTACTTATTGTTTAGCTAAACGTAATATTAACTTTAGTTAACGTTAGCAGGCAGTCAAACGTTAACATCAGTGATTAATTAACGTTAATTGCCGGTAACGTTAGCTCCCTATGTCTGCTGGCCAGTAAGTTAATCTAACGTTAACATTATATTAGCTAAGTTTTAAACTGCAGCATTTTTGGGCTAGCTTGAATAGTCTAGCTATGCCACAGAATAAAGCAACATTGCTAGACGTTGTACGTTAAGTATTAGCTAACGTTACATTACAGCTTGTAGTTATATATTTTTTTATCCTATTCCAGACAGAATTACAGCAGCAATGGATGACGGTAATGTTAATGACTTTGGGCAGCAGCCTCAGGACAATTGTGGGGTAAGTCTTTTTTTTATTTCTTTTATAAAAGTTACTTTCAGGGTATTGAGTCCTCTGACCAGAAGCTTTGTACATACTTATACTATACATACTTTATTTGAAAACCTATGAAAATACTTCACTGAAAATGTTAGCATATGCCGCATATTAACTTGATTAAACGTGAGTTTTTCTAATTTAGGTTTTTTCTGTCTCAACAGGACACTCTCAGAAGGCAGGTCTTGTTGAGGCTGCTTTCCAAATTTGAAATGGGACTCGCCAGACATTTCCTGTAGCCCATCTCACCACACAGGAGGAGTTCAGAAGCGTTATTGCTCAAGCTATAACATATGGCTATGACTTTGGCCGAAGCTGAATAACTGTTGAATGATACTGAAGTCCAGATTGAAGACATGTTTCAGTAGTAATAATTGAAATTTGTCTGATTGTTAAATTGAACATTTTGTATTGGCATTATCTTTCCAGTCAGAGCTTTTGACTGAGTGCCCAGTAACTATCCCGTTGAATGTTTTTTGCTATCAGTTCTGTCACAATGTGTTTGGCATGGAAATATTTATTTCCAACAGAATGCAGTTTTCTTTTATTTTCAATGTTTAAATGATGTCATGCTAGTTATCAGAATTCTGACACTGACTGACTGAAATAAAAGTCATCACAGTGAGTGTAAATGGTTATCTCGGTCATTATTCTAATGTTATATTTAAGTTATGCTTAACCCTTCAAACTCCAGCCATTTTTTGCAGGTTTTTGCATTGTTTTAATGACTTAATAGGTCTCAGGAAAGTGCAATACTGACTCTTGTATCCTTTTTTCATTACAACCTATGCAATATCATTTTCACCAACTATATACACAAACATGAGCAAAAAAATCTTATTTTTTCCACCCTCTAATTGTCTTATAGCAAAACTCAAGTTTTTTAAAAGGTGTGCTGCTGGAGTTCTGAGAGTTAACTATAATAATGATTGTAATAATATAAAGCTTAGTATAACAATGTCCCAATCCACAAATAACAAACTTTGATGTATCAATGATTCTCTTTATTTACAAACCTTTTAAGTATTAACCCGTGCCAAACAAATATTCACGGCATAGCAAGTACAGTTCCCTTGCAGGTATAACTGGGTCATTTTCTTGAATGAGTGACTGAACACCTTCACTTTGTTCCTCACTCAAAGGACACTCAATTTCAGGAACCACAATCGCCCCTTCCATCTCACCATCGTGATCTGTGGCAATGTCCCAGTCAATGTCTGGCAATGTCCTAGCACAGAACAATATCCAAAGATTAATGAATCACACAATCCTTTAGATTCAACTTTATGCAGTTTGCATCCAACCAGAAGTGCAGAAAAGTGCAGTGTGATATACAAAGTATAGGCAGGAAAAGAAATATGTTGCAGTGTTATAAGAGCAGAATAAATGTGGTTATGTAATATGAACAATGTATAAACAACATGTACAGATATGTACAATGTAGTAGCAGTGACGTTATACTAGTAGTAAGAATAATAATAATAATAATAAAAATGAATAAATATGGATATTCTGAATGAACCATATAGACAGATATGTGCAGTGAGGTAACAGTAGTAAGAATAAGTATGTGCAGGAATATTGTTATGTATAGGTGTAATTACAGTATGGACATTTGTAAATGAATAGAACAGTATGGGTAGGGTAGTGCAAATTGTCTGGGGGGGGGGGGGGTGTAAGGGGGTAGGTTAAATTGTCACCGGGATGCAGAGCAAGAGTTCAGTAGGGTGGTATTAGGAGAACATACCTCAATATTTTCTGGCTGTTCAATATCGGTGTTCATCAAACCCAACTGCCATAACTGCTCGGGAGTCTGGTTATTTTCTGTCCGGATTGGATGGTTGTTCCAACCTTCCGCAAAATGTTCAAGGTCTATCTCCAGTTTTGGGGGGAATACCATGTGGACGCAGAAAAGGTCTTCTGTCAAGTGTAAAGAGGTATGGGTAAAAGTTCAGCAGACTAACCTAATGCGTACTGATTTATTGCTTCAAAAATGACTTAGTCATTAAAAATCATGCTAAATTTATATTGAAAGGTTAATTTTCCCCAATTCTCAATAGCTTTCAGTTACAGTGATTTGAGTTCTAACCTGTGGAGGAAAGGTCAAGTAGCTGATCCCACTCAGACTCCGAAGCGTGTTGTAATACTTTGAGGGGACACAGGTCCTGACATCCCGCCACAGACGTTCAATCCTTATAACGCAGAATAGTTTTAATCTGAATCAATTTTCAAAGTAATGTCACCCAACACAGGATATGTATTAGTTTCTTTTTCTTTAACACAAATGCAATGACAGTGTGAGTAATGACAAAATAGCCTTTAAATGCCTGTGAAAACATGACAAACCTTTGATTGTGGACACTTTTCCCTGACATGAAGCTTCCCCTGTTAGTTCCCCGAACGCTGAACATAAATCTGGCAATGTCAACATTCTCAACGCCTTGATCACCTCTGACTCTAATGCACAAACAAAATAATGTAAAAAAAGACTTAACCCACAATTGTCCTGAGGCTGCTGCCCAAAGTCATGCTGCTGTAATTCTGTCTGGAATAGGATAAAAAAATATATAACTACAAGCTGTAATGTAATGTTAGCTAATACTTAACGTACAACGTCTAGCAATGTTGCTTTATTCTGTGGCATAGCTAGACTATTCACGCTAGCCCAACAATGCTGCAGTTTAAAACTTAGCTAATATAACGTTAACGTTAGATTAACTTACTGGCCAGCAGACATAGGGAGCTAACGTTACCGGCAATTAACGTTAATTAATCACTGATGTTAACGTTTGACTGCCTGCTAACGTTAACTAAAGTTAATATTACGTTTAGCTAAACAATAAGTAACGTTGCCGTCACCTACACTAACATATTTTAGAAATATTTACTTTGATACAAATTAAGATGCAGTTTACTCTATAACTTTATAACAAAACGTTACCTGCAAGACATAGAGAATTAACAGTAACGTTAATGGGAGCTAGTTATTCAAACTCCAGCTAGCTAGCTAACTTTAATCTTAACTAACGTTATTGACTGCCAACTAACGTTAACATAACAATACACGTTAACATGCTAAAAACATAACGTTGTTGTCACCTGCACTAACATATCTCCTAAATATACACTTTGATACCAATTGTGTTTTTTCCGCAGATATGACTAGCTTTAGCCAACAGCAACTTACCCCATAAACCGTCCTCCTCTTATCTTCGTCAAGGTCTCTTCTTCGCTGGCTTTCTATGGTCAAGACCATTGGTCAAGACCAATGTCCATCCCTTCCTGGGCTTCCGTGTGGGAAATGACCAATCACAAGAGGGCCAGCGTTTGTTCCCTCCCACAACCTGTCAAAATAGGTGGTCGACTAACGCGAGCGAGCAAAACACCATTCCGAGCGAGCAGAATAAAAGCACAGGAGCAGAACTCACTTTCGAGAGCGCGTAATCCCCCCTAGTGGTTGTTATGTGCACTCGCAGCTGTTTTTTCCTCTCTCGCTGCTGTTTTTTCCTCACTCGCAGCTGTTTTTTCCTCTCTCGCTGCGGTTTTTTCCTCGCTCGCTGCTGTGTCTGTGCGTGTGAATTAATATTATTTGCTCGTGAAGATGTTTCACTGAGCTCTCGACATTTGGCACTAATATAACGCCATAGAACAAGAAGACGAAAAAAAGATGATAAACAAAAAAGGCGACAAAAAGACAATAAAAAGACAAAAAGGAGAAAAAAGATGACAGACAATAAAAATACAACAAAAAGACGACAAAAAAGATGATAAAGAAAACAAAAAAGATTACAAAAGACAACAAAAAGACGAGAAAAAAGATGACAAAAAGACGATAAAAAAGATAACAAAAAGACAACACAAAAGTCAACAAAACAACAAAACAAAAAGACAAAAAAAGTACAAGAAAAAGACAACAAAGATGACAACAAAAGTACGACAAAAAGACAAGAAAAAGACGCCAAAAAAAATTCAACAAAAAGACAACAGAAAACACAACAAAAAAAGACAACAAAAAAAGATAAAAAAAACAAAAAAGACAGCAAAAATACAACTAAAAGACAAATAGAGAACAAAATAGACAACAAAAACACGACAAAAATATAACAAAAGGACAACAAGAACAAAAAAGATGACAAAAAGACAACAAAAGGACGACGACGACAACAAAAAGACAACAAAGATGACAACAAAAAGATGACAAAAAAGAACAGCAAAGAGATGACAGAACAAGAAGACGAAAAAAAGATGACAAAAAGCCAACAAAAAAGACAACAAAAAGACGACAAAAAACGTCTAGAGAGACCAAAAAAGATGATAAAGACAACAAAAAAGACTAAAGACAACAAAAAAGATTACAAAAAACAAAAAGACGAGAAAAAAGATGACCAAAAGACGATAAAAAAGATAACAAAAACAAGAAAAAGACAACAAAGATGATAACAAAAGTACGACAAAAAGATGCCAAAAAAATTCAACAAAAAGACAACAGAAAACACAACAAAAAAAGACAACAAAAAGACAACAGAAAAGACAGCAAAGAGACGACAGAACAAGACGAAAAAAAGGCAACAAAAAAGATGAAAAGACAATAAAAAGACAAAAAGAGGAAAATAGATGACAAAAAGACAATAAAAATACAACAAAAAGATGACAAAAAACGTCTAGAGACCAAAATAGACAACAATAAAAATAACAAAAAGACTACAAAAGACAACAAAAAGACCAACGAAAAGACGACAAAAAAGACAACAAAAAGACGACAAAATAGACAACAAAAACATGACAAAAAAATAATAAAAAAGAAAACAAAAAGACAACAAAAATGATGACAAAAAAGACAACAGAAAACAACAAAAAGCTTAGCAAAAAGACGACAAAAAAGACAACAAAAGTACAACAAAAAGATGACAAAAAGACAACAAAAAAGATAAGAAAAAGATAACAGAAAAGACAGCAAAGAGACAACAAAAAGGCAACAAAAAGACGACACAAAAGACAACACAAAAGATGACGAAAAGACAATAAAAAGACAAAAAGATGCGAAAAAAGACAACAAGAAGATGACAATAGGACGACGACAACAACAGACAAAATAAGACGACAAAAGACAACAAAAAGACAACAAAAATACAAGAAAAAGATGACAACAAAAGACAACAAAAAGACGACAAAAAGATGACAAAAAGACGACAGAACAACAAGACGAAAAAAAGATGATAGACGATAAAAAGACAAAATGAGGAGAAAAAAGATAACAAAAAACGTCTAGAGAGATCAGAAAATAAGATGACAAAAGTCAACAAAAACCACAGCAAAAATACAACAAAGACGACAACAAAAAGTCAAACAAAAAGACAACAAAATAAGACAACAAAAAGACAACCAAAAACAGAAAGATGACAAAAAGACGACAAAAATGACAAAAAGACAACAAAAGTAAAACAAAAAGACAACAACAAAAAAGACCACAAAAAGACAGTAAAAATACAACAAAAAGACGACTAAAGAGACGACAAAAAGACAACAAAAAAGACAAGAAAAAGATGCCAAAAAGACAACAGCAAAGAGATAAAACAAAGATGATAGACAACAAAAACATAACAAAAAGACAACAAAAAAAATAACAAAAGACCACAAAAAAGACAACAAAAAGACGACTAAAGAGACAACAAAATAGACCAAAACACGACAAAAAAATAACAAAAAGACGACAACAAAAGACAACAAAAAAGACAACAAAAGTAAAACAAAAAGACGACAAAAAACAGCAAAAATACAACAAAAAGACGACAAAAAATAAAAAAGATGACAAAAAGACAACAAAAGGCCAACACAAGTACAACAAAGACGACAACAAAAAGATGACAAAAAAGACAACGAAAAGATGACAAAAAAACAAAAGTCAACAAAAAGACAACACAAAAGACAGCAAAAATACAACAAAAAGATGACAAAAAAGACAACAAAAAGACGACAAAAAACACAGCAAAAATACAACTAAAAAGACTACAAAAGACAACAAAAAGATGACAAGACAACACAAAACACGACAAAAAATATGACAAAAAGGACAACAAGAAGATGACAACAAAAAACGACAAAAACATGACAAAAAAGACGACAACAAGACAACAAAAGGACAACAACGACGACAACAACAGACAACCAAAAACAGAAAGACGACAAAAAAGTCAACAAAAAAACAACAAAAAGACGACAAAAAATACAACAAAAAGAAGACAAAAAGATGACAACAACAAAAGATAAAAAAGACAACAAAAGGCCAACAAAAAGACGACAAAAAGACAAAAGTACAAGAAAGACGACAACAAAAGACAACAAAAAAGACAAGAGAAAGACGAAAAAGACAACAAAGACAACAAAAAGGGAAATGAAAAGACAACAAAAATTGCAACAAAAAGATGACAAAAAAACAACAAAATAGACAACAAAAAGACGACTAAAAAGACAACAAAAAACAAAAAGTGACAAAAAGAAAACAACAAAAAGATGACAAAAAGTCAACAAAAGGCCACTAAAAAGACAACAAAAGTACAAGAACAAGACAACAAAAAGAAAAAATACAACAAAAAAGACGACATAAAAATGACAAAAAGACAACTAAAAAGTACAAGAAAAAGACAAGAACAAAAGATAAAAAAAACAAAAAGACGACAAAAAAGTCAACAAAAAGACAACACAAAAGACAGCAAAAATACAACAAAAAGAAGACAAAAAAGACAACAAAAAGACGACAAAAAACACAGCAAAAATACAACAAAAAGACGACAAAAGACAACAAAACAAAAAGACGACAAAAAAGATGATAAAGACTACAAAAACAAACAGACGAGAAAAAAGACAGCACAAAAGGCAACAAAAAGACGTCTAAAGAGACAATAAAAACAACAAAAAGACGACAAGAAATATGATAAAGAAAACAAAGACGAGAAAAAAGATAACAAAAAGACAACGACGACAAGAAAAGACAACAAAAAGATGACAAAAAAGAAAAAGATGACAAAAAGACAACAAAAGGACAACAACGACGACAACAACGGACAAAATAAGATGACAAAAGTTAAAAAACCACAGCAAAAATACAACAAAGACGACAACAAAAAGTCAAACAAAAAGACGACAAAAAAGATAAAAATTCAACAAAGACGACAAAGGAGACAAAAAATAAACAAAAAAGACGACAAAAAGACCACAAAAAAGACAAAAAGACGACTAAAGAGACAACAAAATAGACAAAAAAAGACCAAAACACGACAAAAAAATAACAAAAAGACAACAAAAGGCCAACAACAAGATGACAAAAAAGACAACAAAAGTAAGACAAAAAGACGAAAAAAACAGCAAAAATACAACAAAAAGACGACAAAAAATAACAAAAAGCCGACAAAAAAGACAACACAAGTACAACAAAGACGACAACAAAAAGATGACTAAACAGACAAGAGAAAGACAACAAAAAAGAAAACAGACAATAAGAAGACACACAAGAAAGGCAACAAAAGTACAACAAAAAGACAAGAAAAAGACGACAAAAAAGACAAAAGAAAACAAAACAAAAAGCTTAGCAAAAAGACAACAAAAAGATGACAAAAATGATGATAAAGAAGACGAGAAACAAGACAACACAAAAGATGACAAAAAAGACAAAAAGATGACAAAAAGACAACAAAAGTACAAGAAAAAGACAAGAACAAAAGATAAAAAAGACAACAAAAAGATGAATAAACAGACAAGAGAAAGACGACAAAAAGACAACAAAAAAGAAAACAAAATGACAATAAGAAAACAACCAAAGACAAAAAACACAAAAGACGACAGAAAATAACAAAAGGCCAACAAAAAAGATAACAACAAAAAGACGCCAAAAAAGACAACAGAAAACACAACAAAAAGCTTAGCAAAAAGACAATAAAAAGAGAGCAACAACAAAAAGATGACAAAAAAGATGATAAAGAAAACAAAAAGACAACAAAAAAGACAACAAAAAGATGAGAAACAAGACAACACAAAAGACGATAAAAGAGATAACAAAAAGATGAGAAAAAAGATGAGAAAAAAGATAAAAGAAATAAACAAAAAAGACGACAAAAAGATGACAAAAAGACAATAAAAGGACAACACAAAAGACGACAAAAAAACACAGCAAAAATACAACAAAAAGACGACAAAAAAGACAACAACAAAGGACAACAAAAGAAAAAAAAGGACAAAAAAGATGAAAAACAGACAGCACAAGAGGCAACAAAAAGACGACAAAAAAACAAAAGACGACAAAAAGACGACTAAAGAGACAACAAAATAGACAAAAAAAGACGACAAAAAGACAATAAAAAAGATAAAAATACAACAAAGACAACAAAAAGACGACTAAAGAGACAACAAAATAGACAAAAAAAGACCAAAACACGACAAAAAAATAACAAAAAAGACGACAAAAGGCCGACAAAAAGACGACAAAAAACAGCAAAAATACAACAAAAAGACGACAAAAAAGATGACAAAAAGACGACACAAAAGACAACACAAAACATGACAAAAAATAACAAAAAATATGACAAAAGGACAAGACAAAAAAGACAAAAAAGACAAGAAGACGACTAAAAAGACGACAAAAAGCTTAGCAAAAAGACAACAAAAAGATGACAAAAAAGATGATAAAGAAAACAAAAAGACGACAAAAAAGACTACAAAAAGAGCAACAACAAAAAGACAACAAAAAATATAACAAAAAAACAAAAAAAGACTAGAAAAGACAACAAAAAGACAACACAAAACACGACAAAAAAAAATAAAAAATATGACAAAAAGATAACAAAAGGACAACAAGAAAAGACAACAAGAAGATGACAACAAAAAGGCAACTGAAAAGACGACAGAGCAAAAATACGAAAAAAAGATGATAAACAAAAAAGACAAATTAAAGATGACAAAAAGACGACAAAAAAGACGACAAAAACATGACAAAAAGAGAACAACAAAAACATGACAAAAAAGATGATAAAGAAAACAATAAAGACTACAAAAGACAACAAAAAGAGAGCAACAACAAAAAGACAACAAAAAAGATGATAAAGAAAACAGAAAACAAAAAATACTACAAAAGACAACACAAAACACGACATCAAAAAATATGACAAAAAGATAACAAAAGGACAAAAAAGACAACAAGAAGATAACAAAAAGACAACAAAAATATGACAAAAAAGAAGACAACAAGACAACAAAAGGACAACAAAAAGACAACGACGACAACAGACAAAATAAGACGACAAAAGACAACCAAAAACAGAAAGATGACAAAAAGACGACAAAAAAGTCAACAAAAAGACAACACAAAAGACAACAAAAAGACAACAAAAATAACAAAAAAGATGACAAAAAGACAACAAAAGTACAACAAAAAGATGACAAATAAGACCACAAAAAAGACAACAAAAGTAAAACAAAAAGACAACACAAAAGACAACAAAAAGATGACAAAAAAAAACAAAAAAGACGACAAAAACATAACAAAAAAGATGACTAAAATAACAAGCTGACAAAAAGACAACAGAAGTACAACAAAAAGATGACAAATAAGACCACAAAAAAGACAACAAAAGTAAAACAAAAAGACAACAACAAAAGCAAAAAAGACAGCAAAAAGACGACTGAAGAGACAACACAAAACATGACAAAAAATATGACAAAAAGATAACAAAAGGACGACAAAAGGACAAGACAAAAAAGACAACAAGATAACAAAAAGACGACAACAAGACAACAAAAGGACAACGACAACAACAGACTAAATAAGACGACAAGACAACCAAAAACAGAAAGATGACAAAAAGACAACAAAAAGACAACACAAAAGATGACAAAAATAACAAAAAAGATGACAAAAAGACAACAAAAGTAAAACAAAAAGACAACAAAAGGACAACAAAAGCAAAAAAGACAACAAAAGACAGCAAAAAGACGACTAAAGAGACAACAAAAAAATAACAAAAAATATGACAAAAAGATAACAAAAGGACAACAAAAGGACAACAAGACAAAAAAGACAAGAAGATGACAACAAAAAGACGACAAAAACATGACAAAAAATAACAAAAAGACGACTAAAAAGACGACAAAAAGCTTAGCAAAAAGACAACAAAAAGATGACAAAAAAGATGATAAAGAAAACAAAAAGACGACAAAAAGACAACACAAAATATAACAAAAAAACAAAAAAAAGACTAGAAAAGACAACAAAAAGACAACACAAAACACAACAAAAAAATAAAAAATGATAAAAAGATAACAAAAGGACAAGGACAACAAGAAAAGACAACAAGAAGATGACAACAAAAAGGCAACTGAAAAGACGACAGAACAAAAAGATGATAAACAAAAAAGACAAATAAAAGATGACAAAAAGACAACAAAAAGACGACAAAAAAGATGATAAAGAAAACAAAAAAACAAAAAAGACTACAAAAGACAACAAAAAGAGAGCAACAACAAAAAGACGACAAAAAAGATGATAAAGAAAACAAAAAACAAAAAAGACTACAAAAGACAACACAAAACACGACATCAAAAAATATGACAAAAAGATAACAAAAGGACAACAAAAGGATAACAAGGACGACAAGAAAAAAAAAAGACAACAAGAAGATAACAAAAAGATGACAAAAAAGAAGACAACAAAAGGACAACAAAAAGACAACGACGACAACAGACAAAAGAAGACGACAAAAGACAACCAAAAACAGAAAGATGACAAAAAGATGACAAAAAAGTCAACAAAAAGACAACACAAAAGACAACAAAAAGACGACAAAAATAACAAAAAAGATGACAAAAAGACAACAAAAGTACAACAAAAAGATGACAAAGACCACAAAAAAGACAACAAAAGTAAAACAAAAAGACAACACAAAAGACAACAAAAAGATGACAAAAAAAACAAAAAAGACGACAAAAACATAACAAAAAAGATGACAAAAATAACAAGCTGACAAAAAGACAACAAAAGTACAACAAAAAAAATTACAAATAAGACCACAAAAAAGACAACAAAAGTAAAACAAAAAGACAACAACAAAAGCAAAAAAGACAGCAAAAAGACGACTGAAGAGACAACAAAAAGACAACACAAAACATGACAAAAAATATGACAAAAAGATAACAAAAGGACGACAAAAGGACAAGACACAAAAGACAACAAGATGACAACAAAAAGACGACAAAAACATGACAAAAAATAACAAGACGACAACAAGCCAACAAAAGGACAACAAAAAGACAACGCCAACAACAGACAAAATAAGACGACAAGACAACCAAAAACAGAAAGATGACAAAAAGACAACAAAAAGACAACACAAAAGATGACAAAAATAACAAAAAAGATGACAAAAAGACAACAAAAGTAAAACAAAAAGACAACAAAAGGACAACAACAAAAGCAAAAAAGACAACAAAAGACAGCAAAAAGACGACTAAAGAGACAACAAAAAGACAACACAAAACATGACAAAAAATAACAAAAAATATGAGAAAAAGATAACAAAAGGAACAAAAGGACAACAAGACAAAAAAGACAAGAAGATGACAACAAAAAGACGACAAAAACATGACAAAAAGACGACTAAAAAGACGACAAAAAGCTTAGCAAAAAGATGACAAAAAAGATGATAAACAAAACAAAAAGACAAAAAAGACTACAAAAAGAGCAACTACAAAAAATATAACAAAAAAACAAAAAAAGACTAGAAAAGACAACAAAAAGACAACACAAAACACGACAAAAAAATAAAAAATATGACAAAAAGATAACAAAAGGACAACAAGAAAAGACAAGAAGATGACAACAAAAAGGCAACTGAAAAGACGACAGAACAAAAATACGAAAAAAAGATGATAAACAAAAAAGACAAATAAAAGATGACAAAAAGACGACAAAAAAGACGACAAAAAGAGAACAACAAAAACAACAAAAAGATGACAAAAAAGATGATAAAGAAAACAAAAAAACAAAAAAGACTACAAAAGACAACAAAAAGAGAGCAACAACAAAAAGACGACAAAAAAGATGATAAAGAAAACAAAAAACAAAAAAGACTACAACAGACAACACAAAACACGACATCAAAAAATATGACAAAAAGATAACAAAAGGACAACAAAAAGACAACAAGAAGATAACAAAAAGACGACAAAAAATGACAAAAAAGAAGACAACAAGACAACGACGACAACAGACAAAATAAGACGACAAAAGACAACCAAAAACAGAAAGATGACAAAAAGACGACAAAAAAGTCAACAAAAAGACAACACAAAAGACAACAAAAAGGCGACAAAAATAACAAAAAAGATGACAAAAAGACAACAAAAAGATGACAAATAAGACCACAAAAAAGACAACAAAAGGACAACAAAAGCAAAAAAGACAACAAAAGAGAGCAAAAAGACGACTAAAGAGACAACACAAAACATGACAAAAAATATGACAAGAAGATAACAAAAGGACGACAAAAGGACAACAAGAAAAGACAAAAGACAACAAGAAGATGACGACAAAAACATGACAAAAAAGACAACAGAAAACACGACAAAAAGGTTAGCAAAAAGACAACAAAAAGAGAGCAATAACAAAAAGATGACAAAAAAGATGATAAAGAAAACAAAAAGACAACAAAAAAGACTACAAAAGACAACACAAAACACGACAAAAAATAACAAAAAATATGACAAAAAGATAACAAGGACGACAAGACAAAAAACGACAACGACATACAACCAAAAACAGAAAGATGACAAAAAGACAACACAAAAGACAACAAAAAGATGACAAAAAATACAACAAAAAGACGACAAAAATAACAAACTGACAAAAAGACAACAAAAGTACAACAAAAAGATGACAAATAAGACCACAAAAAAGACAACAAAAGTAAAACAAAAAGACAACACAAAAGACAACAAAAAGAAGACAAAAACATAACAAAAAGGATGACAAAAATAACAAGCTGACAAAAAGACAACAAAAGTACAACAAAAAGATGACAAATAAGACCACAAAAAAGACAACAAAAGTAAAACAAAAAGACAACAACAAAAGCAAAAAAGACAGCAAAAAGACGACTGAAGAGACAACACAAAACATGACAACAAGATGACAACAAAAAGACGACAAAAACATGACAAACAATAACAAAAGACGACAACAAGACAATAAAAGGACAACAAAAAGACGACAACAACAGACAAAATAAGACAAC
This sequence comes from Gymnocephalus cernua, assembly GCA_023631565.1. Lineage (NCBI taxonomy): Eukaryota > Metazoa > Chordata > Actinopteri > Perciformes > Percidae > Gymnocephalus > Gymnocephalus cernua. The sequence continues at coordinate 3,479,762 of JALJEH010000025.1, read as the reverse complement.
AAGACAACCAAAAACAGAAAGATGACAAAAAGACAACAAAAAGACAACACAAAAGGTGACAAAAATAACAAAAAAGATGACAAAAAGACAACAAAAGTAAAACAAAAAGACAACAACAAAAGCAAAAAAGACAACAAAAGACAGCAAAAAGACGACTAAAGAGACAAAAAAGATGATAAAGAAAACAAAAAACAAAAAAGACTACAAAAGACAACACAAAACACGACATCAAAAAATATGACAAAAAGATAACAAAAGGACAACAAGGACGACAAGAAAAAAAAGACAACAAGAAGATAACAAAGATGAAAAAAACATGACAGAAACATGACAAAAAATGACAAAAAAGAAGACAACAAGACAACGACGACAACAGACAAAATAAGACGACAAAAGACAACCAAAAACAGAAAGATAACAAAAAGACAACACAAAAGACAACAAAAAGACGACAAATAAGACCACAAAAAAGACAACAAAAGGACAACAACAAAAGCAAAAAAGACAACAAAAGACAGCAAAAAGACGACTAAAGAGACAACAAAAAGACAACACAAAACATGACAAAAAATATGACAAAAAGATAACAAAAGGACAACAAGAAAAGACAACAAGAAGATGACAACAAAAAGACAACAGAAAACACGACAAAAAGCTTAGCAAAAAGACAACAAAAAGAGAGCAACAACAAAAACAATAAAAAAGATGATAAAGAAAACAAAAAGACAACAAAAAAGACTACAAAAAAGATGATAAACAAAAAAGACTACAAAAGACAACAAAAAGACAACATAAAAACACGACAAAAAATAACAAACAATATGACAAAAAGATAACAAGGACGACAAGACAAAAAAGACAACAAGAAGATGACAAAAACATGACAAAAAATAACAAAAAAGACGACAACAAAAGGACAACAAAAAGACAACGACGACAACAGACAAAACAACCAAAAACAGAAAGATGACAAAAAGACGACACAAAAGACAACAAAAAGATGACAAAAAATACAACAAAAAGACGACAAAAATAACAAAAAAGATGACAAAAAGACAACAAAAGTACAACAAAAAGATGACAAATAAGACAACAAAAGTAAAACAAAAAACAACACAAAAGACAACAAAAAGATGACAAAAGACAACACAAAACACGACATCAAAAAATATGACAAAAAGATAAAAGGACAACAAAAGGACAACAAGACAAAAAAGACAACAAGAAGATAACAAAAAGACGACAAAAACATGACAAAATAAGACAACAAAAGACAACCAAAAACAGAAAGATGACAAAAAAGTCAACAAAAAGACAACACAAAAGACAACAAAAAGACGACAAAAATTACAAAAAAGATGACAAAAATAACAAGCTGACAAAAAGACAACAAAAGTACAACAAAAAGATGACAAATAAGACCACAAAAAAGACAACAAAAGTAAAACAAAAAGACAACAACAAAAGCAAAAAAGACAGCAAAAAGACAACTAAAGAGACAACAAAAAGACAACACAAAACATGACAAAAAATATGACAAAAAGATAACAAAAGGACGACAAAAGGACAAGACAAAAAAGACAACAAGATGACAACAAAAAGACGACAAAAACATGACAAAAAATAACAAAAGACGACAACAAGACAACAAAAGGACAACAAAAAGACAACGACAACAACAGACAAAATAAGACGACAAGACAACCAAAAACAGAAAGATGACAAAAAGACAACAAAAAGACAACACAAAAGATGACAAAAATAACAAAAAAGATGACAAAAAGACAACAAAAGTAAAACAAAAAGACAACAAAAGGACAACAACAAAAGCAAAAAAGACAACAAAAGACAGCAAAAAGACGACTAAAGAGACAACAAAAAGACAACACAAAACATGACAAAAAATATGACAAAAAGATAAAAGGACAACAAAAGGACAACAAGACAAAAAAGACAAGAAGATGACAACAAAAAGACGACAAAAACATGACAAAAAATAACAAAAAGACGACTAAAAAGACGACAAAAAGCTTAGCAAAAAGACAACAAAAAGATGACAAAAAAGATGATAAAGAAAACAAAAAGATGACAAAAAAGACTACAAAAAGAGCAACAACAAAAAGACAACAAAAAATATAACAAAAAACAAAAAAAGACTAGAAAAGACAACAAAAAGACAACACAAAACACGACAAAAAAATAAAAAATATGACAAAAAGATAACAAAAGGACAAGGACAACAAGAAAAGACAACAAGAAGATGACAACAAAAAGGCAACTGAAAAGACGACAGAACAAAAATACGAAAGAAAGATGATAAACAAAAAAGACAAATAAAAGATGACAAAAAGACGACAAAAAAGACGACAAAAACATGACAAAAAGAGAACAAAAACAACAAAAAGATGATAAAGAAAACAAAAAATAAAAAAAGACTACAAAATACAACAAAAAGAGAGCAACAACAAAAAGAGAGCAACAACAAAAAGACGACAAAAAAGATGATAAAGAAAACAAAAAACAAAAAAGACTACAAAAGACAACACAAAAGACGACATCAAAAAATATGACAAAAAGATAACAAAAGGACAACAAGGACGACAAGACAAAAAAGACAACAAGAAGATAACAAAAAGACGACAAAAACATGACAGAAACATGACAAAAAATGACAAAAAAGAAGACAACAAGACAACAAAAAGACGACGACAACAGACAAAATAAGACAAAAGACAACCAAAAACAGAAAGATGACAAAAAGACGACAAAAAAGTCAACACAAAAGACAACACAAAACACGACAAAAAATAACAAAAAACATGACAAAAAATAACAAAAAAGACGACAACAAAAGGACAACAAAAAGACGACGACAACAGACAAAACAACCAAAAACAGAAAGATGACAAAAAGACGACAGAAAAGACAACAAAAAGTACAACAAAAAGACGACAAAAATAACAAAAAAGACGACAAAAGTACAACAAAAGTACAACAAAAAGATGACAAATAAGACCACAAAAAAGACAACAAAAGTAAAACAAAAAGACAACACAAAAGACAACAAAAAGATGACAAAAAAAAACAAAAAAGACGACAAAAACATAACAAAAAAGATGACAAAAATAACAAGCTGACAAAAAGACAACAAAAGTACAACAAAAAGATGACAAATAAGACCACAAAAAAGACAACAAAAGTAAAACAAAAAGACAACAACAAAAGCAAAAAAGACAGCAAAAAGACAACTGAAGAGACAACAAAAAGACAACACAAAACATGACAAAAAATATGACAAAAAGATAACAAAAGGACAAGACAAAAAAGACAACAAGATGACAACAAAAAGACGACAAAAACATGACAAAAGATAACAAAAGGACAACAAGGACGACAAGACAAAAAAGACAACAAGAAGATAACAAAGACGACAAAAACATGACAGAAACATGACAAAAAATGACAAAAAAGAAGACAACAAGACAACGACGACAACAGACAAAATAAGACGACAAAAGACAACCAAAAACAGAAAGATAACAAAAAGACAACACAAAAGACAACAAAAAGACGACAAATAAGACCACAAAAAAGACAACAAAAGGACAACAACAAAAGCAAAAAAGACAACAAAAGACAGCAAAAAGAAAACATGACAAAAAATATGACAAAAGATAACAAAAGGACAACAAGAAAAGACAACAAGAAGATGACAACAAAAAGACAACAGAAAACACGACAAAAAGCTTAGCAAAAAGACAACAAAAAGAGAGCAACAACAAAAACAACAAAAAAAAGATGATAAAGAAAACAAAAAGACAACAAAAAAGACTACAAAAAAGATGATAAACAAAAAAGACTACAAAAGACAACAAAAAGACAACATAAAAACACGACAAAAAAAACAAACAATATGACAAAAAGATAACAAGGACGAAAAGACAAAAAAGAAAACAAGAAGATGACAAAAACTTGACAAAAAATAACAAAAAAGACGACAACAAAAGGACAACAAAAAGACAACGACGACAACAGACAAAACAACCAAAAACAGAAAGATGACAAAAAGACGACACAAAAGACAACAAAAAGATGACAAAAAATACAACAAAAAGACGACAAAAATAACAAAAAAGATGACAAAAAGACAACAAAAGTACAACAAAAAGATGACAAATAAGACAACAAAAGTAAAACAAAAAAACAACACAAAAGACAACAAAAAGATGACAAAAGACAACACAAAACACGACATCAAAAAATATGACAAAAAGATAAAAGGACAACAAAAGGACAACAAGACAAAAAAGACAACAAGAAGATAACAAAAAGACGACAAAAACATGACAAAATAAGACGACAAAAGACAACCAAAAACAGAAAGATGACAAAAAAGTCAACAAAAAGACAACACAAAAGACAACAAAAAGACGACAAAAATAACAAAAAAGATGACAAAAATAACAAGCTGACAAAAAGACAACAAAAGTACAACAAAAAAATGACAAATAAGACCACAAAAAAGACAACAAAAGTAAAACAAAAAGACAACAACAAAAGCAAAAAAGACAGCAAAAAGACAACTAAAGAGACAACAAAAAGACAACACAAAACATGACAAAAAATATGACAAAAAGATAACAAAAGGACGACAAAAGGACAAGACAAAAAAGACAACAAGATGACAACAAAAAGACGACAAAAACATGACAAAAAATAACAAAAGACGACAACAAGACAACAAAAGGACAACAAAAAGACAACGACAACAACAGACAAAATAAGACGACAAGACAACCAAAAACAGAAAGATGACAAAAAGACAACAAAAAGACAACACAAAAGATGACAAAAATAACAAAAAAGATGACAAAAAGACAACAAAAGTAAAACAAAAAGACAACAAAAGGACAACAACAAAAGCAAAAAAGACAACAAAAGACAGCAAAAAGACGACTAAAGAGACAACAAAAAGACAACACAAAACATGACAAAAAATATGACAAAAAGATAAAAGGACAACAAAAGGACAACAAGACAAAAAAGACAAGAAGATGACAACAAAAAGACGACAAAAACATGACAAAACATAACAAAAAGACAACTAAAAAGACGACAAAAAGCTTAGCAAAAAGACAACAAAAAGATGACAAAAAAGATGATAAAGAAAACAAAAAGATGACAAAAAAGACTACAAAAAGAGCAACAACAAAAAGACAACAAAAAATATAACAAAAAACAAAAAAAGACTAGAAAAGACAACAAAAAGACAACACAAAACACGACAAAAAAATAAAAAATATGACAAAAAGATAACAAAAGGACAAGGACAACAAGAAAAGACAACAAGAAGATGACAACAAAAAGGCAACTGAAAAGACGACAGAACAAAAATACGAAAAAAAGATGATAAACAAAAAAGACAAATAAAAGATGACAAAAAGACGACAAAAAAGACGACAAAAACATGACAAAAAGAGAACAACAAAAACAACAAAAAGATGATAAAGAAAACAAAAAATAAAAAAAGACTACAAAAGACAACAAAAAGAGAGCAACAACAAAAAGAGAGCAACAACAAAAAGACGACAAAAAAGATGATAAAGAAAACAAAAAAGACTACAAAAGACAACACAAAAGACGACATCAAAAAATATGACAAAAAGTTAACAAAAGGACAACAAGGACGACAAGACAAAAAAGACAACAAGAAGATAACAAAAAGACGACAAAAACATGACAGAAACATGACAAAAAATGACAAAAAAGAAGACAACAAGACAACAAAAAGACGACGACAACAGACAAAATAAGACAAAAGACAACCAAAAACAGAAAGATGACAAAAAGACGACAAAAAAGTCAACACAAAAGACAACACAAAACACGACAAAAAATAACAAAAAACATGACAAAAAATAACAAAAAAGACGACAACAAAAGGACAACAAAAAGACGACGACAACAGACAAAACAACCAAAAACAGAAAGATGACAAAAAGACGACAGAAAAGACAACAAAAAGTAAAACAAAAAGACGACAAAAATAACAAAAAAGACGACAAAAAAGACGACAAAAGTACAACAAAAGTACAACAAAAAGATGACAAATAAGACCACAAAAAAGACAACAAAAGTAAAACAAAAAGACAACAACAAAAGCAAAAAAGACAGCAAAAAGACAACTGAAGAGACAACAAAAAGACAACACAAAACATGACAAAAAATATGACAAAAAGATAACAAAAGGACGACAAAAGGACAAGACAAAAAAGACAACAAGATGACAACAAAAAGACGACAAAAACATGACAAAAAATAACAAAAGACGACAACAAGACAACAAAAGGACAACAAAAAGACAACGAAAACAACAGACAAAATAAGACGACAAGACAACCAAAAACAGAAAGATGACAAAAAGACAACAAAAAGACAACACAAAAGATGACAAAAATAACAAAAAAGATGACAAAAAGACAACAAAAGTAAAACAAAAAGACAACAAAAGGACAACAACAAAAGCAAAAAAGACAACAAAAGACAGCAAAAAGACGAGAAGAGACAACAAAAAGACAACACAAAACATGACAAAAAATAACAAAAAATATGACAAAAAGATGACAAAAGGACAACAAAAGGACAACAAGACAAAAAAGACAAGAAGATGACAACAAAAAGACGACAAAAACATGACAAAAAATAACAAAAAGACGACTAAAAAGACAAAAAGCTTAGCAACAACAAAAAGACAACAAAAAATATAACAAAAAAACAAAAAAAGACTAGAAAAGACAACAAAAAGACAACACAAAACACGACAAAAAAATAAAAAATATGACAAAAAGATAACAAAAGGACAACAAGGACAACAAGAAAAGACAACAAGAAGATGACAACAAAAAGGCAACTGAAAAAACGACAGAACAAAAATACGAAAAAAAGATGATAAACAAAAAAGACAAATAAAAGATGACAAAAAGAGAACAAAAACAACAAAAAGATGACAAAGAAAACAAAAAAACAAAAAAGACTACAAAAGACAACACAAAACACAACATCAAAAAATATGACAAAAAGATAAAAGGACAACAAAAGGACTACAAGGACGACAACAGACAAAATAAGACAACAAAAGACAACCAAAAACAGAAAGATGACAAAAAGACGACAAAAAAGTCAACAAAAAGACAACACAAAAGACAACAAAAAGACGACAAAAATAACAAAAAAGATGACAAAAAGACAACAAAAGTACAACAAAAAGATGACAAAGACCACAAAAAAGACAACAAAAGTAAAACAAAAAGACAACACAAAAAGATGACAAAAAAAACAAAAAAGACGACAAAAACATAACAAAAAAGATGACAAAAATAACAAGCTGACAAAAAGACAACAAAAGTACAACAACAAAAATTACAAATAAGACCACAAAAAAGACAACAAAAGTAAAACAAAAAGACAACAACAAAAGCAAAAAAGACAGCAAAAAGACGACTGAAGAGACAACAAAAAGACAACACAAAACATGACAAAAAATATGACAAAAAGATAACAAAAGGACGACAAAAGGACAAGACAAAAAAGACAACAAGATGACAACAAAAAGACGACAAAAACATGACAAAAAATAACAAAAGACGACAACAAGACAACAAAAGGACAACAAAAAGACAACGACAACAACAGACAAAATAAGACGACAAGACAACCAAAAACAGAAAGATGACAAAAAGACAACAAAAAGACAACACAAAAGATGACAAAAATAACAAAAAAGATGACAAAAAGACAACAAAAGTAAAACAAAAAGACAACAAAAGGACAACAAAAGCAAAAAAGACAACAAAAGACAGCAAAAAGACAACTGAAGAGACAACAAAAAGACAACACAAAACATGACAAAAAATAACAAAAAATATGACAAAAAGATGACAAAAGGACAACAAAAGGACAACAAGACAAAAAAGACAAGAAGATGACAACAAAAAGACGACAAAAACATGACAAAAAATAACAAAAAGACGACTAAAAAGACGACAAAAAGCTTAGCAACAACAAAAAGACAACAAAAAATATAACAAAAAAAAAAAAAGACTAGAAAAGACAACAAAAAGACAACACAAAACACGACAAAAAAATAAAAAATATGACAAAAAGATAACAAAAGGACAACAAGGACAACAAGAAGATGACAACAAAAAGGCAACTGAAAAGACGACAGAACAAAAATACGAAAGAAAAGATGATAAACAAAAAAGACAAATAAAAGATGACAAAAAGACGACAAAAACATGACAAAAAGAGAACAACAAAAACAACAAAAAGATGATAAAGAAAACAAAAAAACAAAAAAGACTACAAAAGACAACAAAAAGAGAGCAACAACAAAAAGACGACAAAAAAGATGATAAAGAAAACAAAAAACAAAAAAGACTACAAAAGACAACACAAAACACGACATCATAAAATATGACAAAAAGATAACAAAAGGACGACAAGGACGACAAGGACGACAAGACAAAAAAGACAACAAGAAGATAACAAAGACGACAAAAACATGACAGAAACATGACAAAAAATGACAAAAAAGAAGACAACAAGACAACAAAAAGACAACGACGACAACAGACAAAATAAGACGACAAAAGACAACCAAAAACAGAAAGATAACAAAAAGACAACACAAAAGACAACAAAAAGACGACAAATAAGACCACAAAAAAGACAACAAAAGGACAACAACAAAAGCAAAAAAGACAACAAAAGACAGCAAAAAGACGACTAAAGAGACAACAAAAAGACAACACAAAACATGACAAAAAATATGACAAAAAGATAACAAAAGGACAACAAGAAAAGACAACAAGAAGATGACAACAAAAAGACAACAGAAAACACGACAAAAAGCTTAGCAAAAAGACAACAAAAAGAGAGCAACAACAAAAACAACAAAAAAGATGATAAAGAAAACAAAAAGACAACAAAAAAGACTACAAAAAAGATGATAAACAAAAAAGACTACAAAAGACAACAAAAAGACAACACAAAACACGACAAAAAATAACAAAAAATATGACAAAAAGATAACAAGGACGACAAGACAAAAAAGACAACAAGAAGATGACAAAAACATGACAAAAAATAACAAAAAAGACGACAACAAAAGGACAACAAAAAGACAACGACGACAACAGACATAACAACCAAAAACAGAAAGATGACAAAAAGACGACACAAAAGACAACAAAAAGATGACAAAAAATACAACAAAAAGACGACAAAAATAACAAAAAAGATGACAAAAAGACAACAAAAGTACAACAAAAAGATGACAAATAAGACAACAAAAGTAAAACAAAAAAACAACACAAAAGACAACAAAAAGACGACAAAAGACAACACAAAACACGACATCAAAAAATATGACAAAAAGATAAAAGGACAACAAAAGGACAACAAGACAAAAAAGACAACAAGAACAAAAAGACGACAAAAACATGACAAAATAAGACGACAAAAGACAACCAAAAACAGAAAGATGACAAAAAAGTCAACAAAAAGACAACAAAAAGACGACAAAAATAACAAAAAAGATGACAAAAATAACAAGCTGACAAAAAGACAACAAAAGTACAACAAAAAGATGACACATAAGACCACAAAAAAGACAACAAAAGTAAAACAAAAAGACAACAACAAAAGCAAAAAAGACAGCAAAAAGACAACTAAAGAGACAACAAAAAGACAACACAAAACATGACAAAAAGATAACAAAAGGACGACAAAAGGACAAGACAAAAAAGACAACAAGATGACAACAAAAAGACGACAAAAACATGACAAAAAATAACAAAAGACGACAACAAGACAACAAAAGGACAACAAAAAGACAACGACAACAACAGACAAAATAAGACGACAAGACAACCAAAAACAGAAAGATGACAAAAAGACAACAAAAAGACAACACAAAAGATGACAAAAATAACAAAAAAGATGACAAAAAGACAACAAAAGTAAAACAAAAAGACAACAAAAGGACAACAACAAAAGCAAAAAAGACAACAAAAGACAGCAAAAAGACAACTGAAGAGACAACAAAAAGACAACACAAAACATGACAAAAAATATGACAAAAAGATAACAAAAGGACGACATAAGGACAAGACGAAAAAGACAACAAGATGACAACAAAAAGACGACAAAAACATGACAAAAAATAACAAAAGACGACAAGACAACAAAAGGACAACAAAAAGACAACGACAACAACAGACAAAATAAGACGACAAGACAACCAAAAACAGAAAGATGACAAAAAGACAACAAAAAGACAACAACAAAAGCAAAAAAGACAACAAAAGACAGCAAAAAGACGACTGAAGAGACAACAAAAAGTCAACACAAAACATGACAAAAAATAACAAAAAATATGACAAAAAGATGACAAAAATAACAAAAAAGATGACAAAAAGACAACAAAAGTACAACAAAAAGATGACAAATAAGACAACAAAAGTAAAACAAAAAAACAACACAAAAGACAACAAAAAGACGACAAAAGACAACACAAAACACGACATCAAAAAATATGACAAAAAAGGACAACAAAAGGACAACAAGACAAAAAAGACAACAAGAACAAAAAGACGACAAAAACATGACAAAATAAGACGACAAAAGACAACCAAAAACAGAAAGATGACAAAAAAGTCAACAAAAAGACAACACAAAAGACAACAAAAAGACGACAAAAATAACAAAAAAGATGACAAAAATAACAAGCTGACAAAAAGACAACAAAAGTACAACAAAAAGATGACACATAAGACCACAAAAAAGACAACAAAAGTAAAACAAAAAGACAACAACAAAAGCAAAAAAGACAGCAAAAAGACAACTAAAGAGACAACAAAAAGACAACACAAAACATGACAAAAAATATGACAAAAAGATAACAAAAGGACGACAAAAGGACAAGACAAAAAAGACAACAAGATGACAACAAAAAGACGACAAAAACATGACAAAAAATAACAAAAGACGACAACAAGACAACAAAAGGACAACAAAAAGACAACGACAACAACAGACAAAATAAGACGACAAGACAACCAAAAACAGAAAGATGACAAAAAGACAACAAAAAGACAACACAAAAGATGACAAAAATAACAAAAAAGATGACAAAAAGACAACAAAAGTAAAACAAAAAGACAACAAAAGGACAACAACAAAAGCAAAAAAGACAACAAAAGACAGCAAAAAGACAACTGAAGAGACAACAAAAAGACAACACAAAACATGACAAAAAATATGACAAAAAGATAACAAAAGGACGACATAAGGACAAGACGAAAAAGACAACAAGATGACAACAAAAAGACGACAAAAACATGACAAAAAATAACAAAAGACGACAAGACAACAAAAGGACAACAAAAAGACAACGACAACAACAGACAAAATAAGACGACAAGACAACCAAAAACAGAAAGATGACAAAAAGACAACAAAAAGACAACACAAAAGATGACAAAAATAACAAAAAAGATGACAAAAAGACAACAAAAGTAAAACAAAAAGACAACAAAAGGACAACAACAAAAGCAAAAAAGACAACAAAAGACAGCAAAAAGACAACTGAAGAGACAACAAAAAGACAACACAAAACATGACAAAAAATAACAAAAAATATGACAAAAAGATGACAAAAGGACAACAAAAGGACAACAAGACAAAAAAGACAAGAAGATGACAACAAAAAGACGACAAAAACATGACAAAAAATAACAAAAAGACGACTAAAAAGACGACAAAAAGCTTAGCAACAACAAAAAGACAACAAAAAATATAACAAAAAAAAAAAAAGACTAGAAAAGACAACAAAAAGACAACACAAAACACGACAAAAAAATAAAAAATATGACAAAAAGATAACAAAAGGACAACAAGGACAACAAGAAGATGACAACAAAAAGGCAACTGAAAAGACGACAGAACAAAAATACGAAAGAAAAGATGATAAACAAAAAAGACAAATAAAAGATGACAAAAAGACGACAAAAACATGACAAAAAGAGAACAACAAAAACAACAAAAAGATGATAAAGAAAACAAAAAAACAAAAAAGACTACAAAAGACAACAAAAAGAGAGCAACAACAAAAAGACGACAAAAAAGATGATAAAGAAAACAAAAAACAAAAAAGACTACAAAAGACAACACAAAACACAACATCAAAAAATATGACAAAAAGATAACAAAAGGACAACAAGGACGACAAGGACGACAAGACAAAAAAGACAACAAGAAGATAACAAAGACGACAAAAACATGACAGAAACCCATCCATCCATCCATCCATCGTCGTCCGCTTATCCGTGGTCGGGTCGCGGGGGGAGCAGCTCCAGCAAGGGACCCCAAACTTCCCTTTCCCGAGCCACATTAACCAGCTCTGACTGGGGGATCCCGAGGCGTTCCCAGGCCAGGTTGGAGATGTAATCCCTCCACCTAGTCCTGGGTCTTCCCCGAGGCCTCCTCCCAGCTGGACGTGCCTGGAACACCTCCCTAGGGAGGCGCCCAGGGGGCATCCTTACCAGATGCCCGAACCACCTCAACTGGCTCCTTTCGACGTGAAGGAGCAGCGGCTCTACTCCGAGCTCCTCACGGATGACTGAGCTTCTCACCCTATCTCTAAGGGAGACGCCAGCCACCCTCCTGAGGAAACCCATTTCGGCCGCTTGTACCCTGGATCTCGTTCTTTCGGTCATGACCCAACCTTCATGACCATAGGTGAGGGTAGGAACGAAAACTGACCGGTAGATCGAGAGCTTTGCCTTCCGGCTCAGCTCTCTTTTCGTCACAACGGTGCGATAAACTGAATGTAATACCGCCCACGCTGCGCCGATTCTCCGACCAGTCTCCCGCTCCATTGTCCCCTCACTCGCGAACAAGACCCCAAGGTACTTAAACTCCTTCACTTGGGGTAAGGACTCATTCCCTACCTGGAGAAGGCACTCCATCGGTTTCCTGCTGAGAACCATGGCCTCAGATTTAGAGGTGCTGATCCTCATCCCAGCCGCTTCACACTCGGCTGCAAAACGATCCAGTGAGTGCTGAAGGTCACAGGCCGATGATGCCATCAGGACCACATCATCTGCAAAGAGCAGCGATGAGATCCCGAGCCCACCGAACTGCAACCCCTCCCTACCACGACTACGCCTCGATATCCTGTCCATAAATACTACGAACAGGATTGGTGACAAAGCGCAGCCCTGGCGGAGGCCAACCCTCACCTGAAACGTGTCCGACTTACTGCCGAGAACCCGGACACAGCTCTCGCTTTGGTCATACAGAGATTGGATGGCCCTGAGAAGGGACCCCCTCACCCCATACTCCCGCAGCACCTCCCACAAAGTCTCCCGGGGGACCCGGTCATATGCCTTCTCCAGATCCACAAAACACATGTAGACTGGATGGGCATACTCCCAGGCTCCCTCCAGGATCCTTGCTAGAGTAAAGAGCTGATCCGTTGTTCCACGACCAGGACGGAATCCGCATTGTTCCTCTTCCACCTGAGGTTCGACTATCGGCCGAACCCTCCTTTCCAGCACCTTGGAGTAGACTTTACCAGGGAGGCTGAGAAGTGTGATACCCCTGTAATTGGTACACACCCTCTGGTCCCCCTTTTTGAAGAGGGGAACCACCACCCCGGTCTGCCACTCCTTTGGCACTGTCCCAGACTTCCACGCAATGTTGAGTAGGCGTGTCAACCAAGACAGCCCCTCCACACCCAGAGCTTTCAACATTTCTGGACGGATCTCATCAATCCCTGGGGCTTTGCCACTGTGGAGTTGTTTGACTACCTCAGTGACCTCCACCAGGGAAATTGACGACAATCCCCCATCATCCTCCAGCTCTGCCTCTAACAAAGAGCGCGCATCAGCTGGATTTAGGAGTTCCTCAAAGTGCTCCTTCCACCGCCCTATTACCTCCTCAGTTGAGGTCAACAACGTCCCATCCTTACTGTACACAGCTTGGATGGTTCCCCGCTTCCCCCTTCTGAGGTGGCGGACGGTTTTCCAGAAGCGCCTTGGTGCCGACCGAAAGTCCTTCTCCATGTCTTCTCCGAACTTCTCCCACACCCGCTGCTTTGCCTCTTTCACGGCAGAGGCTGCAGTCCTTCGGGCCCGTCGGTACCTTGCAACTGCCTCCGGAGTCCTCTGGGATAACATATCCCGGAAAGACTCCTTCTTCAGTCGGACGGCTTCCCTGACCACCGGTGTCCACCACGGTGTTCGAGGGTTACCGCCCCTTGAGGCACCCAAGACCCTAAGACCACAGCTCCCTGCCGCAGCTTCAGCAATGGAAACTTTGAACATTGTCCACTCAGGTTCAATGCCCCCAGCCTCCACAGGGATGCACGAAAAGCTCCGCCGGAGGTGTGAGTTGAAGGTCTGTCGGACAGGAGCTTCCTCCAGACGTTCCCAATTTACCCGCACCACCCGTTTGGGCTTACCAGGTCTGTCCAGAGTCTTCCCCCACCCCCTGACCCAACTCACCACCAGATGGTGATCAGTTGACAGCTCCGCCCCTCTCTTTACCCGAGTGTCCAAAACATACGGCCTCAAATCAGATGAAACGATTATAAAATCGATCATTGACCTTCGGCCTAGGGTGCTCTGGTACCAAGTACACTTATGAGCATCCCTATGTTCGAACATGGTGTTTGTTATAGACAATCCATGACTAGCACAGAAGTCCAATAACAGACAACCACTCTGGTTTAGATCAGGGAGGCCGTTCCTCCCAATCACGCCTCTCCATGTATCTCCGTCATTGCCCACATGTGCGTTGAAGTCCCCCAGCAGAACTATGGAGTCCCCCTCCGGAGCCCCATACAGGACTCCATTCAAGGTCTCCAAGAAGGCCGAATACTCTGAACTCTTGTTTGGTGCATATGCACAAACAACAGTCAGAGTTTTCCCCCCAACAACCCGCAGGCGTAGGGAGGCGACCCTCTCGTCTACAGGGGTAAACTCCAACGTTGCGGCGCTCAGCCGGGGACTTGTGAGTATCCCCACACCCGCCTGGCGCCTCACACCCTGGGCAACTCCGGAGAAGAAAAGAGTCCAACCCCTCTCCAGGAGTACGGTTCCAGAACCGAGACTATGCGTAGAGGTAAGCCCCACCAGATCCAACTGGTAGCGCTCCACCTCACGCACAAGTTCCGGCTCCTTCCCCCACAGCGAGGTGACATTCCATGTCCCCAGAGCCAGCCTCTGCTGCCCGGGTCTGGTCCGTCGAGGCCCCTGACCTTCACCGCCACCCGTGTGGCAGCGCACCCGACCCCAGCGGTTCCTCCCACAGGTGGTGGGCCCATGGGCTGGAGAGATAGGTGCCACGTAGCTTTTTCGGGCTGTGCCCGGCCGGGCTCCGTGGCAAACCCGGCCACCAGACGCTCGCTGACGAGCCCTCCCTCTGGGCCTGGCTCCAGACGGGGGCCCCGGGCTTCCTCCGGGCAGGGTCTCTCTATCCCTTCCTCGTTTATTCATAGGGTCTTTTGAACCATTCTTCGTCTGGCCCCTCACCTGAGACCACTTTGCCATGGGAGACCCTACCAGGAGCACAAAGCTCCAGACAACACAGCCCTCAGGTTCATAGGGACACCCAAACCTCTCCACCACGATAAGGTGATGGTTCCCGGAGAGAAACATGACAAAAAATGACAAAAAAGAAGACAACAAGACAACAAAAAGACAACGACGACAACAGACAAAATAAGACGACAAAAGACAACCAAAAACAGAAAGATAACAAAAAGACAACACAAAAGACAACAAAAAGACGACAAATAAGACCACAAAAAAGACAACAAAAGGACAACAACAAAAGCAAAAAAGACAACAAAAGACAGCAAAAAGACGACTAAAGAGACAACAAAAAGACAACACAAAACATGACAAAAAATATGACAAAAAGATAACAAAAGGACAACAAGAAAAGACAACAAGAAGATGACAACAAAAAGACAACAGAAAACACGACAAAAAGCTTAGCAAAAAGACAACAAAAAGAGAGCAACAACAAAAACAACAAAAAAGATGATAAAGAAAACAAAAAGACAACAAAAAAGACTACAAAAAAGATGATAAACAAAAAAGACTACAAAAGACAACAAAAAGACAACACAAAACACGACAAAAAATAACAAAAAATATGACAAAAAGATAACAAGGACGACAAGACAAAAAAGACAACAAGAAGATGACAAAAACATGACAAAAAATAACAAAAAAGACGACAACAAAAGGACAACAAAAAGACAACGACGACAACAGACAAAACAACCAAAAACAGAAAGATGACAAAAAGACGACACAAAAGACAACAAAAAGATGACAAAAAATACAACAAAAAGACGACAAAAATAACAAAAAAGATGACAAAAAGACAACAAAAGTACAACAAAAAGATGACAAATAAGACAACAAAAGTAAAACAAAAAAACAACACAAAAGACAACAAAAAGACGACAAAAGACAACACAAAACACGACATCAAAAAATATGACAAAAAGATAAAAGGACAACAAAAGGACAACAAGACAAAAAAGACAACAAGAACAAAAAGACGACAAAAACATGACAAAATAAGACGACAAAAGACAACCAAAAACAGAAAGATGACAAAAAAGTCAACAAAAAGACAACACAAAAGACAACAAAAAGACGACAAAAATAACAAAAAAGATGACAAAAATAACAAGCTGACAAAAAGACAACAAAAGTACAACAAAAAGATGACACATAAGACCACAAAAAAGACAACAAAAGTAAAACAAAAAGACAACAACAAAAGCAAAAAAGACAGCAAAAAGACAACTAAAGAGACAACAAAAAGACAACACAAAACATGACAAAAAGATAACAAAAGGACGACAAAAGGACAAGACAAAAAAGACAACAAGATGACAACAAAAAGACGACAAAAACATGACAAAAAATAACAAAAGACGACAACAAGACAACAAAAGGACAACAAAAAGACAACGACAACAACAGACAAAATAAGACGACAAGACAACCAAAAACAGAAAGATGACAAAAAGACAACAAAAAGACAACACAAAAGATGACAAAAATAACAAAAAAGATGACAAAAAGACAACAAAAGTAAAACAAAAAGACAACAAAAGGACAACAACAAAAGCAAAAAAGACAACAAAAGACAGCAAAAAGACAACTGAAGAGACAACAAAAAGACAACACAAAACATGACAAAAAATATGACAAAAAGATAACAAAAGGACGACATAAGGACAAGACGAAAAAGACAACAAGATGACAACAAAAAGACGACAAAAACATGACAAAAAATAACAAAAGACGACAAGACAACAAAAGGACAACAAAAAGACAACGACAACAACAGACAAAATAAGACGACAAGACAACCAAAAACAGAAAGATGACAAAAAGACAACAAAAAGACAACAACAAAAGCAAAAAAGACAACAAAAGACAGCAAAAAGACGACTGAAGAGACAACAAAAAGACAACACAAAACATGACAAAAAATAACAAAAAATATGACAAAAAGATGACAAAAATAACAAAAAAGATGACAAAAAGACAACAAAAGTACAACAAAAAGATGACAAATAAGACAACAAAAGTAAAACAAAAAAACAACACAAAAGACAACAAAAAGACGACAAAAGACAACACAAAACACGACATCAAAAAATATGACAAAAAAGGACAACAAAAGGACAACAAGACAAAAAAGACAACAAGAACAAAAAGACGACAAAAACATGACAAAATAAGACGACAAAAGACAACCAAAAACAGAAAGATGACAAAAAAGTCAACAAAAAGACAACACAAAAGACAACAAAAAGACGACAAAAATAACAAAAAAGATGACAAAAATAACAAGCTGACAAAAAGACAACAAAAGTACAACAAAAAGATGACACATAAGACCACAAAAAAGACAACAAAAGTAAAACAAAAAGACAACAACAAAAGCAAAAAAGACAGCAAAAAGACAACTAAAGAGACAACAAAAAGACAACACAAAACATGACAAAAAATATGACAAAAAGATAACAAAAGGACGACAAAAGGACAAGACAAAAAAGACAACAAGATGACAACAAAAAGACGACAAAAACATGACAAAAAATAACAAAAGACGACAACAAGACAACAAAAGGACAACAAAAAGACAACGACAACAACAAACAAAATAAGACGACAAGACAACCAAAAACAGAAAGATGACAAAAAGACAACAAAAAGACAACACAAAAGATGACAAAAATAACAAAAAAGATGACAAAAAGACAACAAAAGTAAAACAAAAAGACAACAAAAGGACAACAACAAAAGCAAAAAAGACAACAAAAGACAGCAAAAAGACAACTGAAGAGACAACAAAAAGACAACACAAAACATGACAAAAAATATGACAAAAAGATAACAAAAGGACGACATAAGGACAAGACGAAAAAGACAACAAGATGACAACAAAAAGACGACAAAAACATGACAAAAAATAACAAAAGACGACAAGACAACAAAAGGACAACAAAAAGACAACGACAACAACAGACAAAATAAGACGACAAGACAACCAAAAACAGAAAGATGACAAAAAGACAACAAAAAGACAACACAAAAGATGACAAAAATAACAAAAAAGATGACAAAAAGACAACAAAAGTAAAACAAAAAGACAACAAAAGGACAACAACAAAAGCAAAAAAGACAACAAAAGACAGCAAAAAGACAACTGAAGAGACAACAAAAAGACAACACAAAACATGACAAAAAATAACAAAAAATATGACAAAAAGATGACAAAAGGACAACAAAAGGACAACAAGACAAAAAAGACAAGAAGATGACAACAAAAAGACGACAAAAACATGACAAAAAATAACAAAAAGACGACTAAAAAGACGACAAAAAGCTTAGCAACAACAAAAAGACAACAAAAAATATAACAAAAAAAAAAAGACTAGAAAAGACAACAAAAAGACAACACAAAACACGACAAAAAAATAAAAAATATGACAAAAAGATAACAAAAGGACAACAAGGACAACAAGAAGATGACAACTGAAAAGACGACAGAACAAAAATACGAAAGAAAAGATGATAAACAAAAAAGACAAATAAAAGATGACAAAAAGACGACAAAAACATGACAAAAAGAGAACAACAAAAACAACAAAAAGATGATAAAGAAAACAAAAAAACAAAAAAGACTACAAAAGACAACAAAAAGAGAGCAACAACAAAAAGACGACAAAAAAGATGATAAAGAAAACAAAAAACAAAAAAGACTACAAAAGACAACACAAAACACAACATCAAAAAATATGACAAAAAGATAACAAAAGGACAACAAGGACGACAAGGACGACAAGACAAAAAAGACAACAAGAAGATAACAAAGACGACAAAAACATGACAGAAACATGACAAAAAATGACAAAAAAGAAGACAACAAGACAACAAAAAGACAACGACGACAACAGACAAAATAAGACGACAAAAGACAACCAAAAACAGAAAGATAACAAAAAGACAACACAAAAGACAACAAAAAGACGACAAATAAGACCACAAAAAAGACAACAAAAGGACAACAACAAAAGCAAAAAAGACAACAAAAGACAGCAAAAAGACGACTAAAGAGACAACAAAAAGACAACACAAAACATGACAAAAAATATGACAAAAAGATAACAAAAGGACAACAAGAAAAGACAACAAGAAGATGACAACAAAAAGACAACAGAAAACACGACAAAAAGCTTAGCAAAAAGACAACAAAAAGAGAGCAACAACAAAAACAACAAAAAAGATGATAAAGAAAACAAAAAGACAACAAAAAAGACTACAAAAAAGATGATAAACAAAAAAGACTACAAAAGACAACAAAAAGACAACACAAAACACGACAAAAAATAACAAAAAATATGACAAAAAGATAACAAGGACGACAAGACAAAAAAGACAACAAGAAGATGACAAAAACATGACAAAAAATAACAAAAAAGACGACAACAAAAGGACAACAAAAAGACAACGACGACAACAGACATAACAACCAAAAACAGAAAGATGACAAAAAGACGACACAAAAGACAACAAAAAGATGACAAAAAATACAACAAAAAGACGACAAAAATAACTAAAAATATGATAAAGAAAACAAAAAAACAAAAAAGACTACAAAAGACAACAAAAAGAGAGCAACAACAAAAAGACGACAAAAAAGATGATAAAGAAAACAAAAAACAAAAAAGACTACAAAAGACAACACAAAACACGACATCAAAAAATATGACAAAAAGATAACAAAAGGACAACAAGGACGACAAGACAAAAAAGACAACAAGAAGATAACAAAGACGACAAAAACATGACAGAAACATGACAAAAAATGACAAAAAAGAAGACAACAAGACAACAAAAAGACAACGACGACAACAGACAAAATAAGACGACAAAAGACAACCAAAAACAGAAAGATAACAAAAAGACAACACAAAAGACAACAAAAAGACGACAAATAAGACCACAAAAAAGACAACAAAAGGACAACAACAAAAGCAAAAAAGACAACAAAAGACAGCAAAAAGACGACTAAAGAGACAACAAAAAGACAACACAAAACATGACAAAAAATATGACAAAAAGATAACAAAAGGACAACAAGAAAAGACAACAAGAAGATGACAACAAAAAGACAACAGAAAACACGACAAAAAGCTTAGCAAAAAGACAACAAAAAGAGAGCAACAACAAAAACAACAAAAAAGATGATAAAGAAAACAAAAAGACAACAAAAAAGACTACAAAAAAGATGATAAACAAAAAAGACTACAAAAGACAACAAAAAGACAACACAAAACACGACAAAAAATAACAAAAAATATGACAAAAAGATAACAAGGACGACAAGACAAAAAAGTCAACAAGAAGATGACAAAAACATGACAAAAAATAACAAAAAAGACGACAACAAAAGGACAACAAAAAGACAACGACGACAACAGACAAAACAACCAAAAACAGAAAGATGACAAAAAGACGACACAAAAGACAACAAAAAGATGACAAAAAATACAACAAAAAGACGACAAAAATAACAAAAAAGATGACAAAAAGACAACAAAAGTACAACAAAAAGATGACAAATAAGACAACAAAAGTAAAACAAAAAAACAACACAAAAGACAACAAAAAGACGACAAAAGACAACACAAAACACAACATCAAAAAATATGACAAAAAGATAAAAGGACAACAAAAGGACAACAAGACAAAAAAGACAACAAGAACAAAAAGACGACAAAAACATGACAAAATAAGACGACAAAAGACAACCAAAAACAGAAAGATGACAAAAAAGTCAACAAAAAGACAACACAAAAGACAACAAAAAGACGACAAAAATAACAAAAAAGATGACAAAAATAACAAGCTGACAAAAAGACAACAAAAGTAAAACAAAAAGATGACACATAAGACCACAAAAAAGACAACAAAAGTAAAACAAAAAGACAACAACAAAAGCAAAAAAGACAGCAAAAAGACAACTAAAGAGACAACAAAAAGACAACACAAAACATGACAAAAAATATGACAAAAAGATAACAAAAGGACGACAAAAGGACAAGACAAAAAAGACAACAAGATGACAACAAAAAGACGACAAAAACATGACAAAAAATAACAAAAGACGACAACAAGACAACAAAAGGACAACAAAAAGACAACGACAACAACAGACAAAATAAGACGACAAGACAACCAAAAACAGAAAGATGACAAAAAGACAACAAAAAGACAACACAAAAGATGACAAAAATAACAAAAAAGATGACAAAAAAAGACAACAAAAGTAAAACAAAAAGACAACAAAAGGACAACAACAAAAGCAAAAAAGACAACAAAAGACAGCAAAAAGACAACTGAAGAGACAACAAAAAGACAACACAAAACATGACAAAAAATATGACAAAAAGATAACAAAAGGACGACATAAGGACAAGACGAAAAAGACAAGAAGATGACAACAAAAAGACGACAAAAACATGACAAAAAATAACAAAAAGACGACTAAAAAGACGACAAAAAGCTTAGCAACAACAAAAAGACATCAAAAAATATAACAAAAAAACAAAAAAAGACTAGAAAAGACAACCAAAAGACAACACAAAACACGACAAAAAAATAAAAAATATGACAAAAAGATAACAAAAGGACAACAAGGACAACAAGAAGATGACAACAAAAAGGCAACTGAAAAGACGACAGAACAAAAATACGAAAGAAAAGATGATAAACAAAAAAGACAAATAAAAGATGACAAAAAGACGACAAAAACATGACAAAAAGAGAACAACAAAAACAACAAAAAGATGATAAAGAAAACAAAAAAACAAAAAAGACTACAAAAGACAACAAAAAGAGAGCAACAACAAAAAGACGACAAAAAAGATGATAAAGAAAACAAAAAACAAAAAAGACTACAAAAGACAACACAAAACACGACATCAAAAAATATGACAAAAAGATAACAAAAGGACAACAAGGACGACAAGGACGACAAGACAAAAAAGACAACAAGAAGATAACAAAGACGACAAAAACATGACAGAAACATGACAAAAAATGACAAAAAAGAAGACAACAAGACAACAAAAAGACAACGACGACAACAGACAAAATAAGACGACAAAAGACAACCAAAAACAGAAAGATAACAAAAAGACAACACAAAAGACAACAAAAGACGACAAATAAGACCACAAAAAAGACAACAAAAGGACAACAACAAAAGCAAAAAAGACAACAAAAGACAGCAAAAAGACGACTAAAGAGACAACAAAAAGACAACACAAAACATGACAAAAAATATGACAAAAAGATAACAAAAGGACAACAAGAAAAGACAACAAGAAGATGACAACAAAAAGACAACAGAAAACACGACAAAAAGCTTAGCAAAAAGACAACAAAAAGAGAGCAACAACAAAAACAACAAAAAAGATGATAAAGAAAACAAAAAGACAACAAAAAAGACTACAAAAAAGATGATAAACAAAAAAGACTACAAAAGACAACAAAAAGACAACACAAAACACGACAAAAAATAACAAAAAATATGACAAAAAGATAACAAGCACGACAAGACAAAAAAGACAACAAGAAGATGACAAAAACATGACAAAAAATAACAAAAAAGACGACAACAAAAGGACAACAAAAAGACAACGACGACAACAGACAAAACAACCAAAAACAGAAAGATGACAAAAAGACGACACAAAAGACAACAAAAAGATGACAAAAAATACAACAAAAAGACGACAAAAATAACAAAAAAGATGACAAAAAGACAACAAAAGTACAACAAAAAGATGACAAATAAGACAACAAAAGTAAAACAAAAAAACAACACAAAAGACAACAAAAAGACGACAAAAGACAACACAAAACACGACATCAAAAAATATGACAAAAAGATAAAAGGACAACAAAAGGACAACAAGACAAAAAAGACAACAAGAACAAAAAGACGACAAAAACATGACAAAATAAGACGACAAAAGACAACCAAAAACAGAAAGATGACAAAAAAGTCAACAAAAAGACAACACAAAAGACAACAAAAAGACGACAAAAATAACAAAAAAGATGACAAAAATAACAAGCTGACAAAAAGACAACAAAAGTACAACAAAAAGATGACACATAAGACCACAAAAAAGACAACAAAAGTAAAACAAAAAGACAACAACAAAAGCAAAAAAGACAGCAAAAAGACAACTAAAGAGACAACAAAAAGACAACACAAAACATGACAAAAAATATGACAAAAAGATAACAAAAGGACGACAAAAGGACAAGACAAAAAAGACAACAAGATGACAACAAAAAGACGACAAAAACATGACAAAAAATAACAGAAGACGACAACAAGACAACAAAAGGACAACAAAAAGACAACGACAACAACAGACGAAATAAGACGACAAGACAACCAAAAACAGAAAGATGACAAAAAGACAACAAAAAGACAACACAAAAGATGACAAAAATAACAAAAAAGATGACAAAAAGACAACAAAAGTAAAACAAAAAGACAACAAAAGGACAACAACAAAAGCAAAAAAGACAACAAAAGACAAAATAAGACGACAAGACAACCAAAAACAGAAAGATGACAAAAAGACAACAAAAAGACAACACAAAAGATGACAAAAATAACAAAAAAGATGACAAAAAGACAACAAAAGTAAAACAAAAAGACAACAAAAGGACAACAACAAAAGCAAAAAAGACAACAAAAGACAGCAAAAAGACGACTGAAGAGACAACAAAAAGACAACACAAAACATGACAAAAAATAACAAAAAATATGACAAAAAGATGACAAAAATAACAAAAAAGATGACAAAAAGACAACAAAAGTACAACAAAAAGATGACAAATAAGACAACAAAAGTAAAACAAAAAAACAACACAAAAGACAACAAAAAGACGACAAAAGACAACACAAAACACGACATCAAAAAATATGACAAAAAGATAAAAGGACAACAAAAGGACAACAAGACAAAAAAGACAACAAGAACAAAAAGACGACAAAAACATGACAAAATAAGACGACAAAAGACAACCAAAAACAGAAAGATGACAAAAAAGTCAACAAAAAGACAACACAAAAGACAACAAAAAGACGACAAAAATAACAAAAAAGATGACAAAAATAACAAGCTGACAAAAAGACAACAAAAGTACAACAAAAAGATGACACATAAGACCACAAAAAAGACAACAAAAGTAAAACAAAAAGACAACAACAAAAGCAAAAAAGACAGCAAAAAGACAACTAAAGAGACAACAAAAAGACAACACAAAACATGACAAAAAATATGACAAAAAGATAACAAAAGGACAAGACAAAAAAGACAACAAGATGACAACAAAAAGACGACAAAAACATGACAAAAAATAACAAAAGACGACAACAAGACAACAAAAGGACAACAAAAAGACAACGACAACAACAGACAAAATAAGACGACAAGACAACCAAAAACAGAAAGATGACAAAAAGACAACAAAAAGACAACACAAAAGATGACAAAAATAACAAAAAAGATGACAAAAAGACAACAAAAGTAAAACAAAAAGACAACAAAAGGACAACAACAAAAGCAAAAAAGACAACAAAAGACAGCAAAAAGACAACTGAAGAGACAACAAAAAGACAACACAAAACATGACAAAAAATATGACAAAAAGATAACAAAAGGACGACATAAGGACAAGACGAAAAAGACAACAAGATGACAACAAAAAGACGACAAAAACATGACAAAAAATAACAAAAGACGACAAGACAACAAAAGGACAACAAAAAGACAACGACAACAACAGACAAAATAAGACAAGACAACCAAAAACAGAAAGATGACAAAAAGACAACAAAAAGACAACACAAAAGATGACAAAAATAACAAAAAAGATGACAAAAAGACAACAAAAGTAAAACAAAAAGACAACAAAAGGACAACAACAAAAGCAAAAAAGACAACAAAAGACAGCAAAAAGACAACTGAAGAGACAACAAAAAGACAACACAAAACATGACAAAAAATAACAAAACATATGACAAAAAGATGACAAAAGGACAACAAAAGGACAACAAGACAAAAAAGACAAGAAGATGACAACAAAAAGACGACAAAAACATGACAAAAAATAACAAAAAGACGACTAAAAAGACGACAAAAAGCTTAGCAACAACAAAAAGACAACAAAAAATATAACAAAAAAAAAAAAGACTAGAAAAGACAACAAAAAGACAACACAAAACACGACAAAAAAATAAAAAATATGACAAAAAGATAACAAAAGGACAACAAGGACAACAAGAAGATGACAACAAAAAGGCAACTGAAAAGACGACAGAACAAAAATACGAAAGAAAAGATGATAAACAAAAAAGACAAATAAAAGATGACAAAAAGACGACAAAAACATGACAAAAAGAGAACAACAAAAACAACAAAAAGATGATAAAGAAAACAAAAAAACAAAAAAGACTACAAAAGACAACAAAAAGAGAGCAACAACAAAAAGACGACAAAAAAGATGATAAAGAAAACAAAAAACAAAAAAGACTACAAAAGACAACACAAAACACAACATCAAAAAATAAGACAAAAAGATAACAAAAGGACAACAAGGACGACAAGGACGACAAGACAAAAAAGACAACAAGAAGATAACAAAGACGACAAAAACATGACAGAAACATGACAAAAAATGACAAAAAAGAAGACAACAAGACAACAAAAAGACAACGACGACAACAGACAAAATAAGACGACAAAAGACAACCAAAAACAGAAAGATAACAAAAAGACAACACAAAAGACAACAAAAAGACGACAAATAAGACCACAAAAAAGACAACAAAAGGACAACAACAAAAGCAAAAAAGACAACAAAAGACAGCAAAAAGACGACTAAAGAGACAACAAAAAGACAACACAAAACATGACAAAAAATATGACAAAAAGATAACAAAAGGACAACAAGAAAAGACAACAAGAAGATGACAACAAAAAGACAACAGAAAACACGACAAAAAGCTTAGCAAAAAGACAACAAAAAGAGAGCAACAACAAAAACAACAAAAAAGATGATAAAGAAAACAAAAAGACAACAAAAAAGACTACAAAAAAGATGATAAACAAAAAAGACTACAAAAGACAACAAAAAGACAACACAAAACACGACAAAAAATAACAAAAAATATGACAAAAAGATAACAAGGACGACAAGACAAAAAAGACAACAAGAAGATGACAAAAACATGACAAAAAATAACAAAAAAGACGACAACAAAAGGACAACAAAAAGACAACGACGACAACAGACATAACAACCAAAAACAGAAAGATGACAAAAAGACGACACAAAAGACAACAAAAAGATGACAAAAAATACAACAAAAAGACGACGAAAATAACTAAAAAGATGATAAAGAAAACAAAAAAACAAAAAAGACTACAAAAGACAACAAAAAGAGAGCAACAACAAAAAGACGACAAAAAAGATGATAAAGAAAACAAAAAACAAAAAAGACTACAAAAGACAACACAAAACACGACATCAAAAAATATGACAAAAAGATAACAAAAGGACAACAAGGACGACAAGACAAAAAAGACAACAAGAAGATAACAAAGACGACAAAAACATGACAGAAACATGACAAAAAATGACAAAAAAGAAGACAACAAGACAACAAAAAGACAACGACGACAACAGACAAAATAAGACGACAAAAGACAACCAAAAACAGAAAGATAACAAAAAGACAACACAAAAGACAACAAAAAGACGACAAATAAGACCACAAAAAAGACAACAAAAGGACAACAACAAAAGCAAAAAAGACAACAAAAGACAGCAAAAAGACGACTAAAGAGACAACAAAAAGACAACACAAAACATGACAAAAAATATGACAAAAAGATAACAAAAGGACAACAAGAAAAGACAACAAGAAGATGACAACAAAAAGACAACAGAAAACACGACAAAAAGCTTAGCAAAAAGACAACAAAAAGAGAGCAACAACAAAAACAACAAAAAAGATGATAAAGAAAACAAAAAGACAACAAAAAAGACTACAAAAAAGATGATAAACAAAAAAGACTACAAAAGACAACAAAAAGACAACACAAAACACGACAAAAAATAACAAAAAATATGACAAAAAGATAACAAGGACGACAAGACAAAAAAGACAACAAGAAGATGACAAAAACATGACAAAAAATAACAAAAAAGACGACAACAAAAGGACAACAAAAAGACAACGACGACAACAGACATAACAACCAAAAACAGAAAGATGACAAAAAGACGACACAAAAGACAACAAAAAGATGACAAAAAATACAACAAAAAGACGACAAAAATAACTAAAAAGATGATAAAGAAAACAAAAAAACAAAAAAGACTACAAAAGACAACAAAAAGAGAGCAACAACAAAAAGACGACAAAAAAGATGATAAAGAAAACAAAAAACAAAAAAGACTACAAAAGACAACACAAAACACGACATCAAAAAATATGACAAAAAGATAACAAAAGGACAACAAGGACGACAAGACAAAAAAGACAACAAGAAGATAACAAAGACGACAAAAACATGACAGAAACATGACAAAAAATGACAAAAAAGAAGACAACAAGACAACAAAAAGACAACGACGACAACAGACAAAATAAGACGACAAAAGACAACCAAAAACAGAAAGATAACAAAAAGACAACACAAAAGACAACAAAAAGACGACAAATAAGACCACAAAAAAGACAACAAAAGGACAACAACAAAAGCAAAAAAGACAACAAAAGACAGCAAAAAGACGACTAAAGAGACAACAAAAAGACAACACAAAACATGACAAAAAATATGACAAAAAGATAACAAAAGGACAACAAGAAAAGACAACAAGAAGATGACAACAAAAAGACAACAGAAAACACGACAAAAAGCTTAGCAAAAAGACAACAAAAAGAGAGCAACAACAAAAACAACAAAAAAGATGATAAAGAAAACAAAAAGACAACAAAAAAGACTACAAAAAAGATGATAAACAAAAAAGACTACAAAAGACAACAAAAAGACAACACAAAACACGACAAAAAATAACAAAAAATATGACAAAAAGATAACAAGGACGACAAGACAAAAAAGACAACAAGAAGATGACAAAAACATGACAAAAAAGACGACAACAAAAGGACAACAAAAAGACAACGACGACAACAGACAAAACAACCAAAAACAGAAAGATGACAAAAAGACGACACAAAAGACAACAAAAAGATGACAAAAAATACAACAAAAAGACGACAAAAATAACAAAAAAGATGACAAAAAGACAACAAAAGTACAACAAAAAGATGACAAATAAGACAACAAAAGTAAAACAAAAAAACAACACAAAAGACAACAAAAAGACGACAAAAGACAACACAAAACACGACATCAAAAAATATGACAAAAAGATAAAAGGACAACAAAAGGACAACAAGACAAAAAAGACAACAAGAACAAAAAGACGACAAAAACATGACAAAATAAGACGACAAAAGACAACCAAAAACAGAAAGATGACAAAAAAGTCAACAAAAAGACAACACAAAAGACAACAAAAAGACGACAAAAATAACAAAAAAGATGACAAAAATAACAAGCTGACAAAAAGACAACAAAAGTACAACAAAAAGATGACACATAAGACCACAAAAAAGACAACAAAAGTAAAACAAAAAGACAACAACAAAAGCAAAAAAGACAGCAAAAAGACAACTAAAGAGACAACAAAAAGACAACACAAAACATGACAAAAAATATGACAAAAAGATAACAAAAGGACGACAAAAGGACAAGACAAAAAAGACAACAAGATGACAACAAAAAGACGACAAAAACATGACAAAAAATAACAAAAGACGACAACAAGACAACAAAAGGACAACAAAAAGACAACGACAACAACAGACAAAATAAGACGACAAGACAACCAAAAACAGAAAGATGACAAAAAGACAACAAAAAGACAACACAAAAGATGACAAAAATAACAAAAAAGATGACAAAAAGACAACAAAAGTAAAACAAAAAGACAACAAAAGGACAACAACAAAAGCAAAAAAGACAAAAGACAGCAAAAAGACAACTGAAGAGACAACAAAAAGACAACACAAAACATGACAAAAAATATGACAAAAAGATAACAAAAGGACGACATAAGGACAAGACGAAAAAGACAACAAGATGACAACAAAAAGACGACAAAAACATGACAAAAAATAACAAAAGACGACAAGACAACAAAAGGACAACAAAAAGACAACGACAACAACAGACAAAATAAGACGACAAGACAACCAAAAACAGAAAGATGACAAAAAGACAACAAAAAGACAACACAAAAGATGACAAAAATAACAAAAAAGATGACAAAAAGACAACAAAAGTAAAACAAAAAGACAACAAAAGGACAACAACAAAAGCAAAAAAGACAACAAAAGACAGCAAAAAGACGACTGAAGAGACAACAAAAAGACAACACAAAACATGACAAAAAATAACAACAAATATGGCAAAAAAATGACAAAAATAACAAAAAAGATGACAAAAAGACAACAAAAGTACAACAAAAAGATGACAAATAAGACAACAAAAGTAAAACAAAAAAACAACACAAAAGACAACAAAAAGACGACAAAAGACAACACAAAACACGACATCAAAAAATATGACAAAAAGATAAAAGGACAACAAAAGGACAACAAGACAAAAAAGACAACAAGAACAAAAAGACGACAAAAACATGACAAAATAAGACGACAAAAGACAACCAAAAACAGAAAGATGACAAAAAAGTCAACAAAAAGACAACACAAAAGACAACAAAAAGACGACAAAAATAACAAAAAAGATGACAAAAATAACAAGCTGACAAAAAGACAACAAAAGTACAACAAAAAGATGACACATAAGACCACAAAAAAGACAACAAAAGTAAAACAAAAAGACAACAACAAACGCAAAAAAGACAGCAAAAAGACAACTAAAGAGACAACAAAAAGACAACACAAAACATGACAAAAAATATGACAAAAAGATAACAAAAGGACGACAAAAGGACAAGACAAAAAAGACAACAAGATAACAACAAAAAGACGACAAAAACATGACAAAAAATAACAAAAGACGACAACAAGACAACAAAAGGACAACAAAAAGACAACGACAACAACAGACAAAATAAGACGACAAGACAACCAAAAACAGAAAGATGACAAAAAGACAACAAAAAGACAACACAAAAGATGACAAAAATAACAAAAAAGATGACAAAAAGACAACAAAAGTAAAACAAAAAGACAACAAAAGGACAACAACAAAAGCAAAAAAGACAACAAAAGACAGCAAAAAGACAACTGAAGAGACAACAAAAAGACAACACAAAACATGACAAAAAATATGACAAAAAGATAACAAAAGGACGACATAAGGACAAGACGAAAAAGACAACAAGATGACAACAAAAAGACGACAAGACAACAAAAGGACAACAAAAAGACAACGACAACAACAGACAAAATAAGACGACAAGACAACCAAAAACAGAAAGATGACAAAAAGACAACAAAAAGACAACACAAAAGATGACAAAAATAACAAAAAAGATGACTAAAAGACAACAAAAGTAAAACAAAAAGACAACAAAAGGACAACAACAAAAGCAAAAAAGACAACAAAAGACAGCAAAAAGACGACTGAAGAGACAACAAAAAGACAACACAAAACATGACAAAAAATAACAAAAAATATGACAAAAAGATGACAAAAGGACAACAAAAGGACAACAAGACAAAAAAGACAAGAAGATGACAACAAAAAGACGACAAAAACATGACAAAAAATAACAAAAAGACGACTAAAAAGACGACAAAAAGCTTAGCAACAACAAAAAGACAACAAAAAATATAACAAAAAAAAAAAGACTAGAAAAGACAACAAAAAGACAACACAAAACACGACAAAAAAATAAAAAATATGACAAAAAGATAACAAAAGGACAACAAGGACAACAAGAAGATGACAACAAAAAGGCAACTGAAAAGACGACAGAACAAAAATACGAAAAAAAGATGATAAACAAAAAAGACAAATAAAAGATCACAAAAAGACGACAAAAACATGACAAAAAGAGAACAACAAAAACAACAAAAAGATGATAAAGAAAACAAAAAAACAAAAAAGACTACAAAAGACAACAAAAAGAGAGCCACAACAAAAAGACGACAAAAAAGATGATAAAGAAAACAAAAAACAAAAAAGACTACAAAAGACAACACAAAACACGACATCAAAAAATATGACAAAAAGATAACAAAAGGACAACAAGGACGACAAGACAAAAAAGACAACAAGAAGATAACAAAGACGACAAAAACATGACAGAAACATGACAAAAAATGACAAAAAAGAAGACAACAAGACAACAAAAAGACAACGACGACAACAGACAAAATAAGACGACAAAAGACAACCAAAAACAGAAAGATAACAAAAAGACAACACAAAAGATAACACAAAAGACAACAAAAAGACGACAAATAAGACCACAAAAAAGACAACAAAAGGACAACAACAAAAGCAAAAAAGACAACAAAAGACAGCAAAAAGACGACTAAAGAGACAACAAAAAGACAACAAAAACATGACAAAAAATATGACAAAAAGATAACAAAAGGACAACAAGAAAAGACAACAAGAAGATGACAACAAAAAGACAACAGAAAACACGACAAAAAGCTTAGCAAAAAGACAACAAAAAGAGAGCAACAACAAAAACAACAAAAAAGATGATAAAGAAAACAAAAAGACAACAAAAAAGACTACAAAAAAGATGATAAACAAAAAAGACTACAAAAGACAACAAAAAGACAACACAAAACACGACAAAAAATAACAAAAAATATGACAAAAAGATAACAAGGACGACAAGACAAAAAAGACAACAAGAAGATGACAAAAACATGACAAAAAATAACAAAAAAGACGACAACAAAAGGACAACAAAAAGACAACGACGACAACAGACAAAACAACCAAAAACAGAAAGATGACAAAAAGACGACACAAAAGACAACAAAAAGATGACAAAAAATACAACAAAAAGACGACAAAAATAACAAAAAAGATGACAAAAAGACAACAAAAGTACAACAAAAAGATGACAAATAAGACAACAAAAGTAAAACAAAAAAACAACACAAAAGACAACAAAAAGATAAAAGGACAACAAAAGGACAACAAGACAAAAAAGACAACAAGAACAAAAAGACGACAAAAACATGACAAAATAAGACGACAAAAGACAACCAAAAACAGAAAGATGACAAAAAAGTCAACAAAAAGACAACACAAAAGACAACAAAAAGACGACAAAAATAACAAAAAAGATGACAAAAATAACAAGCTGACAAAAAGACAACAAAAGTACAACAAAAAGATGACACATAAGACCACAAAAAAGACAACAAAAGTAAAACAAAAAGACAACAACAAAAGCAAAAAAGACAGCAAAAAGACAACTAAAGAGACAACAAAAAGACAACACAAAACATGACAAAAAATATGACAAAAAGATAACAAAAGGACGACAAAAGGACAAGACAAAAAAGACAACAAGATGACAACAAAAAGACGACAAAAACATGACAAAAAATAACAAAAGACGACAACAAGACAACAAAAGGACAACAAAAAGACAACGACAACAACAGACAAAATAAGACGACAAGACAACCAAAAACAGAAAGATGACAAAAAGACAACAAAAAGACAACACAAAAGATGACAAAAATAACAAAAAAGATGACAAAAAGACAACAAAAGTAAAACAAAAAGACAACAAAAGGACAACAACAAAAGCAAAAAAGACAACAAAAGACAGCAAAAAGACAACTGAAGAGACAACAAAAAGACAACACAAAACATGACAAAAAATATGACAAAAAGATAACAAAAGGACGACATAAGGACAAGACGAAAAAGACAACAAGATGACAACAAAAAGACGACAAGACAACAAAAGGACAACAAAAAGACAACGACAACAACAGACAAAATAAGACGACAAGACAACCAAAAACAGAAAGATGACAAAAAGACAACAAAAAGACAACACAAAAGATGACAAAAATAACAAAAAAGATGACAAAAAGACAACAAAAGTAAAACAAAAAGACAACAAAAGGACAACAACAAAAGCAAAAAAGACAACAAAAGACAGCAAAAAGACAACTGAAGAGACAACAAAAAGACAACACAAAACATGACAAAAAATATGACAAAAAGATAACAAAAGGACGACATAAGGACAAGACGAAAAAGACAACAAGATGACAACAAAAAGACGACAAGACAACAAAAGGACAACAAAAAGACAACGACAACAACAGACAAAATAAGACGACAAGACAACCAAAAACAGAAAGATGACAAAAAGACAACAAAAAGACAACACAAAAGATGACAAAAATAACAAAAAAGATGACAAAAAGACAACAAAAGTAAAACAAAAAGACAACAAAAGGACAACAACAAAAGCAAAAAAGACAACAAAAGACAGCAAAAAGACGACTGAAGAGACAACAAAAAGACAACACAAAACATGACAAAAAATAACAAAAAATATGACAAAAAGATGACAAAAGGACAACAAAAGGACAACAAGACAAAAAAGACAAGAAGATGACAACAAAAAGACGACAAAAACATGACAAAAAATAACAAAAAGACGACTAAAAAGACGACAAAAAGCTTAGCAACAACAAAAAGACAACAAAAAATATAACAAAAAAAAAAAGACTAGAAAAGACAACAAAAAGACAACACAAAACACGACAAAAAAATAAAAAATATGACAAAAAGATAACAAAAGGACAACAAGGACAACAAGAAGATGACAACAAAAAGGCAACTGAAAAGACGACAGAACAAAAATACGAAAAAAAGATGATAAACAAAAAAGACAAATAAAAGATCACAAAAAGACGACAAAAACATGACAAAAAGAGAACAACAAAAACAACAAAAAGATGATAAAGAAAACAAAAAAACAAAAAAGACTACAAAAGACAACAAAAAGAGAGCCACAACAAAAAGACGACAAAAAAGATGATAAAGAAAACAAAAAACAAAAAAGACTACAAAAGACAACACAAAACACAACATCAAAAAATATGACAAAAAGATAACAAAAGGACAACAAGGACGACAAGACAAAAAAGACAACAAGAAGATAACAAAGACGACAAAAACATGACAGAAACATGACAAAAAATGACAAAAAAGAAGACAACAAGACAACAAAAAGACAACGACGACAACAGACAAAATAAGACGACAAAAGACAACCAAAAACAGAAAGATAACAAAAAGACAACACAAAAGACAACACAAAAGACAACAAAAAGACGACAAATAAGACCACAAAAAAGACAACAAAAGGACAACAACAAAAGCAAAAAAGACAACAAAAGACAGCAAAAAGACGACTAAAGAGACAACAAAAAGACAACAAAAACATGACAAAAAATATGACAAAAAGATAACAAAAGGACAACAAGAAAAGACAACAAGAAGATGACAACAAAAAGACAACAGAAAACACGACAAAAAGCTTAGCAAAAAGACAACAAAAAGAGAGCAACAACAAAAACAACAAAAAAGATGATAAAGAAAACAAAAAGACAACAAAAAAGACTACAAAAAAGATGATAAACAAAAAAGACTACAAAAGACAACAAAAAGACAACACAAAACACGACAAAAAATAACAAAAAATATGACAAAAAGATAACAAGGACGACAAGACAAAAAAGACAACAAGAAGATGACAAAAACATGACAAAAAATAACAAAAAAGACGACAACAAAAGGACAACAAAAAGACAACGACGACAACAGACAAAACAACCAAAAACAGAAAGATGACAAAAAGACGACACAAAAGACAACAAAAAGATGACAAAAAATACAACAAAAAGACGACAAAAATAACAAAAAAGATGACAAAAAGACAACAAAAGTACAACAAAAAGATGACAAATAAGACAACAAAAGTAAAACAAAAAAACAACACAAAAGACAACAAAAAGATAAAAGGACAACAAAAGGACAACAAGACAAAAAAGACAACAAGAACAAAAAGACGACAAAAACATGACAAAATAAGACGACAAAAGACAACCAAAAACAGAAAGATGACAAAAAAGTCAACAAAAAGACAACACAAAAGACAACAAAAAGACGACAAAAATAACAAAAAAGATGACAAAAATAACAAGCTGACAAAAAGACAACAAAAGTACAACAAAAAGATGACACATAAGACCACAAAAAAGACAACAAAAGTAAAACAAAAAGACAACAACAAAAGCAAAAAAGACAGCAAAAAGACAACTAAAGAGACAACAAAAAGACAACACAAAACATGACAAAAAATATGACAAAAAGATAACAAAAGGACGACAAAAGGACAAGACAAAAAAGACAACAAGATGACAACAAAAAGACGACAAAAACATGACAAAAAATAACAAAAGACGACAACAAGACAACAAAAGGACAACAAAAAGACAACGACAACAACAGACAAAATAAGACGACAAGACAACCAAAAACAGAAAGATGACAAAAAGACAACAAAAAGACAACAAAAAGACAACACAAAAGATGACAAAAATAACAAAAAAGATGACAAAAAGACAACAAAAGTAAAACAAAAAGACAACAAAAGTAAAACAAAAAGACAACAAAAGGACAACAACAAAAGCAAAAAAGACAACAAAAGACAACAAAAGACAGCAAAAAGACGACTGAAGAGACAACAAAAAGACAACACAAAACATGACAAAAAATAACAAAAAATATGACAAAAAGATGACAAAAGGACAACAAAAGGACAACAAGACAAAAAAGACAAGAAGATGACAACAAAAAGACGACAAAAACATGACAAAAAATAACAAAAAGACGACTAAAAAGACGACAAAAAGCTTAGCAACAACAAAAAGACAACAAAAAATATAACAAAAAAAAAAAAGACTAGAAAAGACAACAAAAAGACAACACAAAACACGACAAAAAAATAAAAAATATGACAAAAAGATAACAAAAGGACAACAAGGACAACAAGAAAAGACAACAAGAAGATGACAACAAAAAGGCAACTGAAAAGACGACAGAACAAAAATACGAAAAAAAGATGATAAACAAAAAAGACAAATAAAAGATGACAAAAACATGACAAAAAGAGAACAAAAACAACAAAAAGATGAAAAAAAGATGATAAAGAAAACAAAAAAACAAAAAAGACAACAAAAAGAGAGCAACAACAAAAAGACGACAAAAAAGACGATAAAGAAAACAAAAAACAAAAAAGACTACAAAAGACAACACAAAACACAACATCAAAAAATATGACAAAAAGATAAAAGGACAACAAGGACGACAACAGACAAAATAAGACAACAAAAGACAACCAAAAACAGAAAGATGACAAAAAGACGACAAAAAAGTCAACACAAAAGACAACAAAAAGATGAGAAAGACCACAAAAAAGATGACAAAAGGACAGCAAAAAGACGACTAAAGAGACAACAAAAAAGACAACAAAAGTAAACCAAAAAGACAACAACAAAAGCAAAAAAGACAACAAAAGACAGCAAAAAGACGACTAAAGAGACAACAAAAAGACAACACAAAACATGACAAAAAATAACAAAAAATATGACAAAAAGATAAAAGGACAACAAAAGGACAACAAGACAAAAAAGACAAGAAGATGACAACAAAAAGACGACAAAAACATGACAAAAAATAACAAAAAGACGACTAAAAAGACGACAAAAAGCTTAGCAAAAAGACAACAAAAAGATGACAAAAAAGATGATAAAGAAAACAAAAAGATGACAAAAAAGACTACAAAAAGAGCAACAACAAAAAGACAACAAAAAATATAACAAAAAACAAAAAAAGACTAGAAAAGACAACAAAAAGACAACACAAAACACGACAAAAAAATAAAAAATATGACAAAAAGATAACAAAAGGACAAGGACAACAAGAAAAGACAACAAGAAGATGACAACAAAAAGGCAACTGAAAAGACGACAGAACAAAAATACGAAAAAAGATGATAAACAAAAAAGACTATATAAAAGATGACAAAAAGACGACAAAAAAGACAACAAAAACATGACAAAAAGAGAACAACAAAAACAACAAAAAGATGATAAAGAAAACAAAAAATAAAAAAGACTACAAAAGACAACAAAAAGAGAGCAACAACAAAAAGAGAGCAACAACAAAAAGACGACAAAAAAGATGATAAAGAAAACAAAAAACAAAAAAGACTACAAAAGACAACACAAAACACGACATCAAAAAATATGACAAAAAGATAACAAAAGGACAACAAGGACGACAAGACAAAAAAGACAACAAGAAGATAACAAAAAGACGACAAAAACATGACAGAAACATGACAAAAAATGACAAAAAAGAAGACAACAAGACAACAAAAAGACGACGACAACAGACAAAATAAGACAAAAGACAACCAAAAACAGAAAGATGACAAAAAGACGACAAAAAAGTCAACACAAAAGACAACACAAAACACGACAAAAAATAACAAAAAACATGACAAAAAATAACAAAAAAAGACGACAACAAAAGGACAACAAAAAGACGACGACAACAGACAAAACAACCAAAAACAGAAAGATGACAAAAAGACGACAGAAAAGACAACAAAAAGATGACAAAAAATACAACAAAAAGACGAAAAAAATAACAAAAAAGACGACAAAAGTACAACAAAAGTACAACAAAAAGATGACAAATAAGACCACAAAAAAGACAACAAAAGTAAAACAAAAAGACAACACAAAAGACAACAAAAAGATGACAAAAAAAACAAAAAAGACGACAAAAACATAACAAAAAAGATGACAAAAATAACAAGCTGACAAAAAGACAACAAAAGTACAACAAAAAGATGACAAATAAGACCACAAAAAAGACAACAAAAGTAAAACAAAAAGACAACAACAAAAGCAAAAAAGACAGCAAAAAGACAACTGAAGAGACAACAAAAAGACAACACAAAACATGACAAAAAATATGACAAAAAGATAAAAGGACGACATAAGGACAAGACAAAAAAGACAACAAGATAACAAAAAGACGACAAAAACATGACAAAAAATAACAAAAGACGACAACAAGACAACAAAAGGACAACAAAAAGACAACGACAACAACAGACAAAATAAGACGACAAGACAACCAAAAACAGAAAGATGACAAAAAGACAACAAAAAGACAACACAAAAGATGACAAAAATAACAAAAAAGATGACAAAAAGACAACAAAAGTAAAACAAAAAGACAACAAAAGGACAACAACAAAAGCAAAAAAGACAACAAAAGACAGCAAAAAGACGACTGAAGAGACAACAAAAAGACAACACAAAACATGACAAAAAATAACAAAAAATATGACAAAAGGACAACAAAAGGACAACAAGACAAAAAGACAAGAAGATGACAACAAAAAGACGACAAAAACATGACAAAAAATAACAAAAAGACGACTAAAAAGACGACAAAAAGCTTAGCAACAACAAAAAGACAACAAAAAATATAACAAAAAAACAAAAAAAGACTAGAAAAGACAACAAAAAGACAACACAAAACACGACAAAAAAATAAAAAATATGACAAAAAGATAACAAAAGGACAACAAGGACAACAAGAAAAGACAACAAGAAGATGACAACAAAAAGGCAACTGAAAAGACGACAGAACAAAAATACGAAAAAAAGATGATAAACAAAAAAGACAAATAAAAGATGACAAAAACATGACAAAAAGAGAACAAAAACAACAAAAAGATGACAAAAAAGATGATAAAGAAAACAAAAAAACAAAAAAGACAACAAAAAGAGAGCAACAACAAAAAGACGACAAAAAAGACGATAAAGAAAACAAAAAACAAAAAAGACTACAAAAGACAACACAAAACACAACATCAAAAAATATGACAAAAAGATAAAAGGACAACAAAAGGACTACAAGGACGACAACAGACAAAATAAGACATCAAAAGACAACCAAAAACAGAAAGATGACAAAAAGACGACAAAAAAGTCAACACAAAAGACAACAAAAAGACGACAAAAATAACAAAAAAGATGACAAAAATAACAAGTTGACAAAAAGACAACAAAAGTACAACAAAAAGATGACAAATAAGACCACAAAAAAGACAACAAAAGGACAGCAAAAAGACGACTAAAGAGACAACAAAAAAGACAACAAAAGTAAACCAAAAAGACAACAACAAAAGCAAAAAAGACAACAAAAGACAGCAAAAAGACGACTAAAGAGACAACAAAAAGACAACACAAAACATGACAAAAAATATGACAAAAAGATAACAAAAGGACGACAAAAGGACAAGACAAAAAAGACAACAAGATGACAACAAAAAGACGACAAAAACATGACAAAAAATAACAAAAGACAACAAGACAACAAAAGGACAACAAAAGACAACAAGACAACAAAAGGACAACAAAAATACAACGACAACAACAGACAAAATAAGACGACAAGACAACCAAAAACAGAAAGATGACAAAAAGACAACAAAAAGACAACACAAAAGATGACAAAAATAACAAAAAAGATGACAAAAAGACAACAAAAGTAAAACAAAAAGACAACAAAAGGACAACAACAAAAGCAAAAAAGACAACAAAAGACAGCAAAAAGACGACTAAAGAGACAACAAAAAGACAACACAAAACATGACAAAAAATATGACAAAAAGATAACAAAAGGACGACAAAAGGACAAGACAAAAAGATGACAACAAAAAGACGACAAAAACATGACAAAAAATAACAAAAGACAAGAAGACAACAAAAGGACAACAAAAATACAACGACAACAACAGACAAAATAAGACGACAAGACAACCAAAAACAGAAAGATGACAAAAATAACAAGCTGACAAAAAGACAACAAAAGTACAACAAAAAGATGACAAATAAGACCACAAAAAAGACAACAAAAGTAAAACAAAAAGACAACAACAAAAGCAAAAAAGACAGCAAAAAGACAACTGAAGAGACAACAAAAAGACAACACAAAACATGACAAAAAATATGACAAAAAGATAAAAGGACGACATAAGGACAAGACAAAAAAGACAACAAGATAACAAAAAGACGACAAAAACATGACAAAAAATAACAAAAGACGACAACAAGACAACAAAAGGACAACAAAAAGACAACGACAACAACAGACAAAATAAGACGACAAGACAACCAAAAACAGAAAGATGACAAAAAGACAACAAAAAGACAACACAAAAGATGACAAAAATAACAAAAAAGATGACAAAAAGACAACAAAAGTAAAACAAAAAGACAACAAAAGGACAACAACAAAAGCAAAAAAGACGACTAAAAAGACAACACAAAACATGACAAAAAGATAACAAAAGTACAACAAAACGACAACAAGACAAAAAAGACAAGAAGATGACAACAAAAAGACGACAAAAACATGACAAAAAATAACAAAAAGACGACTAAAAAGACGACAAAAAGTTTAGCAAAAAGACAACAAAAAGATGACAACAAAGATGATAAAGAAAACAAAAAGAAAACAAAAAAGACTACAAAAAGAGCAACAACAAAAAGACAACAAAAAATATAACAAAAAAACAAAAAAGACTAGAAAAGACAACAAAAAGACAACACAAAACACGACAAAAAGATAACAAAAGGACAACAAGGACGACAAGAAAAGACAACAAGAAGATG
Organism: Gymnocephalus cernua; assembly: GCA_023631565.1. Lineage (NCBI taxonomy): Eukaryota > Metazoa > Chordata > Actinopteri > Perciformes > Percidae > Gymnocephalus > Gymnocephalus cernua. Next base: position 3,438,194 of record JALJEH010000025.1, on the reverse strand, counting down.
ACAACAAAAAGGCAACTGAAAAGACGACAGAACAAAAATACAAAAAAAAGATGATATACAAAAAAGACAAATAAAAGATGACAAAAAGACGACAAAAAAGACGACAAAAACATGACAAAAAGATGACAAAAAAGATGATAAAGAAAACAAAAAAGACTACAAAAGACAACAAAAAGAGAGCAACAACAAAAAGACGACAAAAAAGATGATAAAGAAAACAAAAAACAAAAGACTACAAAAGACAACACAAAACACGACATCAAAAAATATGACAAAAAGATAACAAAAGGACAACAAGGACGACAAGACAAAAAAGACAACAAGAAGATAACAAAAAGACGACAAAAAATGACAAAAAAGAAGACAACAAGACAACAAAAAGACAACGACGACAACCGACAAAATAAGACGACAAAAGACAACCAAAAACAGAAAGATGACAAAAAGACGACAAAAAAGTCAACAAAAAGACAACACAAAAGACGACAAAAATAACAAAAAAGATGACAAAAAGACAACAAAAGTACAACAAAAAGATGACAAATAAGACCACAAAAAAGACAACAAAAGGACAACAACAAAAGCAAAAAAGACGACAGCAAAAAGACGACTAAAGAGACAACAAAAAGACAACACAAAACATGACAAAAAATATGACAAAAAGATAACAAAAGGACGACAAAAGGACAACAAGAAAAGACAAAAAAGACAACAAGAAGATGACAACAAAAAAGACGACAAAAACACGACAAAAAGGTTAGCAAAAAGACAACAAAAAGATGACAAAAAAGATGATAAAGAAAACAAAAAGACAACAAAAAGACAAGAGAAAGAAAAAAAAGACAACAAAGAGACAACAAAAAGGCAACTGAAAAGACGACAACAAAAGTACAACGAAGACGAAAACAAAAGACAAGAAAAAAGACTACAAAAGACAACAAAAAGAAAACAAAAAAGACAACAAAAGGACAACAAGGACGACAAGAAAAGACAAAAAAGACAACAAGATGACAACAAAAAGACGAGAAAAACATGACAAAAAATAACAAAAAAGACGACAACAAGACAACAAAAGGACAACGACGACAACAACAGACAAAATAAGATAAAAACAGAAAGATGACAAAAAGACGACAAAAAAGTCAACAAAAAGACAACACAAAAGATGACAAAAAATACAACAAAAAGACGACAAAAATAACAAAAAAGATGACAAAAAGACAACAAAAGTACAACAAAAAGATGACAAATAAGACCAAAAAAAAGACAACAAAAAAGACAACAAAAGTAAACCAAAAAGACAACAACAAAAGCAAAAAAGACAACAGACAGCAAAAATACAACAAAAAGACGACTAAAGAGACAACAAAATAGACAACAAAAAGACGACAAAAACATGACAAAAAAATAACAAAAAGATGACAAAAAGTCAACAAAAGGCCAACAAAAAGACAACTAAAAAGACAACAAAAAAACAACAAAAAGGACAACAAAAAGACGACAAAAAAGACAACAAAAGTACAAGAAAAAGACAAGACGACAACAAAAAAGACAACAAAGAGATAACAAAAAGACGACAGAACAAAAATACGAAAAAAAGATGATAGACAACAAAAAGTCGACAAAAAAGACAACACAAAAGACAACAAAAAAAGACAAGGCAACAAAAAAGACGAAAAGACAATAAAAAGACAAAAAGATGAGAAAAAAGATGAGAAAAAAATGACAAAAAGACAATAAAAATACAACAAAAAGACGTCTAAAGAGATAACAAAATAGACAACAATAAAAACAACAAAAAGATTATAAAGGAAACAAAAAGACGAGAAAAAAGACAACAAAAAGACGAGAAAAAAGACAACAAAAATACAACAAAGATGACAAAGGAGACAAAAAATAAACAAAAAAGACGAGAAAAAAAATCAACAAAAAGTCGACAAAAAAGACAAAAGTAAAACAAAAAGTCAAGAACAAAAGATAAAAAAGACAAAAGCAAAAAAGACCACAAAAAAGATGACAAAAAGACAAAATAACAAAAATACAACAAAGACCACAAAAAAGACAACAAAAAAGACGACAAATAGACAAACGAAAAGACGACAAAAAAGACAACAAAAAGACGACAAAAAACAGCAAAAATACAACAAAAAGACGATAAAGAAAACAAAAAGACAACAAAAAAGATAACACAAAACACGACAAAAAAATAACAAAAAATAAAATAAAGATAACAAAAGGACAACAAGGACGACAAAAAAGACAAGATGACAACAAAAAGACGACAAAAACATGACAAAAAATAACAAAAAAGACGACAATGAGATAACAAAAAAGACAACAAAAGTAAACAGAAAAGACAACAAAAGTAAACCAAAAAGACAACAACAAAAGCAAAAAAGACAACAAAAGACAGCAAAAATACAACAAAAAGACGACTAAAGAGACAACAAAATAGACAACAAAAGTACAACAAAAAGATGACAAATAAGACCACAAAAAAGACAACAAAAGTAAAACAAAAAGACAACAAAAGGACAACAACAAAAGCAAAAAAGACAACAAAAGACAGCAAAAAGACAACTAAAGAGACAACAAAAAGACAACACAAAACATGACAAAAAATAACAAAAAATATGACAAAAAGATAAAACGACGACAAAAGGACAACAAGAAAAGACAAAAAAGACAACAAGAAGATGACAACAAAAAGACGACAAAAAGACAAGAACAAAAGATAAAAAAGATAAAAGCAAAAAAGACCACAAAAAAGACAAAAACACGACAAAAAAATAACAAAACAGATGACAAAAAGACAACAAAAGACAACAAAAAGATGACTAAACAGACAAGAAAAAGACAACAATAAAAACAACAAAAAGACGACAGAACAAAAAGACGAAAAAAAGATGATAAACAAAAAGACGACAAAAATGACAACAAAAAGATAACACAAAACACGACAAACAATAACAAAAAATATGACAAAAAGATAACAAGGACGACAAGACAACAAGAAGATGACGACAAAAACATGACAAAAAATAACAAAAAAGACGACAACAAAAGGACGATAACAACAGACAAAATAAGATGACAACAGACAACCAAAAACAGAAAGATGACAAAAATACAACACAAAAGACAACAAAAAGATGACAAAAAATACAACAAAAATACAACAAAAATAACAAAAAAGATGACAAAAAGACAACAAAGACGAGAACAAAAAACAATAAAAAGATGACAAAAACCAAAAAAAAAGACAACAAAACAACAGTAAACCAAAAAGACAACAAAAGTAAACCAAAAAGACAACAGACAGCAAAAATACAACAAAAAGACGACTAAAGAGACAACAAAATAAACAAAAAGACGACAAAAACATGACAAAAAGATAACAAAAGGCCAACAAAAAGACAACTAAAAAGACAACAAAAAGGACAACAAAAAGACGACAAAAAAGACAACAAAAGTACAAGAAAAAGACAAGACAACAAAAAAGACAAGAGAAAGACAAAAAAGACAACAAAGAGATAACAAAAAGACGACAGAACAAAAATACGAAAAAAAGATGATAGACGACAAAAAAGACAACACAAAAGACAACAAAAAAGACGAAAAGACAATAAAAAGACAAAAAGATGACAAAAAAGATGACAAAAAGACAATAAAAATACAACAAAAAGACGTCTAAACAGACAAGAAAAAGACAACAAAAAGATGACAAAGAACAAAAAAGACAACAGAAAGAAAATCAACAAAAAGTCGACAAAAAAGGCAACAAAAGATGACAAAAAGACGACTAAAGACACAACAAAATAGACAAAAAAAGACAAAAACACGACATAAAATAAAAAAAAGATGACAAAAAGACAACAAAAGGCCAACAAAAAGACGACTAAAAAGACAACAAAAAGATGACAAAAAAGACAACAAAAGTACAATAAAGACAACAAATGGACAACAAAAAGATAAACAAGACAACAAAAACACAACAAAAACACAACAAAAAGACGACCAAAAAGACGACAAAAAACAGAAAGACGACAAAAAAGTCGACAAAAATGAAAACAAAAAGATGAAAAAAAAGACTACAAGTACAACAAAGACGACAACAAAAGACAACAAAAAGATGACCAAAGAGACAACAAAAAAATGACAAAAAGATGACAAAACGTCAACAAAAGGCCAACAAAAAGACAACAAAAGTACAAGAAAAAGACAACAAAAAAGACAAGAGAAAGACGACAAAAAAGACTAGAGACAACAAAAAGACAACACAAAGGCAACTGAAAAGACGACAGAACAAAAATACAAAAAAAAGATGACAAGAAAGACAACACAAAAGACAAAAAGGCAACAAAAAAGACGACTAAAGAGACAACAAAATAGACAATAAAAACAACAAAAAGACGACAGAACAAAAAGATGAAAAAAAAGTCAACAAAAAGACAACACAAAACACGACAAAAAATAAGACAAAAGGACAACAAGGACGACAAGAAAAGACAAAAAAGACAACAAGATGACAACAAAAAGACGAGAAAAACATGACAAAAAATAAAAAAGACAACAACAAGACAACAAAAGGACGACGACAACAACAGACAAAATAAGATGACAACAGACAACCAAAAACAGAAAGATGACAAAAATACAACACAAAAGACAACAAAAAGATGACAAAAAATACAACAAAAAGAACAAAAAAGATGACAAAAAGACAACAAAGACGAAAACAAAAGGCAATAAAAAGATGACAAAAAAGACAACAGAAGTACAACAAAAATATGACAAAGACCAAAAAAAAGACAACAAAAAAGACAACAAAAGTAAACCAAAAAGACAACAAAAAGACGACAAAAAAAGACAACAAAAGTACAAGAAAAAGACAAGACGACAACAAAAAAGACAAGAGAAAGACAAAAAAGACAACAAAGAGACGACAAAAACATGACAAAAAGATAACAAAAAGTCAACAAAAAGCCAACAAAAAGACAACTAAAAAGACAACCAAAAGGACAACAAAAAGACGATAAAAAAGACAACAAAAGTACAAGAAAAAGACAAGACGACAACAAAAAAGACAAGAGAAAGACAAAAAAAGACAACAAAGAGATAACAAAAACACGACAGAACAAAAATACGAAAAAAAGATGATAAACAAAAAGACGACTAAAGAGACAAGAAAAAAGACAACAAAAAAATGACAAAAAGATGATAAAACGTCAACAAAAGGCCAACAAAAAGACAACTAAAGTACAAGAAAAAGACAACAAAAAAGACGAGAAAGACGACAAAAAAGACAACAAAGAGACAAAAAGACGACAAGCACGAAAAAAAGATGAAAGACGACAAGAAAGACAACACAAAAGACGACAAAAAGGCAACAAAAAAGACGACAAGACAATAAAAAGACAAAAAGATGACAAAAAGACGTCTACAGAGACAACAAAATAGACAATAAAAACAACAAAAAGACGACAGAACAAAAAGACGAAAAAAAGATGATAAACAAAAAGACGACAAAAAAGTCAACACAAAACACGACAAAAAAATAACAAAAAATATGACAAAAAGATAACAAAAGGACAACAAGGACGACGAAAGACAAAAAGGACAACAAGATGACAACAAAAAGACGAGAAAAACATGACAAAAAATAACAAAAAAGACGACAACAAGACAACAAAAGGACGACGACAACAACAGACAAAATAAGATGACAACAGACAACCAAAAACAGAAAGATGACAAAAATACAACACAAAAGACGACAAAAATAACAAAAAAGATGACAAAAAGACAACAATGACGAAAACAAAAGGCAATAAAAAGATGACAAAAACCAAAAAAAAGACAACAAAAAAGACAACAAAAGTAAACCAAAAAGACAACAAAAGTAAACCAAAAAGACAACAGACAGCAAAAATACAACAAAAAGACGACTAAAGAGACAACAAAATAAACAAAAAGACGACAAAAACATGACAAAAAGATGACAAAAAGTCAACAAAAGGCCAACAAAAAGACAACTAAAAAGACAACAGACAACACAAAGGCAACTGAAAAGACGACAGAACAAAAATACGAAAAAAAGATGAAAGACGACAAGAAAGACAACAAGACAATAAAAAGACAAAGATGAGAAAAAAGACAACAAAAAGACGTCTAGAGACAACAAAATAGACAATAAAAACAACAAAAAGACGACAGAACAAAAAGACGACAAAAAGACGATAAAAAAGATAACAAAAAGACAACACAAAAGACAACAAAAAGATAACAAAAATACAACAAAGACGACAAAGGAGACAAAACATAAACAAAAAAGACGACAAAAAGACAACAAATAGATGACAAAAAACAACAAAATAGACAACAAAAAGAAAATCAACAAAAAGTCGACAAAAAAGACAACAAAAGCAAAAAAGACAACAAAAAAGACGACAAAAAGACAACACAAAAGACAACAAAAAAGACGACAAAAAACAGCAAAAATACAACAAAAAGATGACAAAACGACAACAAAAGGCCAACAAAAAAGAAAACAAAAAGATGACAAAAAGACAACAAAAGTACAACAAAAAGATGACAAAAAAAACAAGACAAAAAGATGACCAAAAAGACGACTAAAGAGACGACTAAAGAGACAACAAAAAAGACGACAAAAAGTCAACAAAAGGCCAAAAAAAAGGCAACTAAGACAACTAAAAAGACAACAAAAAAGACAACAAAAACAACAAAAAGACAACAAAAGTACAAGAAAAAGACAACAAAAAAGACAAGAGAAAGACGACAAAAAAGACAACAAAGAGACAACAAAAAGGCAACTGAAAAGACAACAAAAAGACGAGAAGAGACAGCAAAATAGACAATAAAAACAACAAAAGACGACAGAACAAAAGATGACAAAACAACTAAATAGACAACAAAAAGAAAATCAACAAGTCAACAAAAAAGACAACAAAAGTAAAACAAAAAAGGACAACAAAAAGACAAGACAAAAAAGACAACAAAACAACAAAAAAATAACAAAAAAGATGACAAAAAAGACAAAAAGACAACAAAAAGATGACTAAACAGACAAGAGAAAGACAGCAAAAAAGACAACAAAAAGACAACAAAAAAGAAAACAAAGACGACAAAAAAGACCACAAAAAAAACAAAAAAATGACAAAAAGACAACAAAAAGATGACAAAAAGACAACAAAAGTACAACAAAAAGACGACTAAAAAGACAACAAAAAACAACAAAAAAGACAACAAAAAGACGACAAAAAAGATGATAAAGAAAACAAAAAAGACTACAAAAGACAACAAAAAGACTACAAAAAAGACGACAAGACAACACAAAACACGACAAAAATTAAAAACAAATATGACAAAAAGATAACAAAAGGACAACAAAAGGACAAGGACAACAAGAAAAGACAAAAAAGTCAACAAGAAGATGACAACAAAAAGACAAAAACCTGACAAAAAATAACAAAAAAGACGACAACAAGACAACAAAAAGACGACGACAACAACAGACAAAATAAGATGACAAAAAGACAAAACAAAAGACAACAAAAAGATGACAAAAGTACAACAAAAAGACAACAAAGACGAAAACAAAAGACAATAAAAAGATGACAAAAAAGACAACAAAAGTACAACAAAAAGATGACAAAAAAGACAACAAAAAAGACAACTAAAGTAAAATAAAAAGACAACAAAAGATAAAAAAGACAACAAAAGCAAAAAAGACAACAAAAGACAACAAAAAAGACGACAAAAAGACAGCAAAAATACAACAAAAACACGACTAAAGAGACAACAAAATAGACAACATAAAAGACGACAAAAACATGACAACAAAATAACAAAAAGATGACAAAAAGTTAACAAAAGGCCAACAAAAAGACAACTAAAAAGTAGGGCTGTCAGTTTAACGCGTTATTAACGGCGTTAACGCAAACCCATTTTAATGCCGATAATTTTTTTAACGCACGAGTAACGCATAGAGAGAGCAACGGGATCTGTTAGTCCACTTCTTTAACTGTCTATGGCCACACCATGTCCCGCCCTACGAAGCAGCTGATTGGTTTGGTTTAGGCATTTCACCGCGAGTGGTGAGGATAGTGGATTGGTCAGGGGATAGGACCTGAACAAATGGAGTTACGTTACCTTCGACGCCTGGCCAATAGTAGTGATTGAAGGGCGGGTCTTGTAATTTCGCAGACCGCAAACAAAACAGACACAAGCCTCGGCCGGTTTTAGCTTGCTAGCCGCGTAGCTTGTAGGCTCGTGACGGCGATTATCTTCAGAGCGAGCGAGTAGTGACTCTACAGTCAGTGAGAGAAACAAATGAGGCAGTACTACCTGTAGTACTATCTGCAGGACTATCTGCAGTACTACTTGCAATGGAACATCGAGGTAACAGCGTTACATTATGTGACAGATTATTAGATCCAAGTGTGAATGTTAGTGTGAAATTGAACATAACGTATATGACAATGTTGTTTTCAATAAAAAAAACAGTCACAAAGCAAGCCAATCTACTTTTCCATGCTGATAAGAGAATTAAAATGAGAAAATATAATGGGACAAAAAGAAATCAAGGGACATTTAGAATAGATAAAAATGTGCGATTAATTGCGATTAATAGCGAGTTAACTATGACATTAATGCGATTAAATATTTTAATTGCTTGACAGCACTAGTATCTTTTGGTATGCATTTCAGAAAAAAATGGTTAGGATTCAGGTGTAATTGCAAATAGTGATTAATCATGATTAATCCACTGAAAATTCTGATTAATTTGATTAAAAATTTTAATCATTTGACAGCCCTACTAAAAAGACAAAAAAACAACAAAAAGACAACAAAAAAGACAACAAAAGTACAAGAAAAAGACAACAAAGACAACAAAAGACAACAAAAAAACAACAAAGAGACAACAAAAAGGCAACTGAAAAGACAACAAAAAGACGACAGAACAAAAGTACGAAAAAATTTTGTTAGACAACAAAAAGACAACAAAAAAGACAAATAAAAGATGACAAAAATACAACACAAAATACAACAATAAAGGCAACAAAAAAGACGACAAGACAATAAAAAGACAAAAAGATGAGAAAAAAGATGACAAAAAGACAATAAAAATACAACAAAAAGACGTCTAAAGAGATAACAAAATAGACAACAATAAAAACAACAAAAAGACGACAAAAAGATGATAAAGAAAACAAAAAGACAACAAAAAGACCACAAAAAAGACAACAAAAAGATGACAAAAAGACGAGAAAAAAGACAACACCAAAGACCACAAAAAATAACAAAAATATAACAAAGACGACAAAGGAGACAAAAAAATAAACCAAAAAGACGACAAAAAGACAAGACAACAACAAAAAATACGACAAAAAAGACAACAGAGACAACACAAAAGACAACAAAAAGATGACAAAACAAAAATACGAAAAAAAGATGAAACAAAAAGACTACAAAACACAACAGACAACAAAAAAGACAAATAAAAGATGACAAAAAGGCAACAAAAAAGACGACAAGACAATAAAAAGACAAAAAGATGAGAAAAAAGATGACAAAAAGACAATGAAAATACAACAAAAAGACTTCTAAAGAGACAACAAAAAAGACGAGAAAAAGACGAGAAAAAAGACAACACAAAAGACGAGAAAAAAGATAACAAAAAGTCAACAAAAGGCCAAAAAAAAGGCAACTAAGACAACTAAAAAGACAACAAAAAAGACAACAAAAACAACAAAAAGACAACAAAAGTACAAGAAAAAGACAACAAAAAAGACAAGAGAAAGACGACAAAAAAGACAACAAAGAGACAACAAAAAGGCAACTGAAAAGACAACAAAAAGACAAATAAAAGATGACAAAAAGACAATACAAAAGACAACAAAAAGACGTCTGAAGAGACAGCAAAATAGACAATAAAAACAACAAAAGACGACAGAACAAAAGATGACAAAACAACTAAATAGACAACAAAAAGAAAATCAACAAGTCAACAAAAAAGACAACAAAAGTAAAACAAAAAAGGACAACAAAAAGACAAGACAAAAAAGACAACAAAACAACAAAAAAATAACAAAAAAGATGACAAAAAAGACAAAAAGACAACAAAAAGATGACTAAACAGACAAGAGAAAGACAGCAAAAAAGACAACAAAAAGACAACAAAAAAGAAAACAAAGACGACAAAAAAGACCACAAAAAAAACTAAAAAATGACAAAAAGACAACAAAAAGATGACAAAAAGACAACAAAAGTACAACAAAAAGACGACTAAAAAGACAACAAAAAACAGCAAAAAAGACAACAAAAAGACGACAAAAAAGATGATAAAGAAAACAAAAAAGACTACAAAAGACAACAAAAAGACTACAAAAAAGACGACAAGACAACACAAAACACGACAAAAATTAAAAACAAATATGACAAAAAGATAACAAAAGGACAACAAAAGGACAAGGACAACAAGAAAAGACAAAAAAGTCAACAAGAAGATGACAACAAAAAGACAAAAACCTGACAAAAAATAACAAAAAAGACGACAACAAGACAACAAAAAGACGACGACAACAACAGACAAAATAAGATGACAAAAAGACAAAACAAAAGACAACAAAAAGATGACAAAAGTACAACAAAAAGACAACAAAGACGAAAACAAAAGACAATAAAAAGATGACAAAAAAGACAACAAAAGTACAACAAAAAGATGACAAAAAAGACAACAAAAAAGACAACTAAAGTAAAATAAAAAGACAACAAAAGATAAAAAAGACAACAAAAGCAAAAAAGACAACAAAAGACAACAAAAAAGACGACAAAAAGACAGCAAAAATACAACAAAAACACGACTAAAGAGACAACAAAATAGACAACATAAAAGACGACAAAAACATGACAACAAAATAACAAAAAGATGACAAAAAGTTAACAAAAGGCCAACAAAAAGACAACTAAAAAGTAGGGCTGTCAGTTTAACGCGTTATTAACGGCGTTAACGCAAACCCATTTTAATGCCGATAATTTTTTTAACGCACGAGTAACGCATAGAGAGAGCAACGGGATCTGTTAGTCCACTTCTTTAACTGTCTATGGCCACACCATGTCCCGCCCTACGAAGCAGCTGATTGGTTTGGTTTAGGCATTTCACCGCGAGTGGTGAGGATAGTGGATTGGTCAGGGGATAGGACCTGAACAAATGGAGTTACGTTACCTTCGACGCCTGGCCAATAGTAGTGATTGAAGGGCGGGTCTTGTAATTTCGCAGACCGCAAACAAAACAGACACAAGCCTCGGCCGGTTTTAGCTTGCTAGCCGCGTAGCTTGTAGGCTCGTGACGGCGATTATCTTCAGAGCGAGCGAGTAGTGACTCTACAGTCAGTGAGAGAAACAAATGAGGCAGTACTACCTGTAGTACTATCTGCAGGACTATCTGCAGTACTACTTGCAATGGAACATCGAGGTAACAGCGTTACATTATGTGACAGATTATTAGATCCAAGTGTGAATGTTAGTGTGAAATTGAACATAACGTATATGACAATGTTGTTTTCAATAAAAAAAACAGTCACAAAGCAAGCCAATCTACTTTTCCATGCTGATAAGAGAATTAAAATGAGAAAATATAATGGGACAAAAAGAAATCAAGGGACATTTAGAATAGATAAAAATGTGCGATTAATTGCGATTAATAGCGAGTTAACTATGACATTAATGCGATTAAATATTTTAATTGCTTGACAGCACTAGTATCTTTTGGTATGCATTTCAGAAAAAAATGGTTAGGATTCAGGTGTAATTGCAAATAGTGATTAATCATGATTAATCCACTGAAAATTCTGATTAATTTGATTAAAAATTTTAATCATTTGACAGCCCTACTAAAAAGACAAAAAAACAACAAAAAGACAACAAAAAAGACAACAAAAGTACAAGAAAAAGACAACAAAGACAACAAAAGACAACAAAAAAACAACAAAGAGACAACAAAAAGGCAACTGAAAAGACAACAAAAAGACGACAGAACAAAAGTACGAAAAAATTTTGTTAGACAACAAAAAGACAACAAAAAAGACAAATAAAAGATGACAAAAATACAACACAAAATACAACAATAAAGGCAACAAAAAAGACGACAAGACAATAAAAAGACAAAAAGATGAGAAAAAAGATGACAAAAAGACAATAAAAATACAACAAAAAGACGTCTAAAGAGATAACAAAATAGACAACAATAAAAACAACAAAAAGACGACAAAAAGATGATAAAGAAAACAAAAAGACAACAAAAAGACCACAAAAAAGACAACAAAAAGATGACAAAAAGACGAGAAAAAAGACAACACCAAAGACCACAAAAAATAACAAAAATATAACAAAGACGACAAAGGAGACAAAAAAATAAACCAAAAAGACGACAAAAAGACAAGACAACAACAAAAAATACGACAAAAAAGACAACAGAGACAACACAAAAGACAACAAAAAGATGACAAAACAAAAATACGAAAAAAAGATGAAACAAAAAGACTACAAAACACAACAGACAACAAAAAAGACAAATAAAAGATGACAAAAAGGCAACAAAAAAGACGACAAGACAATAAAAAGACAAAAAGATGAGAAAAAAGATGACAAAAAGACAATGAAAATACAACAAAAAGACTTCTAAAGAGACAACAAAAAAGACGAGAAAAAGACGAGAAAAAAGACAACACAAAAGACGAGAAAAAAGATAACAAAAAGACAACACAAAAGACGACAAAAAAGATAAAAATACAACAAAGAATAAACAAAAAAGACAAAAAGACAACAAAAAGAAAATCAACAAAAAGTCGACAAAAAAGACAACAAAAGTAAAACAAAAAGACAGCAAAAAGACAACAGAAAAGACAGCAAAGAGACACAAAAGACAACAAAAAGACGACAGAACAAAAAGACGAAAAAAAGATGACAGACAACAAAGAGACAACAAAAAGACTACAAAACACAACAAAAAAGACGACAAGACAACAGAAAGACAAAAAGATGAGAAAAAAAGATGACAAAAACACAATAAAAATACAATAAAAATACAACAAAAAGACGACTAAAGAGACAACAAAATAGACAACAAAAAGACGACAAAAACATGACAAAAAAATAACAAAAAGATGACAAAAAGTCAACAAAAGGCCAACAAAAAGACAACTAAAAAGACAACAAAAAAACAACAAAAAGGACAACAAAAAGACGACAAAAAAGACAACAAAAGTACAAGAAAAAGACAAGACGACAACAAAAAAGACAACAAAGAGATAACAAAAAGACGACAGAACAAAAATACGAAAAAAAGATGATAGACAACAAAAAGTCGACAAAAAAGACAACACAAAAGACAACAAAAAAGACAAGGCAACAAAAAAGACGAAAAGACAATAAAAAGACAAAAAGATGAGAAAAAAGATGAGAAAAAAATGACAAAAAGACAATAAAAATACAACAAAAAGACGTCTAAAGAGATAACAAAATAGACAACAATAAAAACAACAAAAAGATTATAAAGGAAACAAAAAGACGACAAAAAAGACAACAAAAAGACGAGAAAAAAGACAACAAAAATACAACAAAGATGACAAAGGAGACAAAAAATAAACAAAAAAGACGAGAAAAAAGACAACAAAAAAAAAATCAACAAAAAGTCGACAAAAAAGACAAAAGTAAAACAAAAAGTCAAGAACAAAAGATAAAAAAGACAAAAGCAAAAAAGACCACAAAAAAGATGACAAAAAGACAAAATAACAAAAATACAACAAAGACCACAAAAAAGACAACAAAAAAGACGACAAATAGACAAACGAAAAGACGACAAAAAAGACAACAAAAAGACGACAAAAAACAGCAAAAATACAACAAAAAGACGATAAAGAAAACAAAAAGACAACAAAAAAGATAACACAAAACACGACAAAAAAATAACAAAAAATAAAATAAAGATAACAAAAGGACAACAAGGACGACAAAAAAGACAAGATGACAACAAAAAGACGACAAAAACATGACAAAAAATAACAAAAAAGACGACAATGAGATAACAAAAAAGACAACAAAAGTAAACAGAAAAGACAACAAAAGTAAACCAAAAAGACAACAACAAAAGCAAAAAAGACAACAAAAGACAGCAAAAATACAACAAAAAGACGACTAAAGAGACAACAAAATAGACAACAAAAGTACAACAAAAAGATGACAAATAAGACCACAAAAAAGACAACAAAAGTAAAACAAAAAGACAACAAAAGGACAACAACAAAAGCAAAAAAGACAACAAAAGACAGCAAAAAGACAACTAAAGAGACAACAAAAAGACAACACAAAACATGACAAAAAATAACAAAAAATATGACAAAAAGATAAAACGACGACAAAAGGACAACAAGAAAAGACAAAAAAGACAACAAGAAGATGACAACAAAAAGACGACAAAAAGACAAGAACAAAAGATAAAAAAGAAAAGCAAAAAAGACCACAAAAAAGACAAAAACACGACAAAAAAATAACAAAACAGATGACAAAAAGACAACAAAAGACAACAAAAAGATGACTAAACAGACAAGAAAAAGACAACAATAAAAACAACAAAAAGACGACAGAACAAAAAGACGAAAAAAAGATGATAAACAAAAAGACGACAAAAATGACAACAAAAAGATAACACAAAACACGACAAACAATAACAAAAAATATGACAAAAAGATAACAAGGACGACAAGACAACAAGAAGATGACGACAAAAACATGACAAAAAATAACAAAAAAGACGACAACAAAAGGACGACAACAACAGACAAAATAAGATGACAACAGACAACCAAAAACAGAAAGATGACAAAAATACAACACAAAAGACAACAAAAAGATGACAAAAAATACAACAAAAATACAACAAAAATAACAAAAAAGATGACAAAAAGACAACAAAGACGAGAACAAAAAACAATAAAAAGATGACAAAAACCAAAAAAAAAGACAACAAAACAACAGTAAACCAAAAAGACAACAAAAGTAAACCAAAAAGACAACAGACAGCAAAAATACAACAAAAAGACGACTAAAGAGACAACAAAATAAACAAAAAGACGACAAAAACATGACAAAAAGATAACAAAAGGCCAACAAAAAGACAACTAAAAAGACAACAAAAAGGACAACAAAAAGACGACAAAAAAGACAACAAAAGTACAAGAAAAAGACAAGACAACAAAAAAGACAAGAGAAAGACAAAAAAGACAACAAAGAGATAACAAAAAGACGACAGAACAAAAATACGAAAAAAAGATGATAGACGACAAAAAAGACAACACAAAAGACAACAAAAAAGACGAAAAGACAATAAAAAGACAAAAAGATGACAAAAAAGATGACAAAAAGACAATAAAAATACAACAAAAAGACGTCTAAACAGACAAGAAAAAGACAACAAAAAGATGACAAAGAACAAAAAAGACAACAGAAAGAAAATCAACAAAAAGTCGACAAAAAAGGCAACAAAAGATGACAAAAAGACGACTAAAGACACAACAAAATAGACAAAAAAAGACAAAAACACGACATAAAATAAAAAAAAGATGACAAAAAGACAACAAAAGGCCAACAAAAAGACGACTAAAAAGACAACAAAAAGATGACAAAAAAGACAACAAAAGTACAATAAAGACAACCAAATGGACAACAAAAAGATAAACAAGACAACAAAAACACAACAAAAACACAACAAAAAGACGACCAAAAAGACGACAAAAAACAGAAAGACGACAAAAAAGTCGACAAAAATGAAAACAAAAAGATGAAAAAAAAGACTACAAGTACAACAAAGACGACAACAAAAGACAACAAAAAGATGACCAAAGAGACAACAAAAAAATGACAAAAAGATGACAAAACGTCAACAAAAGGCCAACAAAAAGACAACAAAAGTACAAGAAAAAGACAACAAAAAAGACAAGAGAAAGACGACAAAAAAGACTAGAGACAACAAAAAGACAACACAAAGGCAACTGAAAAGACGACAGAACAAAAATACAAAAAAAAGATGACAAGAAAGACAACACAAAAGACAAAAAGGCAACAAAAAAGACGACTAAAGAGACAACAAAATAGACAATAAAAACAACAAAAAGACGACAGAACAAAAAGATGAAAAAAAAGTCAACAAAAAGACAACACAAAACACGACAAAAAATAAGACAAAAGGACAACAAGGACGACAAGAAAAGACAAAAAAGACAACAAGATGACAACAAAAAGACGAGAAAAACATGACAAAAAATAAAAAAGACAACAACAAGACAACAAAAGGACGACGACAACAACAGACAAAATAAGATGACAACAGACAACCAAAAACAGAAAGATGACAAAAATACAACACAAAAGACAACAAAAAGATGACAAAAAATACAACAAAAAGAACAAAAAAGATGACAAAAAGACAACAAAGACGAAAACAAAAGGCAATAAAAAGATGACAAAAAAGACAACAGAAGTACAACAAAAATATGACAAAGACCAAAAAAAAGACAACAAAAAAGACAACAAAAGTAAACCAAAAAGACAACAAAAAGACGACAAAAAAAGACAACAAAAGTACAAGAAAAAGACAAGACGACAACAAAAAAGACAAGAGAAAGACAAAAAAGACAACAAAGAGACGACAAAAACATGACAAAAAGATAACAAAAAGTCAACAAAAAGCCAACAAAAAGACAACTAAAAAGACAACCAAAAGGACAACAAAAAGACGATAAAAAAGACAACAAAAGTACAAGAAAAAGACAAGACGACAACAAAAAAGACAAGAGAAAGACAAAAAAAGACAACAAAGAGATAACAAAAACACGACAGAACAAAAATACGAAAAAAAGATGATAAACAAAAAGACGACTAAAGAGACAAGAAAAAAGACAACAAAAAAATGACAAAAAGATGATAAAACGTCAACAAAAGGCCAACAAAAAGACAACTAAAGTACAAGAAAAAGACAACAAAAAAGACGAGAAAGACGACAAAAAAGACAACAAAGAGACAAAAAGACGACAAGCACGAAAAAAAGATGAAAGACGACAAGAAAGACAACACAAAAGACGACAAAAAGGCAACAAAAAAGACGACAAGACAATAAAAAGACAAAAAGATGACAAAAAGACGTCTACAGAGACAACAAAATAGACAATAAAAACAACAAAAAGACGACAGAACAAAAAGACGAAAAAAAGATGATAAACAAAAAGACGACAAAAAAGTCAACACAAAACACGACAAAAAAATAACAAAAAATATGACAAAAAGATAACAAAAGGACAACAAGGACGACAAGAAAAGACAAAAAGGACAACAAGATGACAACAAAAAGACGAGAAAAACATGACAAAAAATAACAAAAAAGACGACAACAAGACAACAAAAGGACGACGACAACAACAGACAAAATAAGATGACAACAGACAACCAAAAACAGAAAGATGACAAAAATACAACACAAAAGACGACGAAAATAACAAAAAAGATGACAAAAAGACAACAATGACGAAAACAAAAGGCAATAAAAAGATGACAAAAACCAAAAAAAAGACAACAAAAAAGACAACAAAAGTAAACCAAAAAGACAACAAAAGTAAACCAAAAAGACAACAGACAGCAAAAATACAACAAAAAGACGACTAAAGAGACAACAAAATAAACAAAAAGACGACAAAAACATGACAAAAAGATGACAAAAAGTCAACAAAAGGCCAACAAAAAGACAACTAAAAAGACAACAGACAACACAAAGGCAACTGAAAAGACGACAGAACAAAAATACGAAAAAAAGATGAAAGACGACAAGAAAGACAACAAGACAATAAAAAGACAAAAAGATGAGAAAAAAGACAACAAAAAGACGTCTAGAGACAACAAAATAGACAATAAAAACAACAAAAAGACGACAGAACAAAAAGACGACAAAAAGACGATAAAAAAGATAACAAAAAGACAACACAAAAGACAACAAAAAGATAACAAAAATACAACAAAGACGACAAAGGAGACAAAACATAAACAAAAAAGACGACAAAAAGACAACAAATAGATGACAAAAAACAACAAAATAGACAACAAAAAGAAAATCAACAAAAAGTCGACAAAAAAGACAACAAAAGCAAAAAAGACAACAAAAAAGACGACAAAAAGACAACACAAAAGACAACAAAAAAGACGACAAAAAACAGCAAAAATACAACAAAAAGATGACAAAACGACAACAAAAGGCCAACAAAAAAGAAAACAAAAAGATGACAAAAAGACAACAAAAGTACAACAAAAAGATGACAAAAAAAACAAGACAAAAAGATGACCAAAAAGACGACTAAAGAGACGACTAAAGAGACAACAAAAAAGACGACAAAAAGTCAACAAAAGGCCAAAAAAAAGGCAACTAAGACAACTAAAAAGACAACAAAAAAGACAACAAAAACAACAAAAAGACAACAAAAGTACAAGAAAAAGACAACAAAAAAGACAAGAGAAAGACGACAAAAAAGACAACAAAGAGACAACAAAAAGGCAACTGAAAAGACAACAAAAAGACAAATAAAAGATGACAAAAAGACAATACAAAAGACAACAAAAAGACGTCTGAAGAGACAGCAAAATAGACAATAAAAACAACAAAAGACGACAGAACAAAAGATGACAAAACAACTAAATAGACAACAAAAAGAAAATCAACAAGTCAACAAAAAAGACAACAAAAGTAAAACAAAAAAGGACAACAAAAAGACAAGACAAAAAAGACAACAAAACAACAAAAAAATAACAAAAAAGATGACAAAAAAGACAACAAAAAGATGACTAAACAGACAAGAGAAAGACAGCAAAAAAGACAACAAAAAGACAACAAAAAAGAAAACAAAGACGACAAAAAAGACCACAAAAAAAACAAAAAAATGACAAAAAGACAACAAAAAGATGACAAAAAGACAACAAAAGTACAACAAAAAGACGACTAAAAAGACAACAAAAAACAACAAAAAAGACAACAAAAAGACGACAAAAAAGATGATAAAGAAAACAAAAAAGACTACAAAAGACAACAAAAAGACTACAAAAAAGACGACAAGACAACACAAAACACGACAAAAATTAAAAACAAATATGACAAAAAGATAACAAAAGGACAACAAAAGGACAAGGACAACAAGAAAAGACAAAAAAGTCAACAAGAAGATGACAACAAAAAGACAAAACAAAAGACAACAAAAAGATGACAAAAGTACAACAAAAAGACAACAAAGACGAAAACAAAAGACAATAAAAAGATGACAAAAAAGACAACAAAAGTACAACAAAAAGATGACAAAAAAGACAACAAAAAAGACAACTAAAGTAAAATAAAAAGACAACAAAAGATAAAAAAGACAACAAAAGCAAAAAAGACAACAAAAGACAACAAAAAAGACGACAAAAAGACAGCAAAAATACAACAAAAACACGACTAAAGAGACAACAAAATAGACAACATAAAAGACGACAAAAACATGACAACAAAATAACAAAAAGATGACAAAAAGTTAACAAAAGGCCAACAAAAAGACAACTAAAAAGTAGGGCTGTCAGTTTAACGCGTTATTAACGGCGTTAACGCAAACCCATTTTAATGCCGATAATTTTTTTAACGCACGAGTAACGCATAGAGAGAGCAACGGGATCTGTTAGTCCACTTCTTTAACTGTCTATGGCCACACCATGTCCCGCCCTACGAAGCAGCTGATTGGTTTGGTTTAGGCATTTCACCGCGAGTGGTGAGGATAGTGGATTGGTCAGGGGATAGGACCTGAACAAATGGAGTTACGTTACCTTCGACGCCTGGCCAATAGTAGTGATTGAAGGGCGGGTCTTGTAATTTCGCAGACCGCAAACAAAACAGACACAAGCCTCGGCCGGTTTTAGCTTGCTAGCCGCGTAGCTTGTAGGCTCGTGACGGCGATTATCTTCAGAGCGAGCGAGTAGTGACTCTACAGTCAGTGAGAGAAACAAATGAGGCAGTACTACCTGTAGTACTATCTGCAGGACTATCTGCAGTACTACTTGCAATGGAACATCGAGGTAACAGCGTTACATTATGTGACAGATTATTAGATCCAAGTGTGAATGTTAGTGTGAAATTGAACATAACGTATATGACAATGTTGTTTTCAATAAAAAAAACAGTCACAAAGCAAGCCAATCTACTTTTCCATGCTGATAAGAGAATTAAAATGAGAAAATATAATGGGACAAAAAGAAATCAAGGGACATTTAGAATAGATAAAAATGTGCGATTAATTGCGATTAATAGCGAGTTAACTATGACATTAATGCGATTAAATATTTTAATTGCTTGACAGCACTAGTATCTTTTGGTATGCATTTCAGAAAAAAATGGTTAGGATTCAGGTGTAATTGCAAATAGTGATTAATCATGATTAATCCACTGAAAATTCTGATTAATTTGATTAAAAAGTTTAATCATTTGACAGCCCTACTAAAAAGACAAAAAAACAACAAAAAGACAACAAAAAAGACAACAAAAGTACAAGAAAAAGACAACAAAGACAACAAAAGACAACAAAAAAACAACAAAGAGACAACAAAAAGGCAACTGAAAAGACAACAAAAAGACGACAGAACAAAAGTACGAAAAAATTTTGTTAGACAACAAAAAGACAACAAAAAAGACAAATAAAAGATGACAAAAATACAACACAAAATACAACAATAAAGGCAACAAAAAAGACGACAAGACAATAAAAAGACAAAAAGATGAGAAAAAAGATGACAAAAAGACAATAAAAATACAACAAAAAGACGTCTAAAGAGATAACAAAATAGACAACAATAAAAACAACAAAAAGATGATAAAGAAAACAAAAAGACAACAAAAAGACCACAAAAAAGACAACAAAAAGATGACAAAAAGACGAGAAAAAAGACAACACCAAAGACCACAAAAAATAACAAAAATATAACAAAGACGACAAAGGAGACAAAAAAATAAACCAAAAAGACGACAAAAAGACAAGACAACAACAAAAAATACGACAAAAAAGACAACAGAGACAACACAAAAGACAACAAAAAGATGACAAAACAAAAATACGAAAAAAAGATGAAACAAAAAGACTACAAAACACAACAGACAACAAAAAAGACAAATAAAAGATGACAAAAAGGCAACAAAAAAGACAAGACAATAAAAAGACAAAAAGATGAGAAAAAAGATGACAAAAAGACAATGAAAATACAACAAAAAGACTTCTAAAGAGACAACAAAAAAGACGAGAAAAAGACGAGAAAAAAGACAACACAAAAGACGAGAAAAAAGATAACAAAAAGTCAACAAAAGGCCAAAAAAAAGGCAACTAAGACAACTAAAAAGACAACAAAAAAGACAACAAAAACAACAAAAAGACAACAAAAGTACAAGAAAAAGACAACAAAAAAGACAAGAGAAAGACGACAAAAAAGACAACAAAGAGACAACAAAAAGGCAACTGAAAAGACAACAAAAAGACAAATAAAAGATGACAAAAAGACAATACAAAAGACAACAAAAAGACGTCTGAAGAGACAGCAAAATAGACAATAAAAACAACAAAAGACGACAGAACAAAAGATGACAAAACAACTAAATAGACAACAAAAAGAAAATCAACAAGTCAACAAAAAAGACAACAAAAGTAAAACAAAAAAGGACAACAAAAAGACAAGACAAAAAAGACAACAAAACAACAAAAAAATAACAAAAAAGATGACAAAAAAGACAAAAAGACAACAAAAAGATGACTAAACAGACAAGAGAAAGACAGCAAAAAAGACAACAAAAAGACAACAAAAAAGAAAACAAAGACGACAAAAAAGACCACAAAAAAAACAAAAAAATGACAAAAAGACAACAAAAAGATGACAAAAAGACAACAAAAGTACAACAAAAAGACGACTAAAAAGACAACAAAAAACAACAAAAAAGACAACAAAAAGACGACAAAAAAGATGATAAAGAAAACAAAAAAGACTACAAAAGACAACAAAAAGACTACAAAAAAGACGACAAGACAACACAAAACACGACAAAAATTAAAAACAAATATGACAAAAAGATAACAAAAGGACAACAAAAGGACAAGGACAACAAGAAAAGACAAAAAAGTCAACAAGAAGATGACAACAAAAAGACAAAAACCTGACAAAAAATAACAAAAAAGACGACAACAAGACAACAAAAAGACGACGACAACAACAGACAAAATAAGATGACAAAAAGACAAAACAAAAGACAACAAAAAGATGACAAAAGTACAACAAAAAGACAACAAAGACGAAAACAAAAGACAATAAAAAGATGACAAAAAAGACAACAAAAGTACAACAAAAAGATGACAAAAAAGACAACAAAAAAGACAACTAAAGTAAAATAAAAAGACAACAAAAGATAAAAAAGACAACAAAAGCAAAAAAGACAACAAAAGACAACAAAAAAGACGACAAAAAGACAGCAAAAATACAACAAAAACACGACTAAAGAGACAACAAAATAGACAACATAAAAGACGACAAAAACATGACAACAAAATAACAAAAAGATGACAAAAAGTTAACAAAAGGCCAACAAAAAGACAACTAAAAAGTAGGGCTGTCAGTTTAACGCGTTATTAACGGCGTTAACGCAAACCCATTTTAATGCCGATAATTTTTTTAACGCACGAGTAACGCATAGAGAGAGCAACGGGATCTGTTAGTCCACTTCTTTAACTGTCTATGGCCACACCATGTCCCGCCCTACGAAGCAGCTGATTGGTTTGGTTTAGGCATTTCACCGCGAGTGGTGAGGATAGTGGATTGGTCAGGGGATAGGACCTGAACAAATGGAGTTACGTTACCTTCGACGCCTGGCCAATAGTAGTGATTGAAGGGCGGGTCTTGTAATTTCGCAGACCGCAAACAAAACAGACACAAGCCTCGGCCGGTTTTAGCTTGCTAGCCGCGTAGCTTGTAGGCTCGTGACGGCGATTATCTTCAGAGCGAGCGAGTAGTGACTCTACAGTCAGTGAGAGAAACAAATGAGGCAGTACTACCTGTAGTACTATCTGCAGGACTATCTGCAGTACTACTTGCAATGGAACATTGAGGTAACAGCGTTACATTATGTGACAGATTATTAGATCCAAGTGTGAATGTTAGTGTGAAATTGAACATAACGTATATGACAATGTTGTTTTCAATAAAAAAAACAGTCACAAAGCAAGCCAATCTACTTTTCCATGCTGATAAGAGAATTAAAATGAGAAAATATAATGGGACAAAAAGAAATCAAGGGACATTTAGAATAGATAAAAATGTGCGATTAATTGCGATTAATAGCGAGTTAACTATGACATTAATGCGATTAAATATTTTAATTGCTTGACAGCACTAGTATCTTTTGGTATGCATTTCAGAAAAAAATGGTTAGGATTCAGGTGTAATTGCAAATAGTGATTAATCATGATTAATCCACTGAAAATTCTGATTAATTTGATTAAAAATTTTAATCATTTGACAGCCCTACTAAAAAGACAAAAAAACAACAAAAAGACAACAAAAAAGACAACAAAAGTACAAGAAAAAGACAACAAAGACAACAAAAGACAACAAAAAAACAACAAAGAGACAACAAAAAGGCAACTGAAAAGACAACAAAAAGACGACAGAACAAAAGTACGAAAAAATTTTGTTAGACAACAAAAAGACAACAAAAAAGACAAATAAAAGATGACAAAAATACAACACAAAATACAACAATAAAGGCAACAAAAAAGACGACAAGACAATAAAAAGACAAAAAGATGAGAAAAAAGATGACAAAAAGACAATAAAAATACAACAAAAAGACGTCTAAAGAGATAACAAAATAGACAACAATAAAAACAACAAAAAGACGACAAAAAGATGATAAAGAAAACAAAAAGACAACAAAAAGACCACAAAAAAGACAACAAAAAGATGACAAAAAGACGAGAAAAAAGACAACACCAAAGACCACAAAAAATAACAAAAATATAACAAAGACGACAAAGGAGACAAAAAAATAAACCAAAAAGACGACAAAAAGACAAGACAACAACAAAAAATACGACAAAAAAGACAACAGAGACAACACAAAAGACAACAAAAAGATGACAAAACAAAAATACGAAAAAAAGATGAAACAAAAAGACTACAAAACACAACAGACAACAAAAAAGACAAATAAAAGATGACAAAAAGGCAACAAAAAAGACGACAAGACAATAAAAAGACAAAAAGATGAGAAAAAAGATGACAAAAAGACAATGAAAATACAACAAAAAGACTTCTAAAGAGACAACAAAAAAGACGAGAAAAAGACGAGAAAAAAGACAACACAAAAGACGAGAAAAAAGATAACAAAAAGACAACACAAAAGACGACAAAAAAGATAAAAATACAACAAAGAATAAACAAAAAAGACAAAAAGACAACAAAAAGAAAATCAACAAAAAGTCGACAAAAAAGACAACAAAAGTAAAACAAAAAGACAGCAAAAAGACAACAGAAAAGACAGCAAAGAGACACAAAAGACAACAAAAAGACGACAGAACAAAAAGACGAAAAAAAGATGACAGACAACAAAGAGACAACAAAAAGACTACAAAACACAACAAAAAAGACGACAAGACAACAGAAAGACAAAAAGATGAGAAAAAAAGATGACAAAAACACAATAAAAATACAATAAAAATACAACAAAAAGACAACAAAAAGACGTCTAAAGAGACAACAAAATAGACAATAAAAACAACAAAAAAACGACAGAACAAAAAGACGAAATAAAAGATGATAAAGAAAACAAAAAGATAAAAAAACACAAAAGACAACAAAAAGACAAAAAAGATAAAAATACAACAAAGACGACAAAAGAGACAAAAAATAAACAAAAAAGACGACAAAAAGACGACTAAAGAGACAACAAAATAGACAACAAAAAAGACGACAAAAACACAACAAAAAATAACAAAAAAGCTGACAAAAAGATAACAAAAGGACAACAAAAAGACAACAAAGACGACAAGAAAAGACAAAAAAGACAACAAAAGACAGGTCTAGTAAAAGATTGTAGTTTGGGTTAAAATACTTACATTTCTGGTGTTAAGAACACTTCATAAGAAAGTTAACTTATGTAGTCTACATTATTTCAAGCAAGTCAATGTTGAAATGTGGTGTCAAACAGGACACAAACACCAATCTCCCAGGCGTCCTGTGTTTGTGTGATCCTTCCACCACCCAAACCTGCCTGTTTACGAGTCCTTTCAATACTAACCCCTACTATGACGCTCTTCAGTCGATGTTCTGACACTCTGCATCAGATTGTGTAAGTACTGAGACTGTTATGTCCACAGAAATATACTGAGTAAGTACTGAGACAGATAGAACTGCAAGCAGTAAATGACAGGGTCCAAGCCACCGATGCAAGTCGCCCCCGACGCCCCGGGGAGCGGAACCTAAAGCCTGATGGTGGGGAGGCTGTAGCGGGAGTTTTAGACGGAGAAGAATAATAATGGAAAATAATCGGTAGAAAAGAAATAGGGTTCCGCAGCCCTGTTGTGGAAACAGCGTAGCTTTTGCTACCGTCGTTTCTTCCAGACTCTGGCTTGGACCCCTAATTATGAACCTGAAAATGAGCATAATATGGGCACTTTAAGCTCCTTACTGCAGGTGAAAGACACCTTTCTGTAGTTGGATGGTGGTGTGGTACGCTGGTATGTGCTGGCAGACAAACCAGATGCAGTATTTGCGAAGCCAATTGTAACAAGACTGAAAAGGTGGAGGTAATTAAAACTAATGAGCTGTGTGAATTGCTATCATGAAACTCTTTAGGGTTTACCAGAACTCTTCATATATCAATTACAGTAGCATTAGCACAAACAAATCATACTTTCCTTGTTTTGTCAATCTAAAAAAAGGGAAATGTGTCTCCTACACTGTAAAATTAGTGTTTAGTGTTTTTGGTGGCTTCCATTTTAGTGTGCATACAAAATACCAATTAGAACTTTAATTATTGCATCAATCAATCAATTTGATATATGTCCCATGAAATCATATACAAATACAATATCAATCAACTCCGTAAGTTAATTGTTAAGGCCCTCTAAAAATATTAAGGGTGCTCCGATTGATCGGTCACCGATCGGTATCGGCCGATATTGGCTTTAAATAGTTTGATCGGTGGTCTCCATAAAGGCCGATCAGATAGGCCGATCAGATGACGCACTACCATGGATGTATTAAGAGCGCACTACTCGTGAAAACATTTTCAACATGGAGCTAAAATGGCGGCGTCCCCATTCACTGATCTGGCAGTTCTACAAGGTGTCTGAACGGCGGCAGAACAGCAGTTGGCCCACGGGCCTGCCGCGGAACGAAGGCGGTAGGAAGGTGGTAGGAAGGTGGCTTCCGCTTTTAAAAAGCGGCTGCCACCGGTGGTGCGCCGGTGTTCTGACGATCTATGCTACCTTGTCGAAAAATGCTACCGTAGCGCAAATCAATAGTGGAGTCTATTGAGTCGCGCTGCCCTATCGAAATGCGCTTCCTTATGTGTTCCCATTTCCAATTGTGCAGGCAGGCTGAATCCCATGCAGAGGTATAACTAACAGTATTGACATCTTATGTTTATTTATATTATATATTTTTCAGTGGTAGTGTATTCTGACAAATATACCCTATCAAATAATGCTCCCCCAACAGAATCATTATATATTGCACCACTACTCACTCTGTGTGTACTGTCAGGAGATAAGGAGCATATTTTGGTATTCTATTAAATTATATTTATTGAATATTTCAGTGGTAGTGTATTCTGATAGACAAATATACCCTATCAAATAATGCTCCCCCAACAGAATCATTATATATTGCACCACTACTCACTCTGTGTGTACTGTCAGGAGATAAGGAGCATATTTTGATATTCTATTACCACAAATACAGTACAATGTGTTATTTCTATACATTTCAACATTGTGGCTACCAACATACTGCTT
Organism: Gymnocephalus cernua; assembly: GCA_023631565.1. Lineage (NCBI taxonomy): Eukaryota > Metazoa > Chordata > Actinopteri > Perciformes > Percidae > Gymnocephalus > Gymnocephalus cernua. Next base: position 3,411,066 of record JALJEH010000025.1, on the reverse strand, counting down.
ATCAGCTTGTGCATTTCTTTATTGTAATATTTCATGTATATTAAAATCAGTATTTGTACAGATCAGGATGCTGAAATGTACAGTCCAGTTTATTTCTGTTATATTTTTTGCACAAATATGCAGAGCAACTTTTGGGGTCATATTGGGCACACTGAAAATGTGCCCACCTGTTGCATGAATCACACTGCACCTACAAAAAAAACCCACAAAACAGCATTAGGAACATAAATATCTACAATTAGATAATAAATGGTAATATGCACACACATTTGTGAGTCAATTAATAATACAAAGCACATTTTATTTATACTTTACCATTTCAATCATGCTTTCATCTGCATCAGTTTGGATGAAGGAGCACACCACGCAGTATTCCTCTACATTCCCTAGGAACAAAAGTGTATCATAAGGTTTTAAACTGTAGCAACTCCACTTATTCTATGAAAAAAATTAATCCTGGTTACATTACAAATGTTTCATTTGTGAGTAGTAAAGCAAATACATTTCACAAGTATTCATACACATATATAGTACTGTATACATTAATGTAGAAATGTGTGTTAAATACCTCCCAATTTGTTACGTAAATACACACTTAAACACTTCTATAAAACTGTAAACACTAAACACTATTATAAACACTATTTTGCCTATTGGCATTCTGCATTGACACATGTGAAAACACTGATTTTTTTTAGTTCAGGGCCCGTATTTATCAAGCTTCTCAGAATTACTCATAAGAACACTGCTAACAATTGACTTAAGAGTAAAAAAATTCTTAGCTCAAAGCTGAGCTTAATAGTTAGTTGTCAAGCATCTCAGTCCTACTTTGAGTGAAGTGTAGGACTAAATCTTAAGCGTCAGTCTTAGTGCTGATTTACGACTGCTGTGCCGCAAACAAGATTTTGGATGACAATGTAGCTTAGGACCAATCACTGAGATTTCCTCATAATAGATTATTGTCAGATAAATTCAAATAATATTCAAAACATTTAACAATAAATAATTTTCAAGAGAATACATTATGATATAGGCCTAGACATTAATAAATGAACGTTTATCTTTATGAGCGCCATCAATTGCACCTACTGCTCTTGTAAAGCCGGCTATTTGCATGAACTGTGTTTGCTTCTGTTGGATTACAAGGGGTGTTGTTGGGAAGTCGATGAAACGCGTGACAACGTGTGGAGCTGTAGCATAAGTGCCATAATTGATTCCATGACCATTCGCCTAACTGATGGTTATAACGGGCCAAAATCATCAGCATTGCTGCATTTGTCCTGTGGCAAATAAACAAAGTGTCATCACAACCTTGAATTTAACTGAAAACAAATCACTCATAAAGTCAGTGGTGAGATGACGTCCCTCACCAACTCGCTGACAAATATTATGCCTGCGCCCCTGCGCTGTCCGACCCCGTCTAATTAAGTGCTCGTCGTCAAATAATTCAGAAACAATAGGCTCGTTTGAGATGAACTGCGCCTCGCCTGTAAAGTAGACGAGAGCAGGCGGCAGCAGCGGGGGGCGGTGAAATACCAGCCCAGAGCTTGAGCACTGAATGTACGTAAATAGGCAGCAGGTAAACATTTGGTTTAGTGCGTAGTTGCTACTTTGTGTGCTTACGCAAAGACATTTGTGTGTACTGTATTGATACAAAAAGAGTTTTGCAAGAATTGTTTGCTCTTGCAAGAGATATATTATATAATGTTATGTGTTTTTGGTGAAAGGTTTGTAGTTAGTGTGAGTTTAGGAAAAAATGGCAATAGTTACAAAAATTGTGCCTATGCAATCAGAAAAACTTTAAAACAGTGATAAACTTGCGGTCCAGCCCAAAAAGCAACCTTATTTAAAATTATTAATTAATTTTGACTAAGAAAATATTTTGATGCCACTGACCTTTACACTGAAGCAATGCACAAGCCACCTCAAGTCGTGCCTTCTGAACAGCTTGTGGAGATGACTGGAGAGTACTGATGTCTCCCCTCTTCAGATACTCTTCTGCAAACTACAAAATCGCATTTTAGCTGTTAATAGTAATTTCAGTTACTTAGAAATTCCTATAACATTAGTACAAAAATGTTTTGTACCATCAACACTAAAATGCCACAGCTGCTGGAATCTTGCTTGTTGTGCTTCATTGTTTGTACTGTCCATTTTGCTCCCTGGTCGCCACACTCTGTCATCCTCAAGAAATTCCTAATTATAGTTAAAAAAAAAAAAAAACACACACAAAGTGACAGAGCGTCATGCAAATTATCTTAACATAAGAAAGCTTCAAACTTTGTTCTCTAAAATTCAGAGATGGGAAGTAACGAAGTACAAATACTTTGTAGGAGCCATTCATTAACTATTGCTTTCGTTTTATAATTTATTAATAATGTGTGCCCTATGCTTCCTCAGTTATGCCCTCTGCAGGTCAAAGGGGCCATTTAATAGGAAGGTGACGAGGGTGGAGGTGTGGCTGACTGGGAGCACACAGCTTTTTGACCTTGCTACCAAACTGCTGCATGAACTGCTGCTCTTTTAGTTAACATTTACAATCTGCCTTATAATTTATTTAACAGATAAAGGATCTGTACTATTTATTGTGTTAAAATAAAAGACCATCTATTTTTCCAACTTCACTCTTCTGGATATTTTTTGGAACAAACAAGCGTCAAAGATTCCCCCAGTCAACACCAAAGTGACAAAGAACAGAATCAAGACAAAATAGTCACTACATTAGTCAAAAAGCTTGCTTCTGGATCTTGGAAAGCCTTGTGGAGTACTTGGATTGGAGTTCCGTAGCCGCACGGGGAACAGGTCGCAAAGGAACAAAGGAAAGCCGACGCTGCATGCACGCAAAAACGCCGAAGTTGCGGTAAGCCGCTGCTACTTTAAGTTGTTAAATCACAAGGAACTGAGGATTAATGAATCAATTATTGGATGAATTCGTTAGTTTAAAATCTCATTTGAATTTTGGACTGTTTTTGAAGCAAGTTTGGGTGGACATTAAGTCACTAAACAGAAAGTTATTGAAGCGTTGCTTGTTAATATATGCACGCACTTTTGGATTTGAAGCGATAATGAAATAGGGGGTATCCTAACTTTTTTGGAAAGGATACTTTATTTTTTTTTTTTGGACAATATGACTGATCCAGCAGACAAGCCTGAAGAAACGTGTTCGCAAACTGACCTAAAGGAAAACCCTCCCGATGTGGAAAATGTTTTCGAAACTGAGAGTGCTTTGCGTAACGCCAGAAGGATAAAGCTTGGGCTGCTTACGCGCAAAATGAACGCTATCAAAGACATGATGATAAAGGAGGAATCAAATGTTAACAAAGTGAGCGAAAATATGGAGAGGTACGGAGATTTGGTGAAGGATTTTGAAGCTAGACATAAAGAGTATCAGAGCGCATTGAGTGAGAGGGATTGCGAATTGGATAATGACTTGTGGTATAAAACTAAGAGAGAAATTATCAGAGCATTCGTTGAGGAAGTGGATGAATGGCTGTATGGAAAGAAAGATGAAGAATCTGAAATAGGCCCAGACGACAGTGTTTCTGTAACTCTCGCTAAGAAAGCAGACAATGCGGGATCAAAGATCTCCATAACCTCCTCCGCATTAGGACGCGCGGCAACAGAAAAGGCTGCGCTAGAAATTCAATTGACGGCTCCTAAAGAAAAGCACGACATAGAGGATGAGGAGGCAGAATTGGCTAAAAGACAGGAAACGTTGAGGAAGCAAAAGGAAATGTTAGCCCTCAGAACTGAATTGCATGCTGCTGCTGCCAAATTCAATATATTGAGTAAAAGTAAAAGCAATGTCTCAGTGGGAGATGGAATGAATATTTAGTAAAGTCACACTGACAAAATCTCATTTTTGAAGGAAAGAGGGATTTGCTTTGCGTGTCTTCTTACAGGCCATATGAGCAAGGACTGCACCCAGCATCACTCATGCGTTATTTGCAAGAGGCCACATCCTACAGTACTGCACATAGGAAAAGTGGAGCAGAACAAAGGAGCACCAAGAGAAGTGGCCAATGAGGAACCAAAAAGGGTGAATACAGGACAGGTCTCTCTTAAAGCATGCAGTCATACTGGGGCCGGTGAAGAACAGTGTCCAATATCCATTGTGCCTGTGAAGGTCAAATTAAACAAAGGCAACACAGTAATACAGACCTACGCATTTCTTGAGCCCGGCAGTTCCGCCACATTTTGTACAGAAAAATTAATGCACCAACTAAATGTACAAGGGAAAAGAACCAACATCCTGCTGCGCACAATGGGCCAGGAGAGAACTGTGTCAACCAATATCATCACTGGACTTGAAGTAAGTGAACTTCACAACAATGCGTTCATAACTCTGCCAGAGACACACACAAGCAAAGATTCCTGTGTCAGAGAGTAACATACCCAACCAGAGAACTCTGTCAAAGTGGCCTTACCTTAGAGATATCCAAATTCTCACCATCAATGCAGGCATTGATTTGCTGATTGGCACAAATGCACCCAAAGCAATAGAGCCATGGCAAATTGTAAACAGTGAAGGAGACGGCCCATATGCTATGAGAACACTGCTTGGATGGGTAGTAAATGGCCCGTTAGGAACAGGATCTAGCAATGTCATGCCCTCTCATACAGTCAATAGGATATCAGTACATACTCTACAGGAGATGCTGATTGCCCAGTATAACACTGACTTCAGTGAAAGGTTGTCCGAAGAAGTGAAAGAAATGTCCATTGAGGACAGGCGTTTTCTGAAACTAGCGGATGAATCAGCCACAATTGTGAATGGACATTACAGTCTTAAGTTACCTTTCAGAAAAGATAATGCTATGCTTCCCAATAACCGTTGCATTGCTAAGCAACGTTTGCAGAGCTTGAAAAAGAAATGCAATAGGAACCTGTCATTCAAAGGAGAATACGTTGCATTCATGACTGACATGATCAGTAAGTGATATGCAGAAAAGGTGCCAGAGGGGCAGCTGACAAGAATTGACGGGAAAGTGTGGTATCTACCCCACCATGGGGTATATCACCCAAAGAAAGGGAAATTAAGAGTGGTTTTTGATTGTGGTGCATCTTTCTGTGGAAAAGCGTTAAATGCAGAATTGCTCAAAGGACCCGATTTAACCAATAGCCTTATAGATGTGCTCAACAGATTCCGCCAGGAGCCAATAGGACTGATGGCAGACATCACAGCCATGTTCCATCAAGTGAAGGTCCCAGACTCTGATGCTGACTTCCTGAGGTTTCTGTGGTGGCCAGAGGGAGATGTGTCCCAACCTCCTGTGGAACACAGGATGACTGTCCATCTGTTTGGGGCAACATCTTCCCCCAGCTGTGCGAGTTACGCGCTTAGGAAAACAGCAGAGGACAACAGAGAGCACTTCAGGTGTGAGGTAGTGGATACAGTTCTGCATAACTTTTATGTAGATGATCTGTTGAAGTCAGTGGCCACTGTACAGGAAGCAGTGCAAATCATTGCTGACGTCAAATCCGTCTGCCAAAGAGGGGGCTTTCATCTTTCAAAGTGGGCCACAAACAGCAGAGAAGTATTGTCTCTCATTCCTGTGGAGGATAGAGCCAAAGAAATGATGGATCCCAATCTTGACAAAGACAAACTTCCAACTGAAAGGGCTTTAGGACTGCAATGGTGCATCGAAACTGACAACTTCACCTTTTACGTTCATCCAAAATTACAGCCACTTACAAGAAGAGGAATGTTGTCAATGGTTTGTTCTGTTTATGACCCCCTTGGCTTCCTAACCCCCTTCACATGAACAGCTAAACTCTTGTTACAGAAGCTCTGTAAGATGAACCTTGGCTGGGATGAAGAGGCACCCCTCAGCATCCGTGAACAATGGTCAAAATGGACAGCTGGTTTGACTCAAATCGCAAACTTCAAAGTGCAACGATGCCTCAAGAGTAAAGAATTCAGCTCAATAATGCATGCACAGTTACATCACTTTGCTGACGCAAGCGACCAAGTTTACGGGACTGTAAGCTATGTGAAGCTGGTGAATGACAACAATGTCCACGTCACTTTTGTTATGGGAAAAGGGCGTGTAGCTCCTCTCAAAGGAGTAACAATCCCAAGGTTGGAACTCGCTGCTGCAGGTCTAGCTGTAAGAATGGACAGGCTGCTGAGATCAAGCTTACAGCTGCACCTAGACCATTCCATGTTCTGTTCTGTCTGTACTAAAGTACATATCAAATGAACATTCCAGATTCAAGACATTTGTGGCCAATCGAGTTGCAGCAATAAGAGACGCAACCAAGTTAGCTCAGTGGAACTACATTGATTCCAAGTCGAACCCCGCAGACGATGCAACAAGAGGCCAAAGTGCAGACAAATTCATTAACAAGCGATGGCTCCATGGTCCGGACATTCTATGGAAAAAGAAACAGGAACAACAAAAACAGTTTGCCAACTTCAAAGAAAACACTCCACAACAAACAAAGCAGCCATAGGAGAAGAAAGGAAGTTTCCTGCCATAATTCCAAAAAACTCACATATATCCACACTTATTTTAAGGCATGTACACAAGACAACAGGACACGGGGGAAGAAATCATATGTTGTCTGAGCTTCGCAAAAAATATTGGATAATCAGTGCTAATTCAGCTGCCAGAAAGATTCTGACCAAATGTGTTGTGTGCAGAAAACTCAGAGCTAGAGTTGGAGAACAAAAGATGTCTGATCTACCTCAGGAAAGACTTCATCCTGACTCACCCCCCTTTACCAACACCGGGGTGGACTACTTTGGTCCTTTTCAAGTTAAACGAGGAAGAGCACTGGCAAAGAGATATGGCGTGCTATTCACTTGCATGACCTGCAGAGCTGTTCATATTGAAGTTGCCAACTCCTTGGACACCAGCTCATGTATCAACGCTATAAGACGTTTCATTTGTAGGAGGGGACAAGTGAAGCACTTACAGTCAGACAATGGAACCAACTTTGTTGGCGCAAAAAAGGAACTGCAAAAGGCCTTCGCTGCAGTGAATCAGGACAAAATACAGAAAACACTCAGAGAAGAAGGCGTAAATTGGACATTTAACCCACCAGGCACATCCCATCACGGAGGCATATGGGAAAGGCTGATTAGATCCACTAGACAAGTCCTCTGTTCTGTTCTTAAACAGCAAACCCTAGATGACGAGGGGCTCCATACAATCCTATGTGAGGCAGAGGCAATTTTAAACAGTCGCCCTATAACAACAGTCACCACCGACCCTCATGACTTGCATCCACTCACACCGAATGATCTCCTGCTACTTAAGACCAAGCCAGCTCTTCCGCCTGGTGTATTTGATAAGAACGACCAGTACACCAGACGCCGCTGGAGGCAGGTCCAATACTTGGCAAATCTCTTTTGGAGACTCTGGACACTGGAATACCTGCCGCTGCTCCAAGAGCGTCAGAAGTGGAACATCAAAAGAAGGAACTTTCAGCGTGGAGATGTTGTATTGGTGGTGGATCCAACTTCTCCAAGAGGTTCTTGGATTCTGGGCAGAATAATTGAAGTTTTCCCTGACCAAAAGGGACTTGTGCGCTCTGTGAAACTCAAGACCCAGAACACCATCTTAGAAAGGCCAATCACAAAGTTACGTCTGATGTTGGAAGGAGATGAAGAAAAGATCTAAAGAATCCAGATGACAATGGTCTAGTATTCTATTTTTCTTTCATATTTAATATTAAGGTAACATAATTAATTCAAGGCTCCTATTTTGATTTAATCTAGTAATTGTTTTGTTTATTAAATACAATTAGGGGCCGGTTGTGTAGGAGCCATTCATTAACTATTGCTTTCGTTTTATAATTTATTAATAATGTGTGCCCTATGCTTCCTCAGTTATGCCCTCTGCAGGTCAAAGGGGCCATTTAATAGGAAGGTGACGAGGGTGGAGGTGTGGCTGACTGGGAGCACACAGCTTTTTGACCTTGCTACCAAACTGCTGCATGAACTGCTGCTCCTTTAGTTAACATTTACAATCTGCCTTATAATTTATTTAACAGATAAAGGATCTGTACTATTTATTGTGTTAAAATAAAAGACCATCTATTTTTCCAACTTCACTCTTCCGGATATTTTTTGGAACAAACAAGCGTCAAAGATTCCCCTAGTCAACACCAAAGTGACAAAGAACAGAATCAAGACAAAATAGTCACTACATACTTCGTTACTGTACTTAAGTAGATTTGTCAGGTATTTTTACTTTACTATTTATTTTTGTGCCGACTTTTTACTTTTACTCCTTACATTTTTAACACAAATACCGGTACTTTCTACTCCTTACGTTTTACAAAAGTGGCTCGTTACTTACCCACTTACAAATGCGCGATGATACGTAACAACATTGTTTGTGACAGAACGTTCTCATTTTCATTCATAAATTCACCCCGTCTGTGTTGGGAAGCTCTGACATTTGGACCTTGGGGGCTTCCGTGGCCGTGCCCTGGCTCTGACGTGAAGTCACTTAAAGTTACTAAGCAACAACAAGTTGCATTCTTTGTGCGGTCTTTCCTTTCTCGCAACTAGTTACCTAGAGTTTGAACAACGTTTTATAAGTAACGAGATATGAAACGTTACTAAACAGACCTAAATAACACTACTTCAGTGTTTTCAAAAGTCTGTCCCTGAAGCTGCTGCCACGTCGGGCGATAGCTTACTGCAGCTGCCACCAACGTTAGCCTACTGTTACCTGGTAAGTGAGAGTAGCTTATATGATACCGTGTGTGTGTGTCTGTGTGTACCTGTGTGTCTGAGTATTGCAGTAAACAGAATACAATGTTTATATTTCCTTATTTCAGATGAGAGAGACAGTGAGAACTCCTGGCCTTCATAAGGTCAATGACTATGTAACATTAGAGTAAATTCTTAAATCTTAAATATGCATTGCTTTACACAATTAAATTACTATATGGTAACGTTAGTTAGTAATGGTCAGATAATTAGCTAAAATAGAAAGAGTGGAGCTTTTTTTTCCTTTCGTCTGCTTTTTATGCATTTGTTAGCCATGGTGTTGAAGATTGTAAACAGTTTAATACTTTTGAGTAAATGTAGGCCCTTATCAGCAGATTGTATTGCTAATCGATACAAAAGTTGTATGATGATGCTAATTATTAGTCATGGTTTTGTGTGGCAGTGTAGGGATGTCGGTTAAATGGCTTATTTGTGTGATGTGATGTCCTGTTGCGTTTCTCAAAAAGTTAAATCTGTCTTATCTTTTCTCAACTCTAAGTGTTGTTTTTCCAGGACTTTAAATAAACGCCATCAATACTTAAACGTCTGTTGCCCGTGTACAGTTCGTATTCAGAAACGTCACAGTACCGACTGTATGGGGTGTCGCTCTGGGACAGGCGAGTATGAGGCTGGGAGGGGAAAATCACAGTATACTCACTACAAAAAAAATAGACTACACCACTGGTTAGTTGTACTCTAAATGTATGCAGAACTTACATGTACATTCATTTAAATGTTAAGGGGAAGATTAAAAATGGAACTGGATCTGTGAATTATTACAGAATCACAATTGAATTCATATCTTGTTACTCAGTCAGAATCTTATTAACTTGGAGCCCCAGTCTCTGTCACAATAATCATATATGTGATGTTTTAGGCCTTTTGGCATCCATTTAAAATGTAGACAATGGCATACATAAAGAGCCTTTTCTCCATGGCTACTGAAGTTTCTCAGCTTGCACTCTAGTAACATTTGTGGTCCAGGTAGCTTTGCATAAAAAAATGGTTGTCATTCGCAAGGCTACTTTTACTTTTATACTTTAAGTACATTTCCAAGCCTGTACTTTGTTACTTTTACTTGAGTAAATAAGTTAAATCAGTACTTCTACTTTTACCAGAGTATTTTTTAACACAAGTATCTGTACTTCTACTTAAGTATGAGAAGTGAGTACTTTTGCCATCACTGCTAAAATTGCAACAGTCACCATAAAACCTGACCACTCTGAATGATTTTGATGTTGAAACTGTATCACAAGCACATTTACCTCCAGTTTCGTAGTAGTTTACGCTCACAGGAACCTTCGTTTGCCAGTGGCTCAATCACCACAAGTACCTTTTCTGAGATGCGAACAATCTAAAAATGTTTAAATGCATTCATGTTATTTTCTCATCACATTACAACATTTATATTTAACAGATCATTTTATCCAAAGTTACTATGAGCGCTGATGCTTCAGAGGTCAACTGAAAAATCTGTATACATGATATATACAAAAGAGATGTCTTGTAAATAATATTGCACTGCAAAATGAGAGACAGAAACCGAACCACCAAAATCCAGTGAGCTCCAACATTTACAGGGCACATCCACGTCTTCCACTGGAAACTTCATCTGAGGAATGGGTTTTATTATTTTTTTGTAATGATCAATACTGATAGATAATAGATAATATCTGACAAATAAATTACCTTTTTGAGTCTCTGGAATTGTCCAGAAATAAACAACGCAGTTGCAACAACAGCACTAAGCTGGTGAACAGGTTTCTGGTAAAAAAAAAAAAGAAGAAGAAAAAAATGTATAAAGCCAAATTATAGTGCAAGAAACATCCAAGAAAAGCTATATACATACAATTTCCACTTGCCTGCTGTTTTTCAATCAGGATGTGCAAGTACGCATCAATAACCTGCATTGCAAAAAGTTATTAAACAACAGTAAATGTAACAATAATACATTTTCTCTTTTAATACATTTTCAACAGTGTAGCTTAGTCTCTTACTTCATCAGCCAGCCACTCAGTCCCATGCAGAGTACGGATAGACGAATCATAAAGTTTATATGGTCCGACAACTGCTTCCACCTGGCCATGATCTTCTGCAGCCCACAGCATTTTAACTGAAAACAAAACATGAATGTTAAAACCAACATTTTTTTTATTATAATCTCATTAGTATAACTGCTACATGGTCAAAAGTATATGGACACCCGAAGGCCTTATATCAGGGGTTTTCAAATTCTGAGACTGCGGCCTCCCCTCAGACCCCCCCCCCCCATAGACACTCAACACTTGAGCCAAAATAGCCTAATATTGCTGTTTGACATAACTTCTGACTACACCAAATGGTTTTAAAAAAGGTCTGTCCTAAAGCATTTATTAGTTTCTGACTGATGGGGGAAAAAGAGCTCCCAAAAACTACTGTATCTCTGAACTCTCACACATGTAGGCTATTCTATGTGATCTCCTTTTGATAACTAATGCAATAAGTAATGCAATATTGTTTCAGTTCCATTCACTGAGCCTCCCCTGAAACGGCTTGGAGCCCCAAGGGAGGCCCACCTCACACTTTGAAAACCCCTGCCTTATATCATATGCACTTGTATTAACATTTACTTTTAAAACCACGGACATCTATATGGAGTTAATTCAACAAAACTGGAGGCACACAATTCTCTAGAATGTCATTGCATGATGTAGCATTAAGATTTCCCTTCAATGCAATGAAGAAGCCTTGCCAAATCCATTACTTAGAAGGGGTATCCACATCCTTTTGGTAATTTAGTGTAATTGAAAACCAATGACCAACAGGTCAACATGAACATCTTGAACAGTCCAAACCCACTTCATGCAAACAACAAGCGTGGGTAGGCCAAACAAATGACCAGTAGGTCAGAACTTAGTAACTACAACCTCTTTCTAGTACACTCTCCTTATTCGATAAGGGATCCTGTGGAGACTTCAAGATTTAAGATTGTTATTAGTCACATACGCAGATAAACAAGATGCAGTGAAACTGAATTAAATGTAAACTTGGCCTATTCTCCATAGACTAATTAAAATGTGACTGAAAAAAACGAAATGAATAAAACGCATAAAGGAGGAATACAGTAGATTACATAAACATTGAACAAGAGGCATTCTATTCAAGACCGACGTATGCAGGTTTTCAGGTAGTGATTTTGCTTTTACCTGTATTGTGACATCAGTTTTGTGGGTAAAATGAATAACTGATTGTCTCTGTGGCACAGAAATGTCTTCAGCCATCCTCTCAAAATCCTCTGCCTGGTTTAAAGCGTGTGGGCTATGGGACATTGGACTGCTCTTGTTCTCTTCTGGGATCTTGAATCATTCCTGACTGGGGACGGGACTGCCATCAGAATGGCTCCTTCTGTATGGCTTGATGTGGTTTACATTGTATTTGTTCTTTAAAATGGTCCCTTCAGAATTGGACAGTGTCACAAGCCGACCGCATATTGACCGAATGACATATGGTCCAAAAAAGAAATCAGGCTCCATTCTTCCTCCCTTCCTTCCCCGCTTCCTCATGTTGAACAGAAGCACCTCATCTCCAACTTGATACACTTTATTTTGGTACTTCTTTTGCACTCGTTTCACATATGCCTGTTTCTGTTTTTCCTGAGACTTGGCGATGTTTTCTGCTGCTGTTTTTTTTGCAGTCTCCATTGACTTTCGTTTGTCATCCAAAAAAGTACCATTAGTACTTGCCTCAGGAATAATAAGGTTGGAAAGCTGAAATGAAAAACAACTGTGAAAACTAGTAACTTCTTTACAAGTAAAATTGTGCGTAATTGAAATTTTACCAACCAAATAGGCCTACAGTGGGGTTCGAAAGTTTGGGCACCCATGCTAAAGTTGACTAAAAAGAGGAATAAAAAAATCATCTATTGGAAATTGATCTTAATGCCTTAATTTAAAAAAATAGGAAAAATCCAACCTTTAAGAACACCAGTTTTCTTTGTGAATGAATAATGTATCGTAAATAAATAAATGTTCTTCCTTAAAATACAGGGGGCATAAGTATAGACACCCCTACGTTAAATTCCCATAGAGGCAGGCAGATTTTTATTTTTAAAGGCCAGTTATTTCATGGATCCAGGATACTATGCTATGTTTCAGATTTGTGAAACATTTATTCAATTTGTCAAAATACTATAAATTGAGATTTTACTGCTTTTTGCATGTAGACCACATTAGACCAGGTCCAGATCCAAAACCACTACACCTAGAGCTGTAAAATCTGGACTAGAGTGGTTTTCTCTGGGACAATGTGGTCTACATGTGATAAAAAGCAGTGAAATCGCCTTTTTTCATTTTCACAAATAAAATAAAGGGTTTTCAAATCTAAAAAAGTGTTTCAGACAGCGTTAAGGGTTTGCCTAAAATGCCTAACAGCTTTCACAGCAGTAAGAGGTGCAAAAAACAAAAGAAGATCAGATTTCGCACTATAACGTTATAATTTAAGCCCACTTAAGTCAAATACCAAAATGTACAAATATACGTTACGTTACACTTCACACTACAAATTATTTCCGCGTTAATATTCGCGTTATTGCGATTGCAATAATCGGCTACAATTAACTAAATCAATCACAGTGCAAATATATGCTATATAAAAACTCCCCTACCTGTACTGTTGATCAACATCTCTTAAAGTTGAAAAATTTTAAAACTTCAAGAAGAATTAAAGCTGCAAGCAGCGATGGACGGGCCCCCGTGCCTCTGCGCGCGTCGGGGTTACCGGCGGACGCCGCTCCTTGCGACTGTGCATTTCCGCGGCACTCAGACACCGCAAATCATCAGCAATGAAAAGGGAATTCCCTGCAGAGTTCAACGATACCTCACACAAGACTCCACATCGTACAGTTCATTAGTTGTGAGAGGGGGCTTGGCCAAAACATAGGGGTCAGGGCAAACCTTTATCAATGAAAAGGGAGGTCTCTGCTGAGTTCATCGATACCTCACATAAGACTACCTTAAACGCATAGGGCGTGGGTCAAACCATCACCAATGAAGAAGGAACTCTCTGCTGAGTTTAATGATACCTCACACAAGGGTCTACCTTAAGGTAGACATCATTGGTGATGTTTTGGCCCGCCCCCTATGCTTAAGCGACACCCCCTTTCATAACGGGTTACCCATTTAAGGTAGTCTTATGTGAGGTATCAATGAACTCAGCAGAGACCTCCTTTTTATTGGTAAAGGTTTACCCCGACCCCTATGCTCTGGCCACGCCCCATTTCACAGCTAATGAACTGTATAACGTAGAGTCTTGTGTGAGGTATCATTAAACTCGGCAGGGACTTCCTTTTCCATTGGCAACGATTTGCAGTGTCTGAATACCGTGGAAATGCACGGTCGCAAGGAGCGGCCTCCGCCCCTAACCCCGATGTGCACAGAAGCGCACAGAAGACACCTACAGTGTAGGGGGCGCTAGCGAGCCATTTTTGTGCGCCTATTCCCGAAACCCATAAAATACGTAATTTTTCACCAGACTTGACGCAACCGCCAAATTTGGTGAGTTTTTGAATATGATAAGCCCCTCAAAAAGGCAATTCATTGCGCGGAAGAATAATAATAATTCCTTCAATTCCAATAGGGCCTTCGCTGCTGTCGGCGCTCGGGCCCTAATTAAAGCTGCAAGCAGCGATGGATGGGCCCTCGCGCCTCTGCGCGCATCGCCGTTACTGGCGGACGCCGCTCCTTGCGACCGTGCATCTTCGCGGCACTCAGACATTGCAAATCGTCGCCAATGAAAAGGGAACTCCCTGCCGAGTTCAACGATACCTCACACAAGACTCAATGTCTAACAGTTCATTATTTGTGAAATGGGGCGTGGCCAAAGCATAGGGGGCGGGTCAAACCACCACCAATGAAGAAGGAACTCTCTGCTGAGTTCAGTGATACCTTACACAATAGTGTACCTTAAATGGGTCACCAGTTATGAAAGGGGGCGTGGCTTAAGCATAGGGGGCGGGCCAAACCATCACCAATGAAGAAGGAACTTTCTGCTGAGTTCAATGATACCTCACACAAGGGTCTACCTTAAACAGTTCAAATGTTATGAAATGGGGCGTGGCCTGAGTAAGTGGGCGTTGTTAAAGTATATGGGGCGGCTCAGTATCACAGGTAGACCACATATTATAAGTTTCATGTAAATTGGATGATGTTTGTCATATGAGGCAGATTTCGTGTTGCCAGCAGGGGGCGCTATGACCAAATGTCAATTTTGGCCTGTGGGTGTCCTCAGGCCTGGACCCTCGTCAAACGTGAGAAGTTTTGGGCGGATATGACAATGTACACTAAAGTTACAACAACTTCTTTGTTCATCAAAGAATGGTCAAAATGGCCGCCACGCCCACAGCGTTCGACGGAAAGTTTTTCTTTTAACAACCTTTCATCTTACAGGTGTTGAGATGGTACAGACCAAATTTGAAGTCCATCAGATGAAATCTGTAGGAGGAGTTCGTTAAAGTATAGCACCTTGACTTTTAGGCCTACTTCCTGTTGCCACTAGGGGGAGCTATGACTTTGAGTAAATATCGGCCCTTAATTGTCCTCAGGGTTGGACTCTTATGAATCGTGAAATGTTTCGAGCCAATTGGACAATGTATACTCGAGTTACACCCACTTCCTGTTTCGATGGCGAAACGCACAAAATGGCCGCCCCGCCACGGCCATGTCCTATGACCAAAAGTTTTTCTTTTAACAACTTTTCATCTTTAACGTCTTAAGATGGTACAGACCAAATTTGAAGTTGATCGGATGAAATCTCTAGGAGGAGTTCGTTCAAGTACGACATGTGGAAATGGCCAAAATCGCACTAATTTCGAACTTTCAATTCAAAATGGCGGACTTCCTGTTGGGTGTAGGGTATGGCTCCAATGACGTTTTCTGTACGTCTTGACATGCTACATATGTGTACCAAGTTTCATGAGTCTACGTTAAACGTACTGCAGGGGCTCAAGTGTTTTAACTTTGTAGGGGGCGCTAGCGAGCCATTTTTGTGCGCCTATTCCCAAAACCCTTAAAATACGTAATTTTTCACCAGACTTGACGCGACTGCCAAATTTGGTGAGTTTTTGAATATGTTAAGCCCCTCAAAAAGGCAATTCATTGCGCGAAAGAAAGAAAGAAAGAAAGAAAGAAAGAAAAATAATTAAAGCTGCAAGCAGCGATGGACGGGCCCTCGCTCCTCTGCGCGCGTCGGGGTTAGTGGCGGACGCCGCTCCTTGCGACCGTGCATCTGCACGGCACTCAGTCGTTGCAAATCGTCGCCAATGAAAAGGGAACTCCCTGACGAGTTCAACGATACCTCACACAAGAATCAATGTCGTACAGTTCATTATTTGTGAAAGGGGGCGTGGCCAAAGCATAGGGGGCGGGTCAAACCATCATCAATGAAGAAGCAACTCTCTGCTGAGTTCAATGATACCTTACACAATAGTGTACCTTAAATGGGTCACCAGTTATGAAAGGGGGCGTGGCAAAAGCATAGGGGGCGGGCCAAACCATCACCAATGAAGAAGGAACTCTCTGCTGAGTTCAATGATACCTCACACTAGGGTGTACCTTAAACAGTTCAAATATTACGAAAGGGGGCGTGGCCTGAGTAAGTGGGCGTGGTTAAAGTATATGGGGCGGCTCAGTATCCCATATAGACCACACATTATAAGTTTCATGTAAATCGGATGATGTTTGTCATATAAGGCAGATTTCGTGTTGCCAGCGGGGGGCGCTATGACCAAATGTCAATTTTGGCCTGTAGCTGTCTTCAGGCCTGGACCCTTGTTAAACGTGACAAGTTTCGGGCAGATATGACAACGTACACCAAAGTTACAACAACTTCTTTGTTCATCGAAGGATGCTCAAAATGGCCGCTACGCCACGCCCACGCCGTCTGACGAAAAGTTTTTCTTTTAACAACTTTTCATCGGGAAGGTGTTGTGATGGTACAGACCAAATTTGAAGTCCATCGGATGAAATCTCTAGGAGGAGTTCGTTAAAGTACGGCAAGTGGAAATGGCCAAAATCGCAATAATTTCGAACTTTCAATTAAAAATGGCGGACTTCCTGTTGGGTTTCAGGTATGGCTCCAATGACGTTTTATGTACGTCTTTACATGCTACATATGTGTACCAAGTTTCGTTAGTCTCCGTTAAACGCACTGCAGGGGCTCAATTTTTTTGACTTTGTAGGGGGCGCTAGCGAGCCATTTTTGTGCGCCTATTCCCGAAACCCTTAAAATACGTAATTTTTCACCAAACTTGACGCGACCGCCAAATTTGGTGAGTTTTTGAATATGTTTAGCCCCTCAAAAAGGCAATTCATTGCGCGGAAGAAAGAGGAATAATAATAATTCCTTCAGTTCCAATAGGGCCTTCGCCGCTGTCGGCGCTCGGGCCCTAATAATCCCTTCAGTTCCAATAGGGCCTTCGCCGCTGTCGGCGCTCGGGCCCTAATAATAATTCCTTCAGTTCCAATAGGGCCTTCGCCGCTGTCGGCTCTCGGGCCCTAATTAAAGCTGCAAGCAGCGATGGACGGGCCCTCGCGCCCCTGTGCGTGTTGGGGTTAGGGGCGGACGACGCTCATTGCGACCGTGCATTTCCAAATCCTAACCCAGCAATGAAAAGGGAACTCCCTGCAGAGTTCAACGATACCTCACACAAGACTCTACGTCATACAGTTCATTAGTTGTGAGAGGGGGCGTGGCCAAAACATAGGGGTCAGGGCAAACCTTTACCAATGAAAAGGGAGGTCTCTGCTGAGTTCAATGATACCGCACATAAGACTCTACCTTAAACGGGTAACCAGTTATGAAAGGGGGCGTGGCTTAAGCATAGGGGACGGCCAAACCATCACCAATGAAGAAGGAACTCTCTGCTGAATTTAATGACCTCACACAAGACTCTACCTTAAACGGTTCAAATGTTATGAAAGGGGGCGTGGCTAAAGCATAGGGGGCGGGTCAAACCATCACCAATAAAAAGGAACTCTCTGCTGAGTTCAATGATACGTCACATAAGACTACCTTAAACGGTTCAAATGTTATGAAAGGGGGCGTTGCCTGAGTAAGTGGGCGTCGTTAAAGTATATGGGGCGGCTCAGTATCACATGTAGACAACACATTATAAGTTTCATGTAAATCGGATGATGTTTGTCATAAGGCAGATTTCGTGTTGCCAGCGGGGGGCGCTATGACGAAATGTAAATTTTGTCCTGTAGGTGTCCTCAGGCCTGGACCCTCGTCAAACGTGAGAAGTTTCGGGCAGATATGACTAAGTACACTAAAGTTACAACAACTTCTTGGTTCATCGATGAATGGTCAAAATGGCTGCCACGCCACGCCCACACCGTCTGACGAACAGTTTTTCTTTTAACAACTTTTTATCGGTAAGGTGTTGAGATGGTACAGACCAAATTTGAAGTCAATCCGATGAAATCTGTAGGAGGAGTTCGTTAAAGTATAGCACCTTGACTTTTAGGCCTACTTCCTGTTGCCACTAGGGGGCGCTATGACTTTGAGTAAATATCGGCCCTTATATGTCATCAGGGTTGGACTCTTATGAATCCTGAAAAGTTTTGAGCCAATTGGACAATGGACACTTGAGTTACACCCACTTCCTGTTTCGATGGCGAAACGCACAAAATGGCCGCCCCGCCACGGCCATGCCCTATGACCAAAAGTTTTTCTTTTAACAACTTTTCATCGTTAACGTCTTAAGATGGCACAGACCAAATTTGAAGTTGATCGGATGAAATCTCTAGGAGGAGTTCGCTAAAGTACGACATGTGGAAATGTCCAAAATCGCACTAATTTCGAACTTTCAACTCAAAATGGCGGACTTCCTGTTGGGTTGAGGGTATGGCTCCAATGACGTTTTCTGTACGTCCTGACATGCTACATATGTCTACCAAGTTTCGTGAGTCTATGTTAAACATACTGCAGGGGCTCAATTTGTTTTACTTTGTAGGGGGCGCTAGCGAGCCATTTTTGTGCGCCTATTCCCGAAACCCTTAAAATACGAAATTTATCACCAGACTTGACGCGACCACCAAATTTGGTGAGTTTTTGAATATGTTAAGCCGTTCAAAAAGGCAATTCATTGCGCGGAGGAATAATATTAATTAAAGCTGCAAGCAGCGATGGACGGGCCCTCGTGCCTCTGCGTGCGTCGGGGTTACCGGCGAACGCCGCTCCTTGCGACCGTGCATTTCCGCAGCACTCAGACACTGCAAATTGTCAACAATGAAAAGGGAACTCCTTGCCGAGGTCAACGATACCTTACACAAGTCTCTACGTCGTACAGTTCATTAGTTGTCAAAGGGGGCGTGGCCAAAATATAGGGGGCGAGGCAAACCTTTACCAATGAAAAATGAGGTCTCTGCTGAGTTCATTGATACCTCACATAAGACTCTACCTTAAATGGGTCAACAGTTATGAAAGGGGGCGTGGCTACAACCTAGGAGGCGGACCATACCATCACCGATGAAGAAGGAACTCTCTGCTGAGTTCAATGACACCTCACACAAGGGTCTTCCTTAAACAGTTCAAATGTAATGAAAGGGGGCGTGGCCTGAGTAAGTGGGCGTCGTTAAAATATATGGGGCGGCTCAGTATCACATATAGACCACCAGAGATGGGAAGTAACGAAGTACAAATACTTCGTTACTGTACTTAAGTAGATTTTTTAGGTATTTTTACTTTACTTTACTATTTATGTTTGTGCCGACTTTTTACTTTTACTCCTTACATTTTTAACACAAATACCGGTACTTTCTACTCCTTACGTTTTACAAAAGTGGCTCGTTACTTACCCACTTACAAAAGCGCGATGATACGTAACAACATTGTTTGTTAACGTTCTCATTTTCATTCATAAATTCACCCCGTCTGTGTTGGGAAGCTCTGACATTTGGACCTTGGGGGCTTCCGTGGCCCTGGATCTGACGTGAGGTCACTTAACGTTACTAAGCAACAACAAGTTGCATTCTTTCCGCGGTCTTTCCTTTCTCGCAACTAGTTACTTATCTAGAGTTTGAACTAAGTTTTATAAGTAACGAGATATGAAACGTTACTAAACAGACCTAAATAACACTACTTCAGTGTTTTCTAAAGTCTGTCCCTGAAGCTGCTGCCACGTCGGGTGATACTGCAGCTGCCACCAACGTTACCTGGTAAGTGAGAGTAGCCTAGCTTATATGATACCGTGTGTGTGTGTGTGTGTGTGTGTGTGTGTGTGCGTGTGTGTGCGTGTGTGTGCGTGTGTGTGCGTGTGTGTGCGTGTGTGTGCGTGTGTGTGCGTGTGTGTGCGCGCGTGTGTGCGTGCGTGCGTGCCTGTGTGTGTGTGTGCGTGCCTGTGTGTGGGTCTGTGTGTCTATGTGTGTGTGTACCTGTGTGTCTGAGTACCTTTTATATACTGTCTATGCTGAGTACAGCAGTAAACAGAATACAAAGTTTATATTTCCTTGTTTCAGATGATGATATAGTATAGAGATAGTGAGAACTCCTGGCCTTCATAAGGTCAATGACTATGCAACATTAGAGTA
This sequence comes from Gymnocephalus cernua, assembly GCA_023631565.1. Lineage (NCBI taxonomy): Eukaryota > Metazoa > Chordata > Actinopteri > Perciformes > Percidae > Gymnocephalus > Gymnocephalus cernua. The sequence continues at coordinate 3,390,774 of JALJEH010000025.1, read as the reverse complement.
AATTCTTAAATCTTAAATATGCATTGCTTTACACAGTTAAATGACTATATGGTAATGTTAGTTAGCAATGGTCAGATAATTAACTAAAATAGAAAGAGTGGAGCTTTTTTCTCCTTCATCTACTTTTTATGCATTTGTGAGCCATGGTGCTGAAGATTGTAAACAGTTTATTAAATACTTTTGAGTAAATGTAGGCCCTTATCAGCAGATTTTACTGCTAATCGATACAAAAGTTGTATGATGATGCTAATTATTAGTCATGGTTTTGTGTGGCAGTGGGGGGGTGTCGGTTAAACTGCTTATTTGTGTGATGTGATGTCCTGTTGCGTTCAGGTTCGGTTGCGTTTCTCAAAAAGTTAAATCTGTCTCATCTTTTCTCAACTCTAAGTGTTGTTTTTCCAGGACTTTAAATAAACGCCATCAATACTTAAACGTCTGTTGCCCGTGTACAGTTCGTATTCACAAACGTCACAGTACCGACTGTATGGGGTGTCGCTCTTGGACAGGCGAGTATGAGGCTGGGAGGGGAAAATCACAGTATACTCACTACAAAAAAATAGACTACACCACTGGTTAGTTGTACTCTAAAAGTATGCAGAACTTACATGTAGATTCCTTTAAATGTTGATTCAAAATGGAGCTGGATCTGTGAATTATTACAGAATCACAATTGAATTCATATCTTGCTACTCAGTCACAATCTTATTAACCTGGAGTCCCAGTCTCTGTCACAATAATCATATATGTGATGTTTTAGGCCTTTTAGCAGACATCCATTTAAAACGTAGACAATGGCATATATACATAAAGAGCCTTTTCTCCATGGCTACTGAAGTTTCTCAGCTTGCACTCTAGTAACATTTGTGCTCCAGGTAGCTTTGCATAAAAAATGGTTGTCATTCGCAAGGCTACTTTTACTTTTATACTTTAAGTACATTTCCAAGCCTGTACTTTGTTACTTTTACTTGAGTAAATAAGTTAAATCAGTACTTCTACTTTTACCAGAGTATTTTTTAACACAAGTATCTGTACTTCTACTTAAGTATGAGAAGTGAGTACTTTTCCCATCTCTGTAGACCACACATTATAAGTTTCATGTAAATCGGATGATGTTTGTCATATAAGGCAGATTTCGTGTTCCCAGCTATGACCAAATGTAAATTTTGGACTGTAGGTGTCCTCAGGCCTGGACCCTCGTCAAACCTGAGAAGTTTCGGGCGGATATGACTAAGTACTCTAACGTTACAACAACTTCTTTGTTCATCGATGGATGCTCAAAATGGCCGCCACGCCACGCCCACACCGTCTGACGAAAGGTTTTTCTTTTAACATCTTTTCATCGGTAAGGAGTTGTGATAGTACAGACCAAATTTGAAGTCCAGCAGATGAAATCTGTAGGAGGAGTTTGTTAAAGTATAGCACCTTGACTTTTAGGCCTACTTCCTGTTGCCACTAGGGGGCGCTATGACTTTGAGTAAAAATCGGCCATTATATGTCCTCAGGGTTGGACTCTTATGAATCCTGAAAAGTTTTGAGCCAATTGGACAATGGACACTTGAATTACACCCACTTCCTGTTTCAATGGCGAAACGCACAAAATGGCCGCCCCGCCACGGCCATGCCCTATGACCAAAAGTTTTTCTTTTAACAGCTTTTCATCGGTAATGTCTTAAGATGGCACAGACCAAATTTGAAGTTGATCGGATGAAATCTCTAGGAGTTCGTTAAAGTACGACATGTGGAAATGGCCAAAATCGCACTAATTTCGAACTTTCAACTCAAAATGGCGGACTTCCTGTTGGGTTTAGGGTATGGCTCCAATGACGGTTTCTGTACGACCTGACATGCTACATATGTCTACCAAGTTTCGTGAGTCTACGTTAAACGTATTGCAGGGGCTCAATTTCTTTTACTTTGTAGGGGGCGCTAGCGAGCCATTTTTGTGCACCTATTCCCGAAACCCTTAAAATACGTAATTTTTCACCAGACTTGACGGGAGCGCCAAATTTGGTGAGTTTTTGAATATGTTAAGCCCCTCAAAAAAGCAATTCATTGCGCGGAAGAAAGAAAGAATAATAATAATTCCTTCAGTTCCAATAGGGCCTTCGCCGCTGTCGGCGCTCGGGCCCTAATAATTAAAGCTGCAAGCAGCGATGGACCGGCCCTCGCGCCTCTGCGTGCGTTGGGGTTACCGGCGGACGCCGCTCTTTGCGACTGTGCATTTCCGCGGCGCTCAGACACTGCAACTTGTCAGCAATGAATAGGGAACTCCCTGCCGAGTTCAACGATACCTCACACAAGACTCTACTTCGTACAGTTCATTAGTTTTGAAAGGGGGCGTGGCCAAAACATAGCGGTCGGGGCAAACCTTTACCAATGAAAAAAGAGGTCTCTGCTGAGTTCATTGATACCTCCCATTGATACCTTAAACGGGTCACCAGTTATTAAAGGGGGCGTGGCTTAAGCATAGGGGGCGGGCCAAAACATCACCAATGAAGAAGGAACTCTCTGCTGAGTTTAATGACACCTAACACAAGACTCTACCTTAAACGGTTCAAATGGTATGAAAGGGGGCGTGGCTAAATCATAGGGGGCGGGTCAAACCATCGCCAATTAAAAAGGAATTATCTGCTGAGTTCAATGATACCTCACACAAGGGTCTACCTTAAACAGTTCAAATATTATGAAAGGGGGCGTGGCCTGAGTAAGTGGGCGTTGTGAAAGTATATGGGGCCGCTCAGTATCACATATAGACCACACATTATAAGTTTCATGTAAATCGGATGATGTTTGTCATATAAGGCAGATTTCGTGTTGCCAGCGGGGGGCGCTATGATGAAATGTCAATTTTGGCCTGTAGTTGTCATCAGGTCTGGACCCTTGTTAAACGTGAGAAGTTTCGGGCAGATATGACAACGCACACTAAAGTTACAACAACTTCTTCGTTCATCGAAAAAAGGTGAAAATGGCCGCCACGTCACGCCCACACCGTCTGACGAAAAGTTTTTCTTTTAACAACTTTTCATCGGTAAGGTGTTGTGATGGTACAGACCAAATTTGAAGTCCATCGGATGAAATCTCTAGGAGGAGTTCGTTAAAGTATAGCACCTTGACTTTTAGGCCTACTTCCTGTTGCCACTTGGGGGCGCTATGACTTTGAGTAAATATCGGCCTTATATGTCCTCAGGGTTGGACTCTTATGAATCGTGAAAAGTTTCGAGCCAATTGGACACTTGAGTTACACCCACTTCCTGTTTCGATGGCGAAACGCACAAAATGGCCGTCCCGCCACGGCCATGCCCTATGACCAAAAGTTTTTCTTTTAACAACTTTTCATCGTTAACGTCTTAAGATGGAAGAGACCAAATCTGAAGTTGATCGGATGAAATCTCTAGGAGGAGTTCGTTACGACATGTGGAAATGGCCAAAATCGCACTAATTTCAAACATTCAATTCAAAATGGCGGACTTCCTGTTGGGTTTAGGGTATGGCTCCAATGACGGTTTCTGTACGACCTGACATGCTACATATGTGTACCAAGTTTCGTGAGTCTACGTTAAACGTACTGCAGGGGCTCAATTTTTTTAACATTGTAGGGGGCGCTAGCGAGCCATTTTTGTGCGCCTATTCCCGAAAGCCTTAAAATACGTAATTTTTCACCAAACTTGACGCGACCGCCAAATTTGGTGAGTTTTTGAATATGATAAGCCTCTCAAAAAGGCAATTCATTGCGCGGAAGAATAATAATTCCTTCAGTTCCAATAGGGCCTTCGCCGCTGTCGGCGCTCGGGCCCTAATAATAATTCCTTCAGTTCCAATAGGGCCTTCGCCGCTGTCGGCGCTCGGGCCCTAATAATTCCTTCAGTTCCAATAGGGCCTTCGCCGCTGTCGGCGCTCGGGCCCTAACTAACGATGTTAGCTGACTAATACATGGATGAATGAAACCTCCTCCCCAACACTTCGAGGTTTGAACGTAGCGCATCATATCCATCCATTCCTGCTCAGGCCAGAGCGCAAATCCATTAAGCTGGAAAGGAGTGGTAGTCGTCCCATGGAATTTAACTAACGTTAGCTAACTTCCCGCTTGAGGGCCGAGAACCGGCTTCTGTTGTTTACAGACCACACGCAGTGGTGGCTGGTGATCATTATTTTTTAAAGCCCCAGTGTGTAAGAATTTCTCCCATCTAGCGGTGAAATTGTATATGACAACCAACTGAATTTCACTTTGTAGCCCCCCCCATTCTGAGTGCGTTAAAACTCCTACAGTGGCCGAACCCGAAATTAGCGACAATCGTCCGTGAGTGTTCCTTCCAGTGTAATAATAGTTTGACGTTGTTTTGGTACCATTTCATTGCTAACATCAGCTATCAGTTTCCCAAACATATGCAAGCTAATGTTAGTAAAGTATCAGTACTATCGTTATTCTGTATATTGTACCAGATTAATAGTGTAAGGCAATGTTTACAGCGTAGGAGAGAAGCAACGGAGGTTTGTGTTAATATATTTCTCTGAGCAGCATGAACAATGTCAATGAAACTGAAATGATCTCTTAGTATCTCCATCGTTTACACACAGCTGTTCTAGCTGTATCTAGTCTGTGTTACAACTGCTTGTGACTTGTCTGCCAGTGAAATCACGGCACATATTATTACGTTTGTTACAAGGTAGACAATCCTTTTTCATCATTGACGCGAGGAAAAGTATCCTACACGTCGTCCTAGCGTTATGCACAGCCATGCTATAGTTAGCCAAGCAAGTAGCAACTTTTACACAAATAGGCAGAATTACCCATGTAGCCCTCACTGCAGAGCCGCAGACCTCAATGTGGGCGGAGTTAAACGTTGAACCCCGCCGTCACGTCCGCCGTGTAACACAGTGCTTGAAGTGGGGAAAAAAAGGTGCCGGTACTCTCTTGCATTGGCAGATCATCATGACATTTGAGATTTCTATAGTGAAAACCAAAACTTGGAGATATTGCTGGTACAACAATTTATTGTCATTTAATAACAATATAAATGTATGGATTTATTTAAACAACTTTACATAACTTTAGTGCGTACGCTATTCAAAAAATCATGTTTTAAACATACATGTGGCACAGTGAATCCTTATTAACTATCTATGGATGGCCTAAGCGACTAATTTACATATAGGCTGGTATCAATATTGTTTATTTTTTCCACAAATAAGCTGATTTATATTTGCTAATATGTTGGAGTCATATTAAGAAAAAAAATTCATTCATTCATCAAAACTATTCATTTTAACAATAATTTGGTGCTCAAACAGATGCAAAACAGTCACTCTCAGTGCGTGTGTGAGTGTAAGTGTGTGTGACAGAGACAGGGGGAACAGCTTCAGTCCCCTCTCTGTCTGGGCAGCTAGTGACGGGATGCTGCTACATCATGTTTTGCAGCCCAGTTTGTTATCATTAAAAACAAGCCAGCTGTTCGTGGAGCAAAAATCCATCATTTGGTCCTTTGACCAACAGTCAGGCCATCCATGTGTTTCGTTACTCACGTTACTGTTGACGTCGGTGTAACGTTAAGGTTGGTAGCGGCCTTTTATATACTGTCTATGGTAGCGGCAGACTCCTCATTAACGCCAGCTGTTCCGCTCACATCAGCGCTAGCTTGAAGCTCATGAACCGTACTAGCTACCTCCTGATGTTTCTGGTTGGACCTCTGTTGACGTGTCTGGCTCTGGCTCACGCATTCTTTTAGTACCTTTCTGAAGCCAGGCGGCTAACATAACGACTTACAAACTAGACACTTATTTTTAGTTTCTAGGTTTTCAGCAGTGAAACATCTGTTGCGGTCAGGCTGACAGCTTTTTCAAACTAGCGTCCGTGGAAAAGCTAACTTCTGATAGGGTGTGCGGACTGCTTGCCATTACGTGATTCGTCAAGATCTAAAATGTAAACACGTAGTGCCCTCTGGGTAGTGTAGTTTATGTAACGTTAGGGTCATCTCTCTGACACTGACGCTTTCTCTGTCAGTGGTAGCGTACCGGCTGCATGCGAGAAGTAGCGGTATGCAAGAAAAGGTGCAGGTACGCTTAAGAGTAAAATGTAGAAGTGCCGGTACTGCGTACCGGTGCGTACCGGCCCACTTCGAGCACTGGTGTAACATAAACACTCACTCCTAATTACTGAGTTTAAATATCGATCTTTTTATATGAGAATCAATACTAGAGCAGGAGACGTTGGGATTGTTAATATCGATACTTTAGTATCGATCTGCACATCACTAATAGACAAGAAACCTTAATGAATGTAGCGAAATAGCGCTAGCTGATGGTTGTAATTCACCATGTGTTATGGTTATATGAATACGTCCATGGTATTATCTTATTAAGTTATGATGCATCCGAGGGATGTGTGTGTGCTGTAAAGCCTGTTACATGTATGTAACGTCATTAGCGTTTCCCAAACTTGTGGGGCTATCGGCTAGCTAGCTAGTTGCTAACATCAGGGGTAGCTAGCTATATGCCTACACAACGTTACTACAGATAGTGATTACATTGCCTTGGTTCTCTCTTATGATACACCCGAGGGCTGTATGCTGTAAAGCTTGTAACGTGGATGAACGAAAACACAATGTTTAACGTCAGTGAATGTTTTAGACAATAAAAACGGCGAGTTTGTGAGTTCGCCACTTGTAAGAGACACGCTCATGAACGAGCATGTTGTTACCGGTTGCTAAGACAACGCAAACAAATAGTTGCTAGTGCGCGTGTCCATCGAGCTCCATGTTGTCTTAATGCGCTTTTGAGCCATAGACAGTATATAAAAGTTTTGAGCACTCTCATTGGAACGTACGGGGCTTCCCGCCGAACACTGTATCCACTTCTCTTAATACATCCATGACGGTGACACGGTGACGGCGGGGTTCAACGTTTAACTCCGCCCACATTGAGGTCTGCGGCTCTGCAGTGAGGGGCTTCTCGAATTACCTGTTGAGAAGAAAGCAGGCAACTTCGGCATCCCTTTTAAAATCCTTGCTCCTCATCAGCTCTTTCCATCTTGGAAAAGCCACAACAATATTAACTTTGGTCGTGTTGCTTTGCCTGTCACGTCATTTTAATTTCCTCTGCGATTCAGTTACATGTCCTCGATAATAGACGCAACAGGCTTTCAAATCTGCCGGCGGTGAGTTACAAGTAATATTCTTCCCCTCCCTCCGTGGAATACGTCACAGTCGGTGCCACTGAGTGAAAAGCGCAAAATGCAGATCAGTATCGCCTGTATGTCCTTACGGGCTACCGTATTTCAAGATGGCACATGGCTATGGAGCGTCTATCCCAGTTCATGTAAGCGCAAAATTTCAAGCCAATAGGAATACTTGGAATTGATTGTGGTCAATATTCATAAAAAAGGACAAGTTTGTGAAGGGCAATACAGATTTTGATAAACAACTACAAATGTTACACACTGGGGCTTTAAATAAAAGACAGGAAAAGTAAAAGGGCGACTGAAGCTCCGAGTGTAGCCTCGTCCTCTGCTCTGGCACTGGCCTGATGCTGGGTTTGTAAATCGGGTTGGTCCGGTCTAAGATCCTTTATACTTTTTTTTCTTCCAGCGAACTCCTTGTGAAAGTTTTTTTTTGTGTAAATCAATGAGAGAATCTGGTTTAACTGCTGACATTATCAATACGAAAGTGATCAGCCTAGCAATGTTTTGGCAGAGTCGAAGTCACGGTGCGCCAGAGCGTAAAGTTGAATGACAGGTGACGAGAACCAATCAGATTAGAGAAAATAACATGTATCCCATTCTGATTGGCCAGGGGTGCAGCGACCTGCGCCCCGAGGAGGACAGACCATTCAAATTAATGAGCACAGACCTTGTTAGTGGTTGATCTTTACTCTGTCATATTTATGATTGTTTCCTTGCTTGGTACAATGTATTGCGTATTGCGTTAGGTTGTTTGTCCAGTTACTTATAATGTACGGACAATCCGACCCAATACTGCTTAGTTTTTATGTATCTTGCTTTGTCAAGCGGCCAGAGGTGTTAAGTAATGAAGTACAAATACTTCGTTACCTTACTTAAGTAGAAATTTTGGGTATCTATACTTTACTGGAGTAATTATTTTACAGCAGACTTTTTACTTCTACTCCTTACATTTTCACGCAATTATCTGTAGTTTCTATTCCTTACATTTTAAAAATAGCCTCGTTACTCCTATGCTTGTTTTCATTCTGGCTTGTCATCGTTCAAAAAAACACACAAGAAAACACCCTATACTACGGAAGCCGAGAACGGCCATTGATTTATTTTTATTTTTATGTAGGGATTTTTTTCCCCATGCACTTATCTTGTGATAACGACTTATTAATTCATTATCTCGATATAACAAAGTTTGTTTTCTCAAGATTCTTTTTTTTTTATGGATCTTTTTTTTTTTGCCTAAGACACTCTTTCCATTTAAACTGGGGAATGGGGCTCCATAAGCGGATAGAAATCTGCCGTTTCTCCCTCTACTTCTCTGGTCGAATACTTGGGAAAAATCCCACCACGACGCCCTTCCATTTAACCCGAGGAAGGAGCTCCATGAGCGGATAGAGGTCTGCCGTTTCTCCCTCCTCTTCTCCGGGTTAAATTGAAGGCTGTTTTAGTGGGATTTAGTGGGAATCCATAAAAACACATCGAGAAAACAAAACAAAAATCTTGAGAAAACAAACTTTGTCATATCGAGATAACGACTTAATAAGTCGTTATCACAATAATGGGGAAAAAAATCCCTACAAATTTTTTTTTTTAAATCAATGGCCGTTCTTGGCTTACGTACTATACAGATAAATCGCGTCATCCGGATAGAGTGACTTTGATTGTGATTGGATGAGAAGTATAAACATATACCATTCCGACACCCTATTGGTTTGTATGCGATCCATCGCACCTGTACATGACACAAATCACATCACACTCCAGCAAGGAAATAGCAGACGTATGTAGCCTAGTATGAAGATGTCTGTGGCAGCGACTCAAGAGAACTCGAGCGAAATGTCCCAACCAAGCACCAGCGAGGAGGTTGGTACCCAGGAAGACCAGCCAACCCTTATACATCCCTGGCCGTACCTTGAAGAATTTTTCTAAATGGTTGGATGCAAAAACAACTCCTTTTGAATGTGCTGCAAGCTCTGTGCACCCAAGTACCACAAGCTAGTTGTTTCCAAAACTCGCCATCTAATTTGAAAACGCATATTGATATTATTTTTATCCCCTAACATTACTTTTACACTTTTAGTTTTGAAACCAGTACTTTTACACTTTTACTTGAGTAAAAAACTTGAGTTGATACTTCAACTTCAAAAGAAGTCTTTTTAAAACCTAGTCTATACTTCTACTTGAGTAATGAATGTGAACACTTTTGACACCTCTGCAAGCGCATTGAGTAGGCCATACTGGGTTAACGCCATGTTATCCGGTCAGAGGGAAGGGATTGTCTTCCCCCACAGCGACTCCGCCCCAAGCCACGTCCCCAGCTATGACGAGTCACTGACCAAGTGTATAGAGCTCAACAGTGAAGTGAAGTAAAAATCAATGGTACAGTAAAGTAAAAATCCAATGCAATTTCTCCATTGACAATTTCAGTATAAGCCATAAAATCATAACCGTTGATGTTAGACTTAAAACCAGCTACGACATGACTAAGCTATTGTATATGCTCATATAGATGCCAAAAGTTTGTGGGGCACTAACCTTGTTTTGAGATAAATGTATTTTATTCGTGATGTCTTGGATAAGTACTTCATTACCCACAATCCTGAACAATCACACAGCGATGCCTCTGATTGGTGGAACTCATGCTGGTGAGGAGATGGGAGCTGCCTGCACGGTCCGTCATGCACATGTGCAAGATGATTTTCCAAGGATCTACGACACTGCCCGATTCACGACCTGTTCCACACTTCGGCTGACAAGCTAACATTAGTTTTGCTAACAGCTAATTAGGCTAACTGCTAGCAAACAGCTTGATTCAGTCTAAAATAACGTTAACTCAAACTAAATACTGGGAAAGCAGGCTACCGCTGATGTAACAGCTGTTATATATATTTAAAGGTTCTTTTCAGGTTTTATTTTGAGGGTCTTTTAAAGTTATTACATGCTGTCTAAGCTGGCGGTTAGCCAAATTAGCTGTTAGCTAAACTAACGCTAGCTTCCTTTATTCAGTGGTGTGCGGTGGTTTGTGGAATTGTAGTTCCTTTGCTCGATCTTGAAAATATGTACACAGTCTTGTACCTTTGACTTTTTGGGGATTTTCTGTTCGTTTTTTCACTCAAAATGACACGTAGTATGCTTACAAACCAAAGTAAAAAACAAACCTGAAGCTGAAGAGACCCTAAACGTTAACGGAAAAGACCCGCAAACCTGAGTGATTGAGGGAGAGACCGAGAGCGAGAGAGCTGTTCTCTTCTCAGTGTTCTGTGTGTGAGTGAGCAGAGCGGGAGGGGAGGGGCGTAACAGAATTAGAACACAGATATTGACTGGTATTACTCGTATAATACTCATACTCGGCAAAAGTTATCCGTACCGGATACTCGTTTCAGCCGAGTATCTGGCTCAACTCTAATGCCTATGACTCACGTCGTAGCTGGTTAGCCTAAGGCATACTCGAAAACTCTTACTATACAGATATATAGTATATTTTTATATTTATAGTATATTTACACTTAGAATTTCGTCATGCCACTTATATCACAGCTACCCTAAGGTCTAACAAAGCACTAGTGTCCGATTTCAATTGAATGCATTTATATGAATTTGAGGGCTTTAAGCTTCAGATATACTAGCGCTTTCAACAGTGCGTGCGGAAATCGTGACGTCACGGGACTGCCGTGAGTGTTTATACTCGCGCGTGGTGGTCGCGGCACTAGTTGCAGTCTTCTCCTGAACAGCGGTGGCGCTAAGGAGCAAAAGCTACCGATGTTTTTCTTTCTAAGAACTAGAAGAAGTAGAAAAAGATAAACACCGGCAGAACAGGCAGCAACAGTGCCATCAATGCTTCGATTTGATTCAGTGAGCTACTTGGTCAGATCAAGCCTTTCATTCACAAAAAAGAACTCATCTTAACCCAGTAAGTTTACCAGAGAGACTTGCAGTCAGTCGGTGAGTCCTGGCATCTGGTTTCCCAGGAGCTCGTTCAGGCTTTCTGTTTCCAGTTTGTCGGGCACCGCTGAAAAAAATAGACTGGTGCGCGCCCTGTGCTCGCGCGCTGAAAATCGGACGCGCCGGCCGGAAATTACGTCATTTTGATGTCACGAATTTGTATAGTCCTATACAAACACTGACTAAGTGCATTGAACAAATTAACAACTGGATGTGCCAGAACTTTCTTAAATTAAATGAAGAAAAAACTGAGGTGGTTGTTTTTGGAGCAAAAGAGGAACGATTAAAAATCAGCGCTCAGCTTCAAACAACAATGTGGAAAACAACAAAGCCAGAAATCTAGGTGTAATTATGGACTCAGACCTGAATTTCAACAGCCACATTAAGACAATTACAAAGTCATCCTATTACCACCTTAAGAATATATCAAGGGTAAAGGCAGGGCTCAACATAAAAAAAAATCCCCACTGGCCCCCGGGGCCAGTAGATCAGAGTTTTGCTGGCCCCTTCTAAATTTTTACTGGCCCTGAAAGAAATATCATAGGTGTGATTGGCAAAGGACAAAAAAGCAGGAAAATATACGCCGCACCTACCATGAAGCTTCAGAAAATGGTTTTAACCCAGCTAGCCACTGTCACTGTATGTTGTGCCATTAGCAGTAAAGCTAGACCAGGGGTCATCAACTACATTTTTCCAAGGGCCAGAATTTTTTTAAGTTGACACTCCGGCCGGACTTTCAAATAAAGAAAATAAAATGTATTTATACCTAATAAGCATATTCTTGTTTGATATTTCACTTTCTTACTAAATTAATGCTATATATTTTTTTTACATGTATTAGTGTAAGAAGACTCCTAAAAAAACATGGACAATCCATAACGATAACTAGATAGGCTACTTAACTAGAAAAAGTTCCCAGATTAGAGGGCAGTTCACTGAGTGATGATTAAAGTCTTTGATTACTGAAACGTTGTAGTATACAGCGTCCTAATTGGTGGAAAATGCTTGCAGAAAGAAAGGCCTGTTGTCAGGTAAAAATGTCACAGTCAGAGAGCCTGAAGTGAAAACAGCAGCTTTAATGATGAATGGACTGATAAGCAGGCTAGCATTCATCATGTATGCCTCATTTGAAATAAGACAATGCTCTTGCAAAAGAATACAACCGGCAACATCATCAAGAATGAAGAACGCGAACATAACGATCACGTAATTCACGTGCATATTAAGTAGCCACATGTATATGTTTTGGTCTTATAATACATCCACAGGTTACTGCTCCAGCGGAGAGGACGGTTCGTTAAGACAGCAGCTAAGTTTACAAGAGTTTGTCCAAAGTTCAAGATAAACAGTTAGACTACAAACTGACATTTTTCATTTTAGCTTGTTTGTAAAGAGTCGCTAATTACAGAGTAGAGCTGTGTTTGCACAGCGAGTGGACAGCGCAGACAGAGCAGACTGAAACATGTTGATGCCTGTAGAACAGGTAGGTGGGTATATTGATAAGTATTGACTTTTTAATCATGGAGGTTTTATTGTAGGCTACTTACAGTAACGACTGTAGCGTTAGTTCATCTGTGCCAGCGGCAGTAGGCTAAATAATCCTCGGTATCGTTTCCAGTCAGTTATGTGCTGCGTGAAGTAACGCGCACACCTCGGCTCTGCCGTGTGTGAGTGTGTGTGTGTGTGTGTGTGTGTGTGTGTGTGTGTGTGTGTGTGTGTGTGTGTGTGTGTGTGTGTGTGTGAGAGAGAGTGTGTGCGTGCGCAGCGCGGACATCGCTGTTCACAATCCGTCTATCTTCTAAAATGCAACGCTTGTATCCAAATGAATTATGTTTGAAGCTGCGTGGCATTTTATTGGTTTGGCTGGTCAGCTTTTGTTGGAAATTGCCGGCAAACGAACCGTCGGCCTACATGCCATGATGGCCTCTCTCCATCCAGGTGTAGCTGCTGTGTTTTCCACTAAGAATGCCCTCTTTCTCACATTAGCTTCATAGTTCTTTGACATTTTAACTAACGTTATAAATTACGTGAGGTGAAAATGTGAAATGTTAGTTAACATTCACAAGCTTCGCGCCACTCAGTATGACGTTTGCTGATGCAGCAGAGAGACACTGTCACTGGCCCGTGCGGGCCAGTAACTGGCCAATCAACTTGCCCGACATACTCTTTTACTGGCCCCGGGCCATCGGGCCATGGCTTATGTCGAGCCCTGGGTAAAGGGACTTATGTCTCAGCAGGACTTGGAAAAACTTGTCCATGCTTTTATCTTCAGTAGACTTGACTACTGTAACGGTGTCTTTACAGGTCTCCCTAAAAAATCAGACAGCTGCAGCTGATTCAGAACGCTGCTGCTCGAGTCCTCACTAAGACCAAGAAAGTGGATCACATCCAGGGCCGCCTTAACCTAATGTTAGGCCCCGGGGCTGAGAGGTTTTGTAGGCCCCCCATCCCCTCGATTTACAGAGTCTCATTTTAAAAAAGTGTAATATCTAGGTAATCTATATCACAAAATGCATTAGTTTCTTTCGAGGCATACAACAGTGAGTTTTCCCTCTTTGAGCCAGACATCACCATAATATTGTTATTAACATATCACTGAGTCCACCTGAGCATAAACACAACACACTTTATGTAACAACCACACACAGCAACTTATGGTGATGATAAAACCAAAATGTGTGAAAGTATGATTTCAAACGATATTATGAAAAACATCACCAACCATCACCTGTCTGCACAAACATTGATAATAACTGATAACAGCATTAGCAAAGAACAGCAACAGATCAAAGTAGGAGCCTCAGCAAGCCCTGTGAACCAATCACATACACTGGCAGGAGCTGGATTTTATATTTTTTAAATGATTACTAATTCGCTGTGTGACATTATTTATATTTTTGTATATCAAATAATGAGGCAAATAGCAAAAAAGGGTTATGGATAGGTTCTAAAATATAGCCGACTAAAAATGAACCGTTATAGCTGATAGAGGTGACAGTGAAAGTGCATTCCCACTGGCCTAGGGGGGGGTAAGGGGAGTGATGCAAGCACGGCAACGGTCTTTATAGCATTAAAATCAGAAAAGAAATACGCCAAAAAAAAGTATGAACTATATACTAAATCTAATGTAGCCTATGTCATAATTTAAACAAGTCTCCCGAAGGTATCTCTCTCTCTCTCTCTCTCTCTCTCTCTCTCTCTCTAGCTGCCTGTGGCCGTGTGTGTGTGTGTGTGTGTGTGTGTGTCGGCGACCAGGCGCTTGTGGAGTTTAACTGTAAAAAGACAGTTAACCACACGTTCCCGTTAATCTTATGATGGACAAGGTTTGTGATATTTAAACAAACAATCCGTCAACGGCGAAATAAAAGCCTCTTATTTACGAGATCGGTCTGACAGACTGGCAACTTACATCGGGGCGTCCCAGCATGACAGGCCGGCCAGCGAGCGAGCGATCCGGGCCACCGTTCTCTTAATGCATCCATGGGGCCGCCACCAGCTGAGCTTCTCAACTCCGAAAACTTTGAAGCAAATTGTCAATTCGGCAACGATTTTCGGATGACTGCCTATATTCGAAATCTAAACAGTTCATTTCTCGCCTAAAACGTTGTCAGAAATGACTTTAATGATGAATAAGACGGTGAAAGAATTGTTCAAAATATCCCGCTGTTGCTCTCAAGCGCAAACCAGTAGGCTACAAGACATCACTCAGTCATAGAGGGACACACCCCAAAACTAACTATAGACATGCTGATAGGTACGCTCACGGTCCATAGGTGATGGGGCCACGTGGGTCACTCCTAATTTGGATCAATCAGCAGCCATGTAACCTGCGATTAGAGTGATTGACAGAAAACCTGACAAGTTAGAAAACTATATGACCTTTTTAGCTCATCACTAACGTGAATATGGGAGGCCCCTGAACTTGTGAGGCCCCTGGGCTTCAGCCCAGGTAAGCCCGTGCATTAAAGCGGCCTTGATCACATCACTCCAGTGCTGAAGTCTTTACACTGGCTTCCTGTGCCTCAGAGTTGATTTCAAAATACTTTTGCTGGTTTATAAATCATTAAACGGTTTAGGTCCAAAATACATTTCTGCACTCTAAGAAATGCTGGGTTAAAAATAACTCAACTTGGGTTGTTTTATAACTCAGCCGCTGGTTAAATATTGCACCAGCCCAGCAGTAGTTAATTTGACCCAGCACGATGGGTCGGTCATATTTAACCCAACAGATGAGTTAAATATTCTACCCAAATGCAGGGTTAAAACCAATTACAATTATGGGTTGATTTAACTACATACTTTGGTTAAACAGTGTACCCAAATGTTGGGTCAATTTAATTACAATTATGGGTTGATTTAACTACTTATTTTTGTTAAACAGTGTACCCAACTGCTAGGTCATTTTAATTACAATTATGGGTTGATTTAACTACACATTTTTGTTATTTAATGTACCCAAATGCTGGGTCAAATTAATTACAATTATGGGTTGATTTAACTACATATTTGTTATATAATGTACCCAAATGCTGTGTCAAATTAATTACAATTCTAGGTTGATTCAACTACATATTATGCGGAGTAAAATTAAATCATATGCCAGATTAAGTCTAACATTACAGTACAATTTAGAAAAAAAAATGCAATTGCGTACCTAGAACAGAATACATGTGAGATTTAGGCATATATTATGCAATAAACACTTAAACAATACAAAAACAAAACAATGGAATCTTTGAAAAAATTTATTATATTAATATTGACAATATACTGGAACTGGTTTAGCTCCTAACAATATACTGGAACTGGTGAAGTTAGTAACAATATACTTGAACTGGTGCAGTTCACTCAGGTTGGAACACATCCAGCGCAAAACAACAATTTCCATTAAACTGGATGAACATTCAACAGTCGACAGCTCTATATTGAACAAATTCCTAAAAGCTGCTATTAAGCTACTTGCAAGCAAGTATTCTAGTTTTGAAAAACGTAACTATTTTTGACTCCCCACCTGGAATTTCATAGATCACATTTTGCACGAATGTCCGCACATGCTCGCACTGTTTAGGGTATTTGACATCAAAGACAAAAAATGCCTTAAAACAGACATCAATGGCCTGAAGCAGTGTTTCCAGATATTACTACGAATGCCTGAGATGCACTCCGGTCATTACCCAGCATCAGGATGTAGGGGTATGGCTTGGACGCCTTCGCCTCATGGAGGTACTCGACCATGTTTATTCCAGGCTAAAAAAGAAAATAAAAGAGTGAGATGTCAATGTCAACCAACTACTATAGTAAAACTGAAATCAATACTTAGTCGGTGCCTGTTTTAGAACAAATTACTGCATCAGTGCGGTGCGGTACAGAGGTAATCAGTGGCACTGCTGAGGTGTTCTAGAAGAACTTAGTTCAGCAAGTTCTAAGCTTGTAGAACAGCTATTTTCCAAATACTGTCTGGCTATATTTGATGCTTGTCCCCAAAAGTATAATAAAACCTGAATATGGATGTGTGCGTGCAGTGTTGAGTTCAGATATGTTAATAAAATGAATTAAGTTTTCTCTTCAGAAACTTGTGCTTCGAGGACTCACAGCCTTATGATCGATGAAGGCCAAGCTGCATTCACGATTAGTGTAGCGTACCACTTTCGCACCGCGGCCACGGCCAACTTTGCATGTTGTAGGGTGGAGTAATTCTGTCAGTTGCCTCAGGGCGAGTTCCCCAACGCCATCTGTAGGAAGACATAGGTGTCAATACAATGCGAAATACCGGTAGCATACCTTTGAATTCACAATACCCGTAATTTCATCGCATAAATATCCCGCATATTCCATAGCATTCACTGCATTTACAAGATCTGCTGACAATATCTTACCTGGTGTTAGACCATCCAGGGGCAATGTTAGCTTCCCCTCCTGTCTTGCCGGGTACAGGACCTTCTCTGCATAAATGGGAAGCCAAGTTTCAAAAAGCTTGGGTGCAGCATCCCCATAAAGAACAAGAAAGTCCTGTGCAATCTATAAAATGGAAAACACATTTTTAAATTCCAATTCAATGTGGTACACCAATAAAACATAAACAATGTATCCTCATATGTAAGATCATTTTTCCCTATACCTACCATGCCTTTGGTCATTAGGCAAGGGAACTCTTCAAGGATTTGATCAATAGTCCAACCGTTGTCTCTGATCCACTTTGCCTTGTAGACTGCCATGTTTTCCATATAGGTCTTTATCTGGCTGAGGGGCTCAGCATTGTTTCTCAACCATTCTTTAAATTGTGACGCACGTTCTTCTGATGTGGTACATTCTGTAAAGAACAACAAAGTTGTTAGTCACGGAAATATGGATGTTTTGCTTCATCAAATATTTTTTTTAATTTAATAATTACCTGGCATTAGAGGCCTTGCAAGAGCAGCATCATCTGGCGTTTGTGGTGATGTCGTCTGTGCCGAGCTCCGCGGCCTGCTGGTTGATCTCAGCCGCTTCCTGATGTTCCGCAGCCTTTCCTCTAGGAAACCAGTGGCTGGCCGGTGTTTCCGTCCTGGGGTGTACCATATATCCTGCCAAGAAATCAAAATATTTAATGAATAGAGATGAGGTACGTTTGACTGACAGCATGGGCTACGGTTAGAACAGGGTTTGTCTGTGCGTCTGTCTGTCCTCAGAGAAGTAGATCAATTATTGTTCCTGCTGCTTAGTGCATAACAGTGGGCATCAAACATCACAGAAATGTTTAAGGAGTAAGCGGTATTTTGTCTGTTAACTGACTGTTTTAGCTTTTACGCTCAATGTATGCTTCTCCACGCTCCATTGCCAAAAACAACAGTGCGTTGAGGTTGTGACTTCCAGTCAAATTCAAAGCCTCAAATTCACAATTATTTATTTACAACTTTTCAAAGGACCTGCAGGACAATAATTTTCACATGTACAAACCCAAGTGTCTATTCTTTAGTGATGATTCGCCAGAAACAGGAGATCTAAATTGGAAATCTAAAACAGAAGGGAGCCTGTTGTACAGCCCTTGGCTGACTCTAGTTAAGTAAAGATACAATTGAAAATCTAATTTAATTGCAACCTTGAAAAAAAAAGTTTGAGGATCATGACAACCCAAATAACTCTCAATGACATTTTTCAAAAAACACTCACGCTGCCACTGCTTGATGAGTCTTTCAAACAGGCACATGACTGAACCAAACCCAATGCCAGTGCTTTTTTGGTTTCTGATGTAGGACTGTAAAACAGAAAAAGCTTTTTTAATTTAAGTAAAATGAAAGTACATGATGTACTTGTTACTTATGTTGAAACATGTTAATTCAATTTCAAAATGGGAATGTTGACGTATTTAACAGAAACCCTAATAAACCAAACACAAATTTGAAGTAAACTCATAATGAACACTATAACATTAACTGTAATCTATTTGAATCGAAGTAATGCATTTCACAATCACCACGTTTTACAGTGTTCACAAAATGGCGGACAGTCTGCATTATGTGCATATTAACATATTCACAACCCCGAACGTCATTAACCGAATTATCTGCGGTATGAATATATACATTTGCATTACAGATCTCGTTTGCATATTATCAAGTTGTAACAATAATACCTGGAAAATAACAGGGAAAAATCCGTGTCACGTCGAACCAAATGCTCAGCAGATGTAACGGCGCGCAGGTGCACACACAAGTTCCTAATTGAGAGTAGTCTTCTTCTTTTAGATTTTTTGGCACTTGGCACACAATGATTATGGTGCATTACTGCCACCAACTGGTATGAAGTATGGAACTGAATGACTATTTCTTTATTACAAACGAAAAAAAAAATCTTAAATCCTCTCAATCATATTAATTATTCTAAAATAATGGAAAACAATTCCATAACACTTACCTTTAGATTTTTTCCTAAATCAAGCCATTCCTTAAAGTATAACTGTTAACACCTTTACACAAAATTAGCATAGGCTACTTTGTCGTGTTACATCAACCCTTCACTCAAGTGGCCCTTGTCATTTGCCAGGATGCCTTTTTAAATACGAATTTGTTCTCATCAATTGTGGGTCACCACATAACTTAAATAAATGCATTTAGTCAGACATATCAAATGATCTCACTGTTTTTACATATTTTAATCAGTCAAAGACCTAAAAGCTTCAGCAAAAACAAGCACATTCGTTTATAAGTTAAAGTTAGCCAGTTAAAATAATATAAGTTAGCTAGCAAAGCAACTAACTGACTGTTGGCTAGTAAACGAGTGAATCACCTGTCTAGCTTGAAACAAGCTGGAAAATTTGCCTTGCGACCACGACCATATGCCCATGGGCATTATTGTTTAATTCATTTATTAATATAATTCGGACCAAACGGATAAGGTGTAGGCTATCCGTGCTTCCATGATAACGGCTAACTTTAATGGCTAACGTTAGCTACGTTGTAAAGCCATATTGGCTAACGTTAGCTACGTTGTAAAGCCAAAACAAACCAACTAGCCTCGACAATATAAAGATACTACTTTAATAGGTAACGCAACACAGACAATGTGAATAAGAAATGTAGTGTACACGTACCTTTTATTATTTATTTGCCTCGCTGGATGACCAGTCAGGTTCTCTGCTGTGACGAGTGCTCGCTGTGTGGACTCTGCTGATGTTCGAAGCAAACAACCCACTTGCTGGGTCAAACGATATATGTTGGGTTGATGGATTTTGACTCAACGCATGAGTTGAAAAAAAATTACCCAACTTCCATATAAATAACCCATAATGGGTAAAGAATTTCATAACCCAGCGGTTGGGTCGATTAAATAACCCAGCATTTTTTAGTGTGTGACCTGCTAGTAAACTACGAACCACCCAGACCTCTCAGGTCATCTGGGACAGGTCTGCTTTCTGTCCCCAGGGTCAGAACTAAACAGGGAGAAGCAGCATTTAGTTTCTATGCTCCACATATTTGGAACCAACTTCCAGAGAATTGCAGGTCCGCTGCAACTCTCAGTTCTTTTAAATCAAGGCTGAAGGCCTATCTTTTTGATGTTGCCTTTCGTTAAATAACTATCCATTTCTTATACTTTCGTTGCTTATTTTATCTGCTTTTATATTTTTTTATAGTTTTTAACTGCTCTTTAATGTTTAATTTCTTATACTGCACTGTAACTTTTATTCTTGTATTTCAATTGTCTTCATGTAAAGCACTCTGAATTGCCCTGTTGCTGAAAAGTGCTATACAAATAAAGCTGCCTTGCCTTGCCTCTACATAGTTGATTTCTCACATAAAAAAAGTAATGTATAAAATTTCTGAGATCTGAGCGACCTAGATTCAGAAGACTAGCTAAGCTGACCTCAGGCCAGTGGTGTAGCGTATGTAAATGTTGGGGTGTGACAAAGGTAGAGACTAGAGCCAAATAAGGATTGAAATAAGGAGGAGCCACCGAGTCAATTCAGTGGTTTGTTGGGATTTGCCCGTTTTCAGAGGCAGTTTCAAATAGTGAGATTTGCAGAGGAAAGATGTGTCAATGGGATTTTGAGGTTCTATGTATTTACCCACCAAACTGTTGTTATTCAACTATGACAAGGTAAAATCGTTTTTGCATTCTATCACCCCTTTAAGAAAGGTGTGTTTTTATAGGTCGGGGAGAATGAATCTATCTCTGTTAATCCAGTTTGTTTGGTTGCCGCTATCATCGCTTCAGCCTGTTTTTGCGTTTCATGTTTGGCAACTTGAGTTTCAAAATGGGCAGTTGACAGGCCAAAATAAAAATAGACATACCGTCCCAGAATGGAAATTTTAAAGGAGAAAATACTGGCTTCAGCACTGTTGTCAGAAAAGATAGTATTTCAACTTAGCATGTTTCCTTAATATCTGATGACATATTGTGGTAATTTTTTAATTAAATGCAGTAAATATATTACATATTGGACCTTTAATGATAAATAAAAAGTGGTATTCACAAAAAAAATCATTACTTTTAGTCCAGTGTTTAACTGAGTAGCACCTGCTGCAGCTTTGTATCACTGTGCCTTACCATTCCTAATGCCTGATCTGGAGGTCAGCACCAGTTTGCTGGCACCTCTCTGTCAGCCACTGAGCAAGCTCTAGACCAAAGCCCCCAGTCCACCAGTGATGATATATAAGTGGGAGGGGAGACAGAATGTGCGACGGATAGCTGGAAAAGACAAAGGCGAAGCAGTGAACTACCGAACCCCTCTCCTCACAACGGACCTGTATGAAGAGAAGAACCAGTAAGAAGATACATAGTGTAGTATTTTCCAGTTATAGTCACATAATAATTATGTTAACTTAATAAGAAACTGAGGTTGCAGGTAATAACTGAAACATCTTCCATTTATTCCATTTTACTATGTTTTAATACATTTTTTATTATTTATTAACATTTATTATTAACAATCTATAGTCCCCTTACACTAATAGCAAAGGCTGAGGAAGGTCAGATGTGAAACTGACCTGCAGGAGGACCTTGCCAATGTGCTTGCCCTGAGCCATGCATCTGAATGCTTCTTCCACTTAGTCCCTCTCAAACACTGTGGTCTTTAGACGCTGAACTTCACCTCCCATAATGCCTTCCTTCAGCAGCTTGGACACTTCCTCCCACTCCTGGTTGCCCTCTTCGAAGAGAGCATCCAGCAGAATGCCGTGTAATGCCACAATCTTCAGGAACAGAGCCATGCCTGGAGAGACCACAACATAATAACATTGTTCAGTGCTGATCATGCTGAAGATGAACCCGAACTTGGACAATCTGCTGCGGTCATTTGCAACATAAAATGTGTCTTGGTATGAAATGAACTTTTTCAGATTATGGTGAGCACAATGAATTTGACACAAGTTCACTTTGAAGGCACATTGTGTTTGGTGTGTGCGAGCTTCAACTTTTGTTGGCACACATAAGTCTTTTGTTGGAACTTCTCAGCCCATCTTATCAGTATTAGTAACAACCTAGTCTCTCTTGCCACACCTATTTCCACAGTGCAGCGGAGGAACATTCTGGGATAGGAGGAAAACATGCTCTGGTTTATTGGACTTTCTTTAAACCAATCACAATTGTCTTGGGCGGCGCTAAGCGCCCGGACGGAGCAACGGTGCCTCTGCCAAATAGCCTCTGGAAGGAGAACATGTGTACGTACAAAAGTTGTTTTAGTCGTGCAAGAGAAAAACTCAGATTTGACAGATAGTCTATCTAGCTAGCTCGATTTACCCTGTAGAGATCTGAGGAGCAGTTAACCATAGTTCTCAAAATCGAGTTTAGAATGCCAACACAAAGAAAGCGGAAGGTGAGGGACATCTGGCAGAACCTCTTGCGGCACTGGAACAATCCCTTAAGTAAAACGTTGTCGATATAGACTAGTAACAACTCTAATTACACCCTAGCCCTCCTTCCCTTCCCCTAAGTGGCCGTGCCACTTGTCAGGCCATCATCGCAAATAAGAACCTGTTCATAATTAATTGCCTGAAAAAATAAAGGGGAAATAAAATAAGTTTGTTGAGACTAACAGTCTACTCTGTGATTTCCAAGAGGATTTATGTTTTTTTTGCGATGGACATTGAAAATAATATATACTCTGACATTTTATACTGAATCTTAAACTATGTTTATCTTGTCTGTCTGTTCAGATTTGACTGAGTTGAGTTATGACTCAGAGAAGAATTTAAATGTTTGACACAAATTGCATGTTCTAATGTACCCTAATGTCCTCCATGGGCTTTTATTTTGAAAAGTAGAAGCTTGGTGACGGCACCAGACAGGACGCTCCAGGCTGCAGCCATGCAGTCTTGCCTATTTTTGTTAAACGTGCAAAACAGATGACTAGTCGGGAACAACTTAAACTAGAGTATGGTGTGGGTTATGATTAATTATCCAGCCCCTACCCCCCCACACACACAAAAGTGGGCCAGCCCTTCTATTTAGGTGGCTAATATGATATGCCAGTGTAGCCGCATTTTTTCCTTTTTTCCAGCGGCCCAAATCGGCCAAAGATTGCCAGTCTGCCTATGATTGGCTATATGTTACAGCTGCTGCTGCTCCAACGGTTGACCATGTTGACAAGCAGCCCAAACTACAATAACTATAAACCTTCCCTTTTATTATTAACACTGGCATGCACTTGCTCTTTCACCTCAAGCAGTATCTTTGCCTCACGTCTCTCTCACCAGGCCTCCCCTTCAACTCCATCCATCCATCCATCCATCCATCCATCCATCCATCCATCCATCCATCCATCTTCGTCCGTTTATCCGGTCTCAGGTCGCGGGTGGAGCAGCTCCAGCAGGGGACCCCAAACTTCCCTTTCCCGAGCTCTGACTGAGGGATCCTGAGGCGTTCCCAGGCCAGGTTGGAGATATTGGATATTGGTTGGACGTGCCTGGAACACCTCCCTAGGGAGGCGCCCAGGGGGCATCCTTACCAGATGCCCGAACCACCTCAACTGGTTCCTTTTGACGTGAAGGAGCAGCAGCTCTACTCCGAGCTCCTCACGGATGACTGAGCTTCTGACCCTATCTTTAAGGGACCACCCTCCCGAGGAAACCCATTTCCTACGCTTGTACCCTGGATCTCATTCTTTCGGTCATCCCCTTCAAGTCTTCCTTCAAAACTGCTGTTACCAGAAACACTATAGACGGGACCAGAATTAATTGATAGAATATGAAAGTGGCTGTACATGTACTAATTAAAACAAGTTTATTAAGTATGTTAAGTTACTCTTTAATATCACCCATTTAAATAACTGTCAATGATCACAACGAGCAAACGTTATGAGAAATTGAAATAACAGCAATGTTTCATCCAGAAACTTTTCTGCTATTCCTTTTATTAAAGGGCATACATGTAGGATTTTTCTTCTGATATTTGGAGGAAGATGTATTTATTTATATTTGTAAGGTTATTTCTCAAATTAAAGGAGTACTATAGGAGTTACTATATATAGGAGTTACTATAAGCCTGAGTGTGTGAGCCTGCGGCTTCCTACTGACCCAGTGGAGAGTTGTTGGACAGGTCATATTCAAGCACTTTCAATGTCCATTTTAAAGCTTTTTCCAGCACTTTACACCACCGTAAAATACACACCAATACATAGACAAAATTATTTAGTGTTTTTATCACATTAAAAGAGATAATGCTATAAACAGACACAATTATGTTTCGTAATAGCAGAAGGATCCGATATTTAAAGGTTCCATGACATGGTGCTCTTTGGATGCTTTTATATAGACCTTAGTGGTCCCCTAATACTATATCTGACGTCTCTTTCCCAAAATTCAGCCTTGGTGCAGAATTACAGCCACTAGAGCCAGTCCCACAATGAGCTTTACTCAGGACGTGCCATTTCTGTGTCTGTAGCTATTGAGGAGGAGAGAGGGGGGGGCAAGGTGGAGGGTGGGGGTGTGGCCTTGACCAACTGCCACTTTGCTCATTTGAAAGCCATGATGTCTCTCTCTCATGGGTTGGCCAAATTCTCTGGGTGGGCAAAGCAGAAAAAGGGGAGGTAACCTTCCTCCTTATGACCTCATAAAGAGGAGATTCCAGAACGGCTCATCTGAGCTTACTTTTTCTCAAAAGGCAGAGCAGGATACCCAGGGCTCGGTTTACACCTATCACCATTTCAAGCCAATTGGGGACCATAGGCATGCTGGGGGAACTCACATTAATGTTAAAAAACCTCATAAAGTGAAATTTTCATGCCATGGGACCTTTAAGCAAAACACAAGTTTTATTTTTCAAAATGTATCACTGTCTAAGTAGACTTTTGGGCTGCCTATGAATAATGCTTTTCATTATATTAATATCCAAATATTGCTTCCCAGATAATGTGATTTCCAGGCTGTAAAACTGAAGTAATTTCAAGGGCTAATAATATGAAGACATAGGATTTGAACAAATATACTACTAGAAATATATTTACAGGCCTTGGTTTTGGGACACATTCTTGATATAGCTAGACAATGTTTGAACAAAATCTGAGAGTGCAACAACAACCTGTAATTACTTTTTAACACAGAAGACTGACAGTGCACAGGCACCTGCCTGATAAATAGCCTATATTAATTGAATTTTTTTTAATTTAATTGCCAACAACATACATTTATCTACTTGAATAGAGCAATGTAAATATTGCATAAGGCCATCCTCAACCTTACAGTAGGCTGCTTGTATGACACTCCATCTGACACTATTTCTGTTAAGACTGTTGTTGTGCACTGGGATAACGTTTGCAGGTTCTAATTTGTGGGTAGTTAATGTAACAGTTACTGTGATGTTACTTAGGCTATGTTCACTGCATATTCCACAAATGAACGTGCCATAACGGACATGCAATACTAACTACATTATCACACCAAGTACTCTCAGTGCAGCCTGCAAATTCCTAGCTAGCAGTTACTAGTGTAGCTAAACAAATAGGCGCTAACGTGTACAGTAGGCTACTTCAGTTGGCTTACTTGAAACTTACTGCACGTCCTTTTTGCAGACTTTACAAGAGGCAACTCGTGGAGTTTGTCCCCGTTTAATCCATAATTAGTATTTTTCATCTTCCAGCCAACGTATATTGAAACGTCAACCTGCCGGTGTTATGTGCCTTCTGGTTTTTCCACCTACTGGTTTCCGAGCCTGTCCAGATGCCTTGTATATCTATCAACGAAGCCCACGTCAACAGATTCGCTGCATATTCATAAATATTTTACCTTGGTTTTATGAAAAGAAGCAATATTTCTATTGACATAGCTCGACTGACTACGTCTAGTTTTCAGTAGTCATGGGCGGTGCGTAATGTTATAAAATGAAAAGCAGGGGTTTCAAATCCTTTATTGGTTAAATATTTTTCTCCACTTGTCTTCTGTCGTAAACATGGCATTGTATAACTTTGGAAACGTAGATGTAGGCATTTGAGCCATGTCAATAGAAACTTTGCTTCTTTTCATAAAACCAAGGAACTTGTAGCTGTTTGAAAGCCTCGAGATGACTCGTTTCAAGCAGCCAGGGTAACAAGTTGTTTTAGACCTGTTTCAGAATCTGTGTGCTGCCTTGTATAATTTATGACAAATCCTTGTACACGGATAGTGCAGAGGTTAAGCCTAAATCAAGGAAACCTGTTTCGTAATACTGATATAACCAGTGATTTGTGGCCTACTGAGATGAAACAAAGTCATGTCATGTCCAGAAAACTAATGTGATTACTGATAGTGGAGTGGAGAGCAAAGCGGGCTTGTATGTTGTCATTTTTGCTGAGGAAGGTTCGAATCCAGCGCACACGGATCATCCCAATTACTTTTAAAACACATTTTTCCCGCTGTAGAATGTTGTAGTAATGTAGTGCTCAGATATTCAGTTCAGTTCAATACAGTACACCTTATATTGAGGTGCAACATGCAAAGGCCAGTAAAATGTTTATGAATATGTAACGAATCTGTCGACGTGGGTAGCCTGATAGGTTTACACAGCATCTGGACAGGCTCGGAAACCAGTAGGTGGAAAAAAGCAGAAGGCACATAACACCGGCAACGATATTACGAATCCAACTATGGCCACGCCAAGACCTAACCTGACTCCGCCAGATGGATTGCTTCACATTTGCTCAGCATATCCATCTGGGAACTTTCCGTTGGAGAACGTTTGGGAAGGGGCGAAAATACTGGTTAGCTGATTGGATAAACCATCCGTCTATCACCAGCTATGTTGGTGATAGACGGACCAAATCAACCAATCGCCCCCCTGCTGCTGCAGGCAAAGCATAGCTCGTTAGCTCAGCAAGAAAGCAACATGTCGGTAAAGGATATTTGCCGTTTGTGTGTATAAAAGGCCCCATTTCAGGTTCCCGGTCCATATTCCAAAAGAAGGATCCAAGAGAAAACAGCATTAGCGAGCGGCTAACAGAATCAGGGCTACCGCTGTCTGAAAATGTGTCTAGATCAGGTCAGATTTGCATGCGTTGCTTCCGCTTGCTGAGCCTCGTGAGACCATCCTGATCTTGCGAGCTCCTTGTTGCATCACACCTAAACCCGCCTTAACCAACGCTGATTGACCCGGTCGTTTGGCGAACGGCTCCAAATTTTTCTCTGCCTGAAGATGCCAGACTGATCTGCGAGCAGAAAACTGGAGCTCGCGAGATCAGGATGGTCTCACGAGGCTAGCCAAGACCCGCCCTTCAATAGCATTTATTGGCCAGGCTTCCATGCTTACGTAAGCTAACGTAACCCGATTGTACATCTCCTATCCCCTGACCAATCGGCTATCCTAACCTTAACCACTCGAGGTGAAATGCCTAACCCCAACCAATCGAGCTGCTTCGTAGGGTGGGACGTGACGTGGTGGCAGATCGCAGTCACACATGCACAAGCGAGCAGGTTAAATTTTAGGCTCGCCAACATTTTATTTCTCCATTTAATAAACAAACTATTCAGTAAGTTAGGTATTTGTTGTGAAAGAATTGGTTACAATTTCAAGCATTTTATCCAAAATGTAAGCACTTTTCAAACCTTGAAAACACAACATCAAAATTCAAGCATTTTCAAGGATTTCAAGCACCCGTACGAACCCTGCATATTTGCCAATCTCCAGGAATTGTCCATGTCTGGCTAAGCAGCAAATACTAGCCTGCAGTTTTCCTCAGCCAGAGAATTCAGCACCACATCAACACCTGGAAAAAAAAAAAAAAACACACACACACACTGTTGTTTTTCAGGGGTGGCTTTCATTTTAGAAATCCTACAGAGACAATTTGTTGACATTGGAATGTCAAATACAATTCCTTAATACAGAAAGAGGTGTCTGACCTTTGCCCTGTGTGTGGAGCAGGATGTGCCGTTCAAAAGAGGTGTCTCTGGAGTTAGCAAAGGACTCTGCCGAGAGCTGAGGGAATCTCTTCTGCAGGTAGGCCCGTTTCTCCGTTGAGCCTAGTGATACCACACACAAAAAAGGTTAGGGTTAAAAGAGTTTTTTTATGGAGATACCATCTCATAATGCACACATTCTCACAATAATTTCTACATGATCACAATGTAAGAAGAACAAAACAACAACTTTTCTAATACGAGAAAAAAAAAACTTCCACTGGTGGTGGATTTTGGTGCAATTTTTTCAACTAGCAGAAATGGGCTTTTATATAACAACTAGAGAATGCAATTTCTGGCGGTGTGAATGCTGTATGTTGAAAGGCTGATGCTAATGCTTAATTTTTGAAGAAGGTGAAGTAGTGAGAATAGTTGAAATAGTGGGAATGGGTTTAATCAGCATGAATGTCTTTGAAAAGTTGAATAATACCCAGAATGTTTGAAAGATGCAGTATATTTGAATAATTTTTAGTTGAAAAAGTGGGAATGAGTTTAAATAGTATGAATGAATTTGAAAAGTTGAATAACACTAATAATGTTTGAAAGATGTGGAATATATTGATATAATATCAATAGTTAATTTTAAGATGAAGCTAAATAGGATTGCTGGCTTCAATTTGGATGAAGAAGTAGCTAAAGGAGAATGAATGAGTCTGAAAAATGGCAAATGTGTCATATTAGGGAATCTCAATCAGCTGTATTGAATATTTTCTAAAAGTATGAATGGAAATTAAAATAAAAGTTGTATAAAACTCAACGATGCAGTAGGTAAGACTTATAAAACTACCTTTCTGTCATATATGCTGAAACAGACCCTATGTTCCAGTAGAACTACATGAAGCAGGTAATTTAAAAATAAATCCAGCTCCTCTGGCTCCACCTACAGCGTCAATCACTGCTCAGGCACACACATTCATTGTCCCTTGTGGGGGGAGGGGCTTAGGAGACCGTTTTGGGCTTCAGCAGAAAGGGGGGAGGGACTGAGAAGTTGTCGATTTTCAAATTCTTTGGCTAAGTCCTGGATCTTCACAATCCTACCTACAGCACCTTTAATGGAAGATTAATCATAATCCTAAGGAATAACTGACCATTAGTATAGGAGAGGAAGAAAAGAGAAAAGGAGGAGGAGACGAGTAGGAGAGGAAGAGAGGAAGAAAGGACAGGAGTTACACAAACACCAACAGACAGACACACAGGAAGAGAGGAAGTTAGGAAGAGGAGAGGAGTAGAGAAAGAAGAGAGGAAGAGGGGAGGAAAAAGGAGAAGAGGTGTTATTTGTAAGCTGATGTCATGATGGACTAACTGACCAACTGACTGACTGATAACTGACCTCAGGCCTCAACACCAGCAGCTGTTCTCACAGAGACTAGGCACAGTAACTTTACAGCAACAGGTCAACATGTCAGGATCAGATCCAATGACCAACTGCAGTTAGAGGTTGCCATGACGACTCCTGTCTCATAGAGTTCTTCTCACAGAAACAAGGCTCTAGCAGAACTTTGATAGTCCTGCTCCTAGCTCAAAAATACTTGTGTGTTTAATGTTTAATACTGTGAGAGATATAACACCCTGCTGCTCATCCTATGCAAGAATGGTGTGTGTTGTGTAAGAAATGTGAGGACAGGAGCTGTCCAAAAAGGGCCTGTTTCTCTTCTCCTCCTGGTATTTCTGGTAGGATTTAGTACAGGAGGCAGTGCGGTAGTTGGTGGACATGGCTTCACTTGGAAGCTCATGGTGCCTCGTGTCAAAGTCAGATTGCCTCCGTGAGCACCGAGGGCACAAGATTCCCTACATTTTGATGTAAAACTAATGTATGAGGAGTTAAAACTGTGGATGGTCTTGCAAAGTAAAGAGAATTTTGCTTCTGCCTCTTTCCACTCTGTCAGTTGGGCCCTGCCTTCTGAGTCTGAACATTCCATCCCATACACAATGGCAGAAAGGCATTTTTTCTAAGCTTCAATGAAGACGAAAAGTACTAATGGGATGCAAAAGTTGAATACCAACCCTGAATGTATAAAAGATGTGGAACGTTTTAAAGTTCTCAGTTCTCAGTGAATGTATGACTGAGTAGCTAGTAGTTGAAAATTTATGAAAATGTGTCAACTTTGAACATTCTGTCCATCCGCTTTAATGGGGCAAAAATGCCCGCTTAACGTTGAATATTTCAGAAATTATGAATGTTATGAATATTATAAATAGTAGCACACCATTCTGAATCAAGCTGAACGTTTTGATGTTTGAATGTAGCTTCTATGTTGAAAAATGTGGAAGGAGTTAAGGTGCAAAAGAATGGGCGGAAGAATAAGAATAAACCCATAGAATAATAGAGTTGTGAATGCCTTCAGTCAATAAGAAATCATATCAGAGCTAATTTTCTGTCACAATGACAGTGTGTTATGTGAGTGTTAAATACTTACCGACTGTAGTGAAGACTTTACATTTCTTGCTGAGTGCTATGGCGATGGCAGCCTGGCCGACACCCCCTGACCCTGAGTGGATGAGAACAGTCTCTCCTGCCACGCACCACCAGAGAGTAGTAGGCTGTGGCGTAGACCACTGGCACTGATGCTGCCTGCTCCAGTGTCCTGTACACACACACACACACACACACACACACACACACACACACACACACACACACACACACACACACACACACACACACACACACACACACACACACACACAGGTGCAACAGGAGAATTATTTGTAAGTATATAGTATGATGCAACTATAACTCATGCTGTTGTCAGAGAACCCATGCAGAAACTTAATTTTATAATAAGCACAAAGAGGAGAGTACCTTGTTTACACCATGATGATCATAAATACACTTCAGGTTTCAACAATTATCTAATAGGCTTTCAGATGTTGAAGTCCTATCTACCTTCTCCTCAGACAGGGTGCTTCTACAGAGCAGCTATTGTAAACAGGTACTGGACAACAATTCCAAATCAGATCTCAGGCTCATACTGCTACTTGCAGTCTGTAGTGTGACTACACTGACTGTACATAGTGCTGGGCGATATGACCAAAAATTCATATCACGTTTTTTTTCAAAATTATGCCGGTTTTTGATGGGGTTTTTTCATGCATATTCAGATGTTCAATGCATTTTCTACTCGTTGAGAGAGGAATTACTGCAGAAAATTGACTTAATTGACTCATTACTCACCACTGTATTAAGCGGGACCATGTCTTTAGCTAGGTGGTTGCTGATGGAGTTTGTAATCTCGATCCACCGTTTGCTTTTTCTGTCATAGCAAGTCCCTCTAGGAAACACGTCTTTAAGTGACATTTGGCTCGACTTTTCTTTTGCTTTCCCCGTGTTACCTGCTGATGTGGAGGGCGCTGAGCCTGCTGACTTTAATTTCATACATTCTTGATATTCCAAGACGTGTTTGCAGCTGAGGTGGTGGAGCAAATTGCTCGTGTTGCCGCCTTTCGCAACTATTTTAGCCCGACAGCACTTGCATAAAACGGTTGTTTGGTCAACGTCGGATTTTTGGAAACCAAAAAACCTCCAAACAACAGACCCGGCAGCTCCCTTTTTTTGGCACAAGTTCGTCTGTGTCATTACTTCTGCAGCATCCATCTTCCGTGTGACGTCCCTCTGGTGCACTGCTGTTTACCGTCGCTGCTTAGAAGTGCAGCATTTTAAAGGGTCCGTCTAAAACAGTGTCGCGCAGCGTAATGTTCATTCCGGACGTTGTGTTATTAAACACACCGGTATGGCGGTATATTAAAAATGAACATCGTGACGAAAATATACACCGGTTTTCGGTATGAACCGGTATACCGCCCAGCACTAACTGTACATTTACACTGTTCACTGTTTTGTGTTTGTAACACACACAATTTAAATGTGACACTGACCAGCTGGGAGGAACATCCCAGAGGAACCGTTTGTCAGCATCGAAACTTGTTGCCAGCATCCATGAATCTTTGTCTCTAATCAAAGAAATGTATTTCTAAACATTTAGATTGTCCATGGCCTGACAACTGCCACTGTTTATTTTACAATGCATTAGGCTACACAGTGGTATATGTGCAGCCAAAGCTGACCAGTAGCCTACTGCTGCAACAATTGCTGTATGTCCCATGTAGCGTGACAATTGTATGTACAACTAGTGTTGAGCAGACAAGGACATAGGAATGTGACAACACACAGCTGCTTTCCCGCTGCTACAACACTCAATTACATAGTAATTGGTTACCAAAAACAAAAAAGGCAGGACATATTTTTGTTTTGTTTTCTGTTATAGTTTGACAGGTGAACTAAGCTGCTTCCCCTCTAAAGTTGAATTCTTTTTTTCATGTCTTGCTTCATAAAAAATGAAGTGGTTTGCCACCACTGTTGTACTGTTACAACAATACATCTGTAATCAAAATAACTCAAATATAATGGTTGCGGTGGACAACAATGTCAGAACCATATCAATCCAACTAGAACCAGAATAAGTGACAATTTAATATTTTGGTACCGAGTGATGAGTTGGTGCCTGAAGACACCCCAGTGTCTGTCTCTGAACAAGTTCATAACCAGATCCCCTTCCAGCACCGGCATCGGTGTTGCTGAAGACTCGTTTAGATTGGACACAAAAGCACAGCTGGTAACATGAAAAGGGAACACAGTACAAAAACCATCACAATGACCCAATACAACATGGAAAAATAAGGTAGACAATACCTACGTACAAGAAGCTTACAAAATGAATGGTGGTAAGAATTATGTGATGTCTGTGTTTAATAAACAAGTATACACTAGCATTTACTTCTCAAAGCTGTATTCCTAGGGCGCACGCTCTACTTGATTATCCAGGAAAATGCACAAAATATTTTTTTTTCAAATGTGGATTTCTCAACTTAAACATACAAAGTTAAAGGAATACGCCACCGTTTGTTGAAATAGAGCTTATCACGGTCTCCTCTAGATGTAGGTGGGAAAACGCATTTTTTGTCTCAGTGCATGCATTGTCTCAGTCCGGCGGAGCCACCGTTAGCTTAGCGTAGTGAATGGAACCCTCCAAAACACAGAGAATCACAGGCAGACATAGTGGGCGAAGCACAAGGAAATACAGGAAAGTATTGACATGAACAAACAAGGTAGCTATCACACTGGGAGTCAAGTTAACACATTGGTAGCTGTAAGGATCTGGCGCCGAAGATGAGTTCCACCCGGGTCTAAATACTGCAGCAGTCATTAGTTGAATCAACTAGCTACAGCTGCAGGCAGGTAGATCGCCCGGCCACGACCCTTCACCTACTTTCCGGATGCGGCGGCAACACACACAGGACGGCGAGGAGCTGCATGCTTTGGGAATAAAATGACAGGAGAAGGAGGAGGTAGCGATCGCTGAACAGCCTGAGGACGTGAGGATGAAAGCCAACAGGATCTGGTGGTGGGAGTGTGCGGGGATATGCCGACTGAAATAGAGTGTCTGTGATGCCGCTGCTAGCTTAGCTTAGCATAGTGAATGGAATCCTTTGTTGCCGTTAGCATGTCGCGAGTAAAAGTGAGCCAACAACAACAACCTAATTACTTCATGTGGCCTGCGTATTGACAAGTACAAATAGCAACGCAAAATAAGACTAGACGATTTCCTAGGCATTTATTGATTTGGGACTATATTGGGTGGAAGTAGCCTACAGCCGAAGCACTGCTACAGCAGAGATATCATGCAGCAACTCTGTGTGAGTACAGGTCTATTGGTTGATCTATCCCATAAAAGCTAAGCTAGCAGTGACTCCGCCGGACTGAGACAATGCATGCAGTTTGCCCACCTATCTACATCTAGAGGAGACCGTGATAAGCCCTATTTCAACAAACGGTGGCGTATTCCTTTAAGTTAAATGTGAATGAAATTAGAAGTGAATGTTGCGAGACCGAATGTAACCGTTAACAACCGCTCGAGGCTATAATCAAACGGGTGTCTAGGTTCGCAGCAAGTTTGAGTTATTAACCAAGCCTTGTTTCTGGTGCATCTTAGGTGATTGTGTTCATGGCAATTCACACATTATTGATTGGGAAGTACATCACATACAAATACACTCATGTTATCTTAGTTATGTTAAGTTAAATGTATTACATGGTAGGCAGGCTGTCTTGAGGAGACCGCGGCGCGCACCAGGCTACTGACCGAGACCGTGCCAAATGCACGAGTCTGTCTATGTAATCAAACGGTTGTCTAAAGGTTCTCAGCAAGTTTGAGTTGTCAACCGATCCCAGAAACTTTTATTTCTCGCGCATCTTAACAAATTTACAGGCTACATTACCGATGGACATCACATACAAATAAATACACGCCATGTTATCTTGGTAGTTATGTATAATCAACCCCCCCACAGTACAGCAGCAAAGCAGCGAAGTGAAGTGCATTCTGGGATTTGGTGTCTTTCATCCATATGAGCTAAAAACACATTTTCTGGCTTTTCTCGGCCTAGAAGGCACCAATTTCAATTTTTTTCACATTTCTGCTACATAAGTGACCCAATTTAAAGATATATTCAGCTTTCCAGCGGTGAAATATGCCTTTAAACATAGGTGTGACCTCATTCTGGTTTTTCAATACGTAAGTGGTCTTAATACGCATGTAAAAAAACAATTATCTCCAATAATTCGTATAAACTTTCAGTTGAACTGTTACTGAACAGTTGATAAATCATGCCAATTTACTGCACGGCGGCAGCATAATAATAAACCAGCATTCTGTAATGTCTGAAAGCCGCAATTACTAGGTTAAAGGCTATTATACCATGGTCTGGGTGAATACTCGATTCTGATTAGCTGCTAGGTGTCCATAAAAAAGTGATGTAGGACACCTACATCACTGGAGTTCTGGTGAAACTGACTGTTTACTGTTCTAAATCAATGCGCTACAATAAATCCAAAAAGAAATGTGGATCTGTTATTTCCAACTCGTTCTCTGAACACCACAGGATGGCGCTAACACACACGCTGCAGGAAGTAAGTTATACTTCCCCTCTGGACTGACTTTTGTTTCACAGAGAATAACGTTATCTCACATCCCGTTCACTGTTCAGGTCGCTACTCCAGGCTGCGCCGCTGCGGCCGACAGTAACGTTACACATCACGGACATTATTTTTACTAATTGCCAACTGCACACAATGTTATTGACTTTGAATCTTGCTAGCATAGCATTAGCTTTCTGGCTCGTAGCTAAACTGAAGGGTTCTATCAGCTGAGTGGACTATAAATATCTCCGGTTGCTAAGGGTAGCAGGTCGTATCTAAGGTCCTTCCTATTTCCTGGAGGAGTGAACATTTGCATTGCATAAGAACCTGATGGATGGGAATGATTGCTCCAGGTATTAGTCAAACCGTCAGGCGTAACCAGGGAAACAGAGTTATTGTT
The DNA here is from genome assembly GCA_023631565.1 of Gymnocephalus cernua. NCBI lineage: Eukaryota > Metazoa > Chordata > Actinopteri > Perciformes > Percidae > Gymnocephalus > Gymnocephalus cernua. Next base: position 3,355,447 of record JALJEH010000025.1, on the reverse strand, counting down.
TGTAAAAACTTCGATTGTAAAACCAATTAAAATGTGAAATAAAATTTTAAAAATATGTTATTTGGCAAGTGACCATGGTATAAGCGGGTAAATGTCCTTCATGGTGTCCACTGTCAGGTATTAATGGACTTCGGCGGAGGCAACCGCCCTCCGCGCACCTCACCGTCATCCATTAATACCTGACAATGGACACCTCGTCGGGCATTAATCCTTACATAAATCACTAGACAGTGATGGGTTTCCATTGGAAGGGTACAAGGCCTTTCAGAAGGAGCTAACACCTTTGCTTATGTCCTGTTTTAACTGGACTCTTAACGATGGTGGAAATCATGCCAATTTTCTGCACGGCGGCAGCATAATAATAAACCAGCATTCTGTATTGTATGGAAGCCACAATTACTAGGTTAAAGGCTAATAAATCACTAGGTAGTGATGGGTTTCCATCGGAAGGGTATAAGGCCTTTCAGAAGGAGCTAACACTTATGCTTATGTCCTGTTTTAACTGGACTCTTAACGATGGTGGAACCAGGGACGTATGATCCAGTATTCAAAGAATGGGCACAAAAAGGTATGATAGCAATATGTACAGTTTCAGCAGGTGGAGAATTTCTAAGCTTCCAAGATCTAAAGACAAAGTACGGCCTCGAAAACAAAGATTTCTATAGATACATGCAGTTAAGAGATTATTTCACAGAAGAGATAAGGCCAGTTGAAACTATGAACAAGGTGATCGGAGCCATTATGAATTCATACAAACAGAAGGGGTCTCGGCCCATCTCTGCTTTCTATCAAGCTCTGGCTGAGAGCAGGGGGGAATCAACACAACACGCAAAATGGGAAACTGAACTAAAGATCCAAATACAAGAGTAGGATTTGGTATCACATGTGCAAGACACAATGTACAAATTCATTAATATGGAGGGAGTTCTGCTGGAAAAACCTAACTCGCTATTTTATAACACCAAAAATAAAATCTAGGCAATTCGCTATACAACAAAACTGCTGGAGACTGTGTGGGAGTGTGGAAGCAGACCAGTGTTTCCCCTACGTTGATTTGCAAGTGGCGCACCGCCACAGTTAAATTTCTGCCGCCACGCCACGGTGTCAATGTTGATTGTCGGAGAATAGCGCGGACACGCGCTTCACAGGTAGAGCACAAACCCAGCCCCCTGTCTCTATTCACATGCCGGGATTCTTGCCTGCGCGCCACACACACACGCAGCCGAGTTGTGTGTGTGCGAGTTAACGTTACCACACACACACACACACACACACACACACACACACACACACACACACACATCTAAAACACGCGCAGCACCTGACTGGGAACGATACCGAGGATTACCAACGGCCGCTGGGGGGGGGGGACGGTCTCGTTACTCTAAGTAGGTTACGATAAAACCTTCGTGAGTAAAAAGTCAATACTTATCAATGCACTCACCTGTATAGACCGACGTAAACATGTAGGAAGCGATATTTTAATCTGCTCTGTCTGCTCTCGTCCACCGCGCTGTTTTAGGCAAACACAGCTCTGCTCTGCTCATATTTACCAACAAGATCAAACCAATAAAGCTGTCGGTTGTAGTTTTAGCTTAGCTTGGCGGGAATCTAGAAATTTGGACAAATTCTTATAAACTGAACTGCTGGCTGAGCGAACCGTCCTCTCTCCTGGAGGTAAATCTATGGATGTATTATAAGACCAAAACAGATACATGTGGCTACTTAATATGCACGTGAATGACGCAATCGTTACCTTCGCATTCTTCATTCTTGATGATGATGCTAGTTGTATTATTTTGCAACAGCATCATTTCATTGCAAATGAGGCATACAGTATGAATGGTAGCCTGCTTATCCAGTCCCTCCAGAAAAACGCGATTATGCGATCGCAGAATTCAATGCATAATCAGCCAATGTCCGCATATTCATGCGGGGGCCGCATTTTTTTAAAAACGCCGCACTTTCGCCGCATAAATTGCCGATTTCCGCGCAAAATATGCGGGGCTTGCATGATTTCATAATCCTCGCATTTTCGTTGCAAAAAAGTCACATATATCTAGGGTTGGGTACCGAAACTCGGTGCCAATGGGCCCCCGGATCCGACGTAAACGGTAGTAATTAACGAGACCGAATAAGAACGAAGATTTCGGTGCCTTATTTCGGTGTCTGACTTTACACTACACTGGACAGCAGGTAACGTTAGCCTACCGTTAGCTAGCAGCGTGATTAAACACGGTTAAAATGCTGACAGGTGACGTTAAACAGTGTAAAGTGTGACTGTATATCAACAGTCTGCTCTGCAGCGCAGCAGCTGCCGACGTCGGAAACGCACAGATGGTGCATTCACGGACACTGGTAATTGTTTGGTTTTGGTTGGTTATTCTAAAATACCCTTTTCCCATCTGGTTGCTGTTTTTGTCGTCCAACAGCAATTTACTGGTGAAATAAGTTATTGTTTATTATAAGTTATAGTTATTACATTACTATTAAATCATTTAATTTTGACCATATGGCCTTAGTAATAAACAACGTGTCCTTAATGTCACCGACTGTTGTTGAGTAGGCCTATCCTTCTTGTTTCTTCTTTTTAAAAAACTTTCTTAAAAAGTATCGGTTCAGGCACCGTTTTAAAAGTACCGATTTAGCGCCAGTATCAGAAAAAAAACCAAACAATACCCAACCCTACATATGTCTCAGCAGAAAGTTAAAAAATGTTGCGTTTACTTCACACAAGAGCAGCCATTTTCCCCTGTTGCCATGGGAACGTTATGAAGTGACGTAATTTCACCTACTGAGAACACGGTGTTGGGGGAATCACTTTTTTTCTCTTTTTCATCAAACCGCAGTTTTTCCAAGTTCCCGCAAGTTCCCGCAGTTTTTGCAAGTTCCCGCAATTTTTGCAAGTTCCCGCAATTTCATCGCATAAAATGGCATAAATATCCCGCATATTCCATCGCATTTTTTAAGAAAACGTGCCGCATAATCAAGGATTTTTGCCCGCAACAATCACGAAAAAACTCTGCGTTTTTCTGGAGGGACTGCTTATCAGTCCATTCATCATTAAAGTGGCTTTCCACATCAATTTTCCCTTCAGCCTCTTTGACTGTGACATTTTTACCTGACAACAGCCTTTCTTTCTGCAAGCATTTTCCTGCATACTACAACCATGTTTCCTTAATCACAGACTTTAACAATCACTCAGTGACCTGCCTCCTAGTCTGAGATCTTTTTCTAGTTAAAGAGTCAGTTATCATTATGGAGTTTCCATGTTTTTGAGGAGTTTGCTCACACTAATGTACTGTAAAAAAAATAGCATTAATTCAGTAAGAAAGTGAACATTTTGAACGATAATTTTCTTTATTTGAAAGTCCGGCCTTGGAGTGTTGTGTGTGTGTGTGTGTGTGTGTGTGTGTGGGGGGGGGGGGGGGTGATTGACTAAAAAAAATCCTAGGGGAAACTCTGAGCAGACCATGCACACATCTTCTGGAACTGAACAAAAATGTTGTAAAAAATGTTTTGGGATATGAAATCCCAAATACTTGTCCAGTGATGTACCTTGGGAACATTGAGAAGGTTGTAATGAAAGAAGATCTGTACTTGACTAAAGTATTAATTGCAGCCAGTAAGAAAGTGGTCACAAGAAACTGGCTAAATGTAAATATCCCGGAACAGAACCAGTGGTTGCAAACTGTCTAGGAAATCTTTGTTATGGAAACATGTACATACCTTTGGAGAGTCAAAGAGAATGTATTTGAAAAGAACTGGGAAAAATGGAACATTTATTTATATGAGACGTGACACCAACTGAATGAATGCCAAATGCAATAGTGGACTGAATAGTGGATCATCTCCAGTTTGTTAGTGTTATTACTATTGTTACTTTAATTTGTTCCTTATTTGCTGTATTGTATGCATGTGAAAACTCAATAAAAATGTAAGTTATAAAAAAAAAAGTGCAGGCACGCCTGTTCCATGGCGGATTGCTATTATGACGGCGGATTTGCCTGGCGCACGCCAGCGGGAGCTGTTCCCGATGCGGCAAAGTAATAAATGCCCGTCTTGACCGGGTGGCGATGTTGCTCGTGTGCATCTCCTCAAGTCTGGAGAGGATTGCTGCAGCCATGGAGCGTGGGCCTCCAAACGCACCACCTGCTCCTGTTGTGCCCCTTCCTCCTCCCCCCACTCCATCTTTGTCCACCCACTCCACAACGAGCACATCGGGCATTGCCACTCCCGGGCCCTCAAGTGTCCAATCCCGCCGTAGTTCAACATCACGTCTCCTTAAGTCCTCTAATATTTCCTCATTTATGTCATCAACACATCCATGATTCATGGAAATGTTGTGTAAAACACAACAAGCCACAAAGAATGCTGCGACTTTTTGAGGACTGTACTGTAAAGTGCCTCCAGACTTATCCAAACACCTGAAGCGCATTTACAGTAATTAGTGGGAATGCTGATTCAGCATTCCCAACTATTGTTATTCTGTTCTTTATATTTTCTTATTATTCCGTACGTTTTTTGGCTCTCCGTAACTTCTGCATACTTTCAGCTATTTAAACCATTCAACTTTTAAAATCTTCAGCTCTTTCAGCAGACGATGGGACTTCTTCAACTTTTTTTCTACTATTTATACTTTTTTAAATTTTAAGCTTTTAAGCATTTTATTTTAACATTAAAGTCAATGAGAGCAAGCTTCAAATCCTTCAAATCCTTCAAATCTTCTTCCGCTCCCAAAAGTTTCAGCTCCTTCATACTTTCACCTACAGACACCAAACAAACTTTAAAATGTTCACAATTCAGTTCAGCTATTGGGCTTGTGCTTTTCAGATTGATATCTTTTACAGTTTTTGTGAAAAAGCTGTTCAAGTTTAGTGACCTTTTCAGGAAATTTGTTGCATTTTAAATTATTCAGAGTGGGTGATGTCACAGTTTCAGTGCTTAGGCTTTGTAAGAATCATCTTAGTTCTTTCTCTATGAATTGCTCTCACACCCACAATTTTAACTTCACATGCACAATTTATACATCAAAACGTAGGTATTTTTGTCTAATTTCAGCCAATGTGCTCAGTTGTGCGATACGCCTTATACTTTTGGCTCTGTGAGCTTCCAAAAGACAAGAGTTCTGAATCTTTGTCCATTGGCAGCAATGTAAAAGTTACTCCACTTTTCAAAGCGAAATGGACAGCAAACCCCTTTTTGAAATCGCCGATATGCCCACATCTTTCACGTTATCCATATAAATTTTACATGATTTCGTTCAGGAAGGCCTTGTGGTCGTCATGATTTTGTCATTTGACTGATACTGCTTTTCATTTTGGCAGTATGAGCGTTTGTTTCGGAGGTCGATCTCTGTCTGAATGCCAGCGCTGTCTGACACAGGTGTCAGTTAACCGCTCGTTACAGAGATCAAAGCATGTTTACAAACAGTCATTGGTAGTAACCATGACAACCGTTCACAGACACTAAAGTTAAATACTACAGGTCTGTACAGTATACATGATCTTCTGATGGTGCAGAGGACATGAAAAGCAGCTTTTGTGTGGGAGACCTGGGTTCAAATCCCACTGCTGCACATTAAAATGTATCTCTGAGGATAATGTTCTCTATTTTCTTTTCTTTTTCTTCATGTTTTCTCTATCTCTCTCTCACACACACACACACAATTGTTGCAATAGACCTTAATGTATTTACAAACATCGTAACCATGACATTATTAACCGTGACTCAGCATTTTTGGAAGACAGTCAAATTGAACTAGAGACACTTTAATATGAACATAAAAGATCACACACACACACACACACACACACACACACACACACACACACACACACACACACACACACACAAATTGTTGTATGCAATAGACCTGTCTGATAATACAAAGAATTCATACTTGACCTCTTACCTGTCTCTCTCTCTCTCTCTCTGTCTCCTTCTCTTACCCGTCTCTCTCTTTCTCTCTCTCTGTCTGCTTTTCTTACCCGTCTCTCTCTCTCTTTCTGTCTGTCTCTGCTTCTCTTACCCGTCTCTCTTGCTGTCAGTCTGTCTCTGTCTCTTTCTGTCTCTCTCTGTCTGTCTGCTTCTCTTACCCGTCTCTCTCTCTGTCTGTCTGTCTGCTTCTCTTACCTGTCCCTCCCTCTTTCTGTCTGTCTGTCTCTCTTCCACGTCTGTCTGTCTGTCGGTCTGTCTGCTTCTCTTACCCATCTCTCTTATTGTCTGTCTGTCTGTCTCTTTCTGTCTTGCTGTCTGGCTGTCTCTCTTCGTCTCTCTTTCTGCTTCTCTTACCCGTCTCTCCCTCTTTCTGTCTGTCTGTTTGTCTCTCTTACCCGTCTCTCTTTTTGTCTGTCTGTCTCTGTCTCCTATCTTGCTGTCTGTGTGTCTCTGTCTCTGTCTGCTTCTCTTATCCGTCTCTCTCTGTCTCTCTGTATCTGTCTGTCTGCTTCTTTTACCAGTCTCTCCCTCTTTATGTCCGTCTGTCTGTCTGTCTGTCTGTCTATCTCTCTCTTACACGTCTCTCTGTTGGTCTGTCTGCTTCTCTTACCCGTCTCTCTGTCTCTGTCTGTCTGTCTGTCTGTCTGTCTATCTCTTGCTGTCTGGCTGTCTCTCTTTTCATCTCTCTCTTTCTGTCTGTCTGCTTCTCTTACCAGTCTCTCTCTCTCTCTCTGTCCTACTTTTCCAACTATTCTCATCACTTCAACTTGTTCTTACAGATTTAAGCTATTCATCCAGCTTAGCTTTAGCAATTTAGCTATTCAGCATTCCCACGCATTTTCTGCAGGAAATGCATTTTCTAGTGTTTCCTTGTAATTATGTATGGTTTGCAAAAATGGGAACTGCTGTGTCCGTGTAGATGAGAGAAGCAAAGTGTATGCGCGTTGTGCACACGCTACATTATGGCCAAGCATGCGCCCCTAAAATAGCATCTGAATAATGCGCCACTGACTTAGACTAGCGCCACTGACTTTGGACTAGGTTTTTCTTGGCCGGTGGCAGAATTGTTTTCTGAAACTGCAAAATAGCACCAGGGAACATTTGCGCCTAAACACGCCTCCTCTTTTCGCTGAACCGCCCACGGGAGTGCAAGTTCAATCCCTAATTTACCAACGTGCGTCTGTGGAGGGAAAAGTCTGCTGTGCGTCGGGTGCAAAATAGGAATGATACATGTGTCAGTGTACAAAGTCAATTGTGCTGGGTGCAAGATAGGGCCCTGAGTGTGCACATAAAACCGCTGGCCAGCAGCCCCAGGCAGGAGGCAGACCCAGGACCATTCTGGCGAGATTCCTAAGATTATCAGCAAAGGCAAGTTATCCTGGCAGAACAACATCATAATGCTATTTCCAGACTTCTCCAGAACGACGCAACATAAAGCGCGACAGGTTCAAGGAGTGTAAGAAAAAGCTTCATGAATAAAAAGGTGAGATTCCCAAATCCTGTATCCAGCCAAACTTAAAATAGAAGCCAAGGCTGGAGTTGAATGCCCACGAAAGGCGATGCCATTCATAGAAAAGAGTGATTTGTCTGCGGGGGATTTATACTGTAATGATGCGCAGCCTCTGCTGATGGCTTTGTTGCCTTTTTTTTTTTTTTTTCCTCTCTCAGCTCTCTCATGGAACGGACTGGCGCCAATGTGAGACATCGGCTGGGATCCTACTTGGACATATTTCCTTTTGTATTACACTTTTTTTTCCCCCCGGTAGCAGTGCATGGGGGACGGACCGAAAAGACAAACGCTTAATGGAGTTAAGTTCAGGTGCACATTCTGAGAGCACTTGGGATTTAGTTGTGTTTCGTCACACTTTTTGTTATATGCTCAGAAGATGACTTTGATATTTTAATATATAGTTATGCCATCTAACTTAAGCTTTGAATCCCATCAAGAGGAGGAAGGTTATATCCAGTCTTAAAAAAAAAAAAACATGATCGACAAATGCAAGAAACGCATTTGCCCATTGTGGAATCTGAAAAATTGTGTGAAGAATAGGTTGGATATGTGTTTCATAGTGTGGGGTCTAGCAGGACTATAGGGATCATTACACTGATTAGCAAGCACCTGCAATTTAAATGAATTAAACAAATTAAGGATAATTTTGGAAGAGTTATTATCGTGGCTGGAATACAAGGGCAACTAATTCTGGCTAAGTGGCTAATTACAAGCTGCAGTAAACCACAATATTGTTTAATTTGATAATGGATCCAGTTCTGGACTACAGTGGTGTTGCAGCATGCACGGCCCCCAGAGCCAACCGGCACCGTGAGACACCGCCTCCCAAGAGCCTGGGTCTGTCCGAGGTTTCTTCCTAAAAGGGAGTTTTTCCTCGCCACTGTCGCACTGAATGCTTGCTCTTGGGGGAATTACTGGGATTGTTGGGTCTTTGTAAATTAGAGTGTGGTCTAGACCTACTCTGTCTAGAAAGTGTCCTTATAACTCCTGTTATGATTTTATACTATAAATAAAATTGAATTAAAATTGAATTGATGTGTAAGAATTTAGGCGTGGTTGATATTTGGAGAATTTTGAACTCAGCTGGGAGAGACTATACATTTTTCTTCATCAATGCACAAGACATATTCAAGGAGACTTTTTTATGTCCAAATCACTGGCTCCCTTTGCTATAGGATGTGTGACAGGAAATCATCGTAATCTCTGATCATGTGTGGGTGTGCCTAGACCTGCTGCCTCAAAGTGAGAGGTGCTTTGATAGGTGGTGCCTTATCTCCTCCCTTTCACAGGTGCCAGAAAATATAGAATGGCTTAGGTCTGAGCTAAAAGATTACTGGGCAATCAATTGGTCCTTAGTGTCATCTTGACTGACTCAATTGAAATACCAATATAATAATATTCCATCTCAAACGGTTGAATTCAATTTATTCAGGGCAAGACAAAATTAATTTTGAATCAGGAGACAAAGCAGGGAAATTACTCGCAAGATACATAAAACAGCTTCCACTATTTCTGCAGTCAGATCCAATTCTGGAGATGTTTTTACAGCAACTGTAGATATTAACAAAATTTTTCAAGAACTTTGCACTGATCTCTATAGGTCATGATCTACCGCTACTGATGAAGAAATGTGTTACTTTATAGAGCCACTAGGGTTAGGACATTTCTGGAAACATCATGTTGTGGTATGATGAGATTTAGGGAAATCTTTGACGAAGCTAAGACTTAAAAGCAAGAAGGAGCGCTACCGCAGGTCCTGTATTCCAGCAGCGGTAGGGCTGGGCGATATGGCCTAAAAATAAAATCTCAGATTTTATTTTTTTTAATTCGATTTACGATTTTTTTCCAATTTCCCCCCCTACTTATTAAGGAAAGCAATAAGTACAAACGGCAGACAACTTACCGTCTTCTCCACGGTATATATGGGTACTATGTCTTTGGCTATGTGCAAAGCGACCGCTTCGGTGATTGTTCTTCACCGTGTCCCTTTCCTGTCATATGCGGTTCCTTGTGCAAAGGATTCGGCTACAGTTACCTGTTTTTTAGCTAAGGTTTGTTGGTCACTGCTGGTTTTTTTGTCTCGGAGAGACTGGCATTTTTCATATTTGGCTGGATGTCTCTGTTTGTGGTGCTGCTTCCTTTGACTGCGATGGGCTTTAGGCAAATGTTGCAGAGCGGGGTTTGCTGCTCCACGTCTGTTGCAGCAAACCCATACCAGTTCCAAACAACAGATGATTTTATTCTTTTCTTGGGAACAAACTTCCCACTCTCACCGGTAGCCATGTTGTCACTTGCTGTTGCTGTTTCGTGTGTGCTATGATGTTGTTGTTGTCGCTAGCCATACTGCTATGTGAAACTAACGCTACGGAAGCTCCGGAGAGCCAAAAATGCACCATTACACAAAAACTCGATTTACTTATTTTTTAAATCGCCTGCAACAAAAAATTAGAATTAATTCATTTAATCGATTTTTCGCCCAGGCCTAAGCAGCGGTCAGACTCTTTAATCAGTCCCTCCAGGATTTCACGATGTTGCGATCGCACCAATTCACGCAAATTCAACCAATCACGCGACTTTGGTGCAACTCGTAATTTTGACCAATCAGCAACTTTCCCACAAATTTGACCAATAACCGGATTTTCCCGCAATTTCAACCAATCCCAGCAGTCCCACGTGCCAGACTTTATATCAGTATGTGAGCCACTGTCCGGGGGGTGAAATAGAGCTTGGGAGGCCAAGATGGTGGCGATGTAGGTGGGTGTGCGTTTTTTTCGCTCTGTCAGGTAATGCGGAGGGTTTGAGTTTAACTAACCGATGAAACTTTAAATATTACTAGAAGGCAACACAGATAAGTGACAACTTATACATATTGAGCGAAGTCGGACCTGAATGGCCAAAAGGAAAAGCAAAAAGACTTTGAGACTGGAGAAAGCTGACAACGCTAACATTCCTCCAAACATGTTACACGTGGATGAAGCTAGCAACAACCCTATTGAGATGCAGGATGTGGATGAAACTAACGGACAAGAAAAGGATGGTGACTGGTTTGAGGCCAGTCCAGACGCACAAGTTGAATTTGAGGCCCTTGCAACTCCACTGCCAGATACTCCGTTAAAACCTCCAACAAAAAAGGTAAAACGTGACAGAGAGACTGCAGATATTTTAGAAGCCATCCTTGTGTTATCTGGGAAACATGATGAGACCTTTCGGAAAATATCTGCTATAGAAAAAACGACTGAGTCAACTCCGAAACACATGGAAAAGCTAACCTTGACCGTTTAGAAGCTTACTTTGGATGTTAAACAGAAACACACACTGGAAGGCATGAAAAAAGAGATTAATTTACTGCAAGCAGAAAATAAAACTCTGAAAGCAAACATCGCTGACTGCCAGAGCTACAGTCGAAGGTGGTCCCTGAAGATTCATGGTGTGAAGGAGGAAGATGGAGAAAATATCAGGAGCAGAATCATTGAGATCCTGGGTAAAGTGGCTCCTAATGTTCCTGATAGCCTGAAGGATGGGGTCGACATCGTCCATCGCATCGGGCAGCGACAACAAGACGGCTCAAGTAGTTCAACGGCGAAAGGCTCTAAGTTTCTTCTGGACAACAACTTAAGGCTCACCAAAGCACTGTCCCCTGAAGAGAAAGCAGCCAGAGAAGCTGTGGCCCTTGGTGAAGAAAGCAAGAGAAGAAGAGAGCCTCTTTTCACTGCCCTTTTGTCTTCATAAACGGAAAGAAGATCGATTGTTCAGAGGTAACATAGAATGTCTATGCAGATAAGTCTCATCTTATACTGAGAATGGTCATTCAAGCTGATTGATGCTTAGGCTACTAAAAAAATATATTTTCTTGCAAGTATGCTATTTAAGAAATTTCAGTTTGCACCTTACCTCAGTGAGGATAGCCCAATTCACACTTTATTGACTTAGTTAATTACAGAGCCAAGTCGAATCTTTTCTTTGTGCTTGTTTTGCTGTTGTTTATCATCAAGATACTTTTGATGTAGATGTCATAGAAGCTACATTCATGGGCACAAGAAAAAGGAACTTTAGCCCTATTCTGCTCTGTTGGGACCTTGATATTATTTATTTTTTTCTTCTAAAATGTTATTTTTCTCTTTTCAGGAAAACAAAACAACAATCACGTCATTAGTCCAACCTAAGGTGTTATACTTTTGGATACTTGATTGTTGTTGTCTTATAATACAGATAGGAGTTTGACCCAATACCTTTTTTTTCCCCTCTACTTTAGGCTATCCCTTATTTTCTACTTTGTTTAATTTAGGTGGACATCTACCAAATCTGTTAGCATATTTAGAAATAAAATCCATGGTCCTTTACTTGAATAGCTATGTCTATAATATTATCTTTAAGATGAAAACAAATTGTGATGGCTATAACATCGCCTTCTCTGTCACTATCTGTTATGCCAAGTTAAATGGTTGTTAATCACCTCTTTTTTGGTGGATTTTCTTAGCACTTTCAGAAGTGCTCAAGTGATTTACAGGTATTCCTTTTTTCCATAAAAGTTTTTGTATGGATTTTATGTTTAATTCTCTAAATGTTAGGTCTTTAAATGTCAGAGGTATTAGGGATATTACTAAGAGGAAAGCAATCTTTCTTTTGTGCAAGATAACTGAGGCTGATTTTATTTTGCACAAAATTCTGGAAGACTCAATGGGGTAATTTAGCTCATTTTTGCCATGGTACTAATCATTCAGCAGGGGTTTTAATTTTGTTACATCAATTTAAAGGGGACTCTCTTGAAACGGTCTCTTCTCAAAATGGTAGATGGATTAAACTGATAATTAATCAGACAATGCTATCTTTATTGTTTGTAATATATATGGGTTTAATTCCCACGCTTCTAATAACATCCAAATTGAAAGATCTGAATATTAAGTACCAGGGGTCTTTTATAATTCTTTGTTGAGACTTTAATGAATGTCCTGATGACGAGTTAGATAGAGACCCCCCCTAGGCTTAGTCAATCTTCACAGAGCAATAACCTTGTGTTGTTTCTATGCTCCAACCTTTCATTGACTGATGCATGGCGTTTTTTTTTATTTCATCATCTATCCTTCAATTTGTGAAAGAACTTAATCATCTTTACGCCCCATTAACTGACCATGAACAAATTATTTTGAAATGAAGAGCTACTCAGGAGACCTCAGGTTTTCGAAGGTATTGGAAATTTAACAACTCTCTTTTGAAGGATAATTTCCTTTAATAACTATCAAAAAACTTGCAGAAGAACTCCTCAATGACGACCTAAACGACAACTACAGGATAAAATGGGAATTCTTTAAATACAAAGCCAGATGTGTTGCGATTAAAAGAAGGAACTAAAAAAGGTAGAAGTTGAATTGATGCACAAACTCGACCTTTTACTGACAGAAGTAAACATTAATTTGGAAGAAGAACTCAAAATGAAGAAAATCCAACTACAGCTGGACCAAATTTATTTAGACTTGGCAAAAGGAGTATTCATTAGGTCAAGAGCCAAATGGCTTGAAGAAGGGGAGAACACCAGTTAATTTTTGCTCTTGAGAAAATAAATTTTAAAAGAAAATCTTTATCTGCCGTTACTATTGACTGAGTTCCTTCTAAAGATCCAAAGCTAATTTCAAATTTTGTCACCAAATTGTATAGGAATTTATATGAATCACAATTTAATTCAAGTGATTGTGAAAATGTCTTGAATAATGTTCAAGCTACCATCCCTTCAATTGATGAGGAATTTAAATCATTATGTGAATCTGAAATCTCAATCTCAATGAAATTAAAGATGCACTTTTCTCAATGAAGAAGGGCAAATCTCCAGGAATCTACAGCCTATCTGTTGAATTATATATACACTTTTGGGAACTCCTTCATAACTCTTTATTATGTGTGTACAAAGAATGCGTCAGTCACGGGGAGATGATAGCTACAATGAAGCAAGGCATTATATCTTTTATCCCCAAACCTGTCAAAGACCCTCTATTAATTGATAATTGACATCCTATCACTCTCTTAATAGATTATAAAATATTGGCTTTAGCTTACTCAAACAGATTGAAGAAAGGGCTGAAACTCAAACAGGATTTATGAAAAATCGACATATTAGATACTCATATTAGATCTGTTGGATTATGCAGATGCAGTCAAGTCTGAGGCACTCATTTTGTTTCTAGATTTTTATAAGGCCTTTGATACAATTGAGCACAAATTTCTTTTAGACCCTTAATGCGTTTGGCTTTGGTTACAAGTTTGTAGACATTGTCAGTATGTTTTAGAAAGATATTAATAGCTCGGTTATAATTAATCTCAATACCTCTAAAAGATTTCAAATTAATAGAGGGGTCAGGTGCCCTATCTTGCCCTTCTTATTTATTTTGGTCACCAAATTATTGTCGCTTAAAATTACATCCGACAGAAATTTTGAAGGAATCTCATTATTTGGTAAGGAGTTAAACATTTCCCAATTGGCAGATTTTTTTAAAGGACAAGAACCAGTTATGTTAAGAGTCAGTTATACTAGCGCTTCCAAAAGTGCGTGCGGAAATCGTGACGTCACGGGACTGCCGTGAGTATTTATACTCGCGCTGGTGGTCGCGACACTAGTTGCAGTCTTCTCCTGAACAGCGGTGGCGCTAAGGAGCAAAGGCTACCGATGTTTTCTTTCTAAGGACTAGAAGAAGAAAAAGATAAACAACGGCAGAACAGGCAGCAACAGTGCCATCAATGCTTCCATTTGATTCAATGAGCTACTTGAAGCCTTTCATTCACAAAAAAGAACTCATCTTAACCCAGTAAGTTTACAAGAGAGACTTGCAGTCAGTCGGCGAGTCCTGGCATCCGGTTTCCCAGGAGCTCATTCAGGCTTCCTGTTTGCGGTTTGTCGGGCGCTGCTGCAGCTAATGCCCACTGCTCCACTTAGCTAAACGGCAGTTATGGGGGCATAAATGAAATAGTCATCACTGAAGCCTGACTGAACACTCTGTCCCAGATGACAGCTAGCTAGCTAGCAGCTAACAGGGTAGGTGAATGTTGAAAATGCATATTGTTGTCATGTAAGGGCCATGTTCATGTTACACAGACATTTTAATTGCACTTTGTGTCTGTTAAGATACACAAAGGCACTATTTAGCTTATGCCCCCATAACTGCCGTTTAGCTAAGTGGGAGCGGTGGGCATTAGCTGCAGAAGCTCCGTCTATGTAGCTGCTGTTGCGCTAACTGTTTTTACTATAGACAGGTCTCGCATAGTTATATTTAGCAAAATTAACGTAAATATTGGCCGGAGTTCTCCTTAAACTTGTGCAATCCCAAATGGTTTAATTCTACTCTACTACTAAAAATTACTTAACCTATGAAGCACACTTTACATCACAGCCTTTACTTTCATTGGATGGAATTGAAGTAACGCACAAAGTGTAACAATACGCATATTTGCCACATTTTTCAGAGAAAGAATGCAGTTGTGCCAAGGGGCAAGTTTGTGTGGAGATCCAAAATTGAGAACATAAATTGGAGAAAGGCTTGGCTTCTACCGTACAAGTACTGTGTTTCTAACAAAGCTAAGGAAATACACCTCAACATTTTACATAACCTATACCCTACTAATCACCATGTTGCTAGATTTACCGACATTAACTCTTCCTGTACATTTTGGAAACAAAATATTGAAACAATATCTCACCTTTTCTTTGACTGTGAAATCTCAAAGATTTTGGACAGATTTGGAGTCTCACTTTTTTAAACCCACCAACTTTACCTACTCCTTTAACCTTAAAGATATACGTTTCTACGATAATTCAGGTAATGGTGCTCTTGAGTATCTAATACATTTTGTTATTAAATAAGTACTTTATCAAACCGTATGAATGTGTGTCCCAGGCCAGGTTAGGAAAGTAACTAACAATGTAAAGATCAACAAGCTGCTGACACGTTCAATAAATTATTATTTGTCTTAAATCCACCAGCCATTTTCATATTATACCAACATTTGCAGCATCCTGAGCCTTTTTGGTAAGGTTACTAGGAAAACTCAACCCAGAGTAATTTTATTCTCCCCAAAACAAGTTTCCTTTTCATTTCATTCCGCAACTTCATTGCAACAAACATACAAAAGACTAAGGGTGCTCCGATTGACCAGTCACCGATCGGTATCGGCCGATAATGGCTTTAAATAGTTTGATCGGTGGTCTCCATAAATGCCGATCAGATAGGCCGATCAGATGACGCACTACCATGGATGTACAACCCCAAATCAGATAAAGTTGGGACAGTATGGAAAACAAATAAAAAAAGAAAGTAGTGATTTCTAAATGTACTCTGACTTGTATTTCATTGCAGACAATACAACAGCACATCATTGAATGTGTTCCTCATGATTTTTATTGTTTCTTTTAAAAAAAAACAAAATTCTTATTTTGGTTCTTGCAACACATTTCAAAAAAAGTTGGAACAGTAAAGCATTTACCGCTTTGTAATGTTTCCATTCCTTTTCACAACACTTAAAAGACGTTTAGGGACTGAAGACACCAAGTGATGAAGTGTTTCAGGTGTAATTTTGTCCCATTCTTGCTGCAAACAAGTCTTAAGGTGGGCAACAGTACGGGGTCTTCGTTGTTGCATTTTGCGCTTCAAAATGCGCCACACATTCTCTATTGGAGACAGGTTGGGACTGCAGGCAGGCCAGTCAAGTACCCGTATCCTCTTCCTCCGCAGACAGGACTTTGAAATGTGTGCAGAATGTGGTTTTGCATTATCTTGTTGAAATATGCATGGACGTCCCTGGAAAAAATATCTTCTTGAAGGCAGCATATTGTGCTCCAAAATCTCTATGCACTTTTCAGCATTAATGGTGCCATCACAGAAGTGCAAGTTAGGCTACCTTTGCCAAGGGCACTGACACAACCCCATACCATGACAAACCCTGGCTTTTGGACTTATTGCTGGTAACAGTCTGGATGATCTTTTTCTTTGGTCCGGAGCCTGAATTCTACCTGAAATACTGATTCATCTGACCACAGTACACATTTCCACTGTGTGATGGTCCATCCCAGATGCCTCCGAGCCCAGAGAAGTAGACGGCGCTGCTGGACACTGTTAACATAGGGCTTCCTTTTGGCACAGTACAGTTTTAACTGGCATTTGTGGCTGTAACTACATATTGTGGTACTTGACAAAGGTTTGCCAAAGTAGTCCTGAGCCCATGTGGTTATAGATGAATGACGATTCTTGATGCAGTGCCGCCTAAGGGATCGGAGATCACGGTTGTTCAGCTTAGGCTTGCGTCCTTGTCCTTTACGCACTGAAATTCCTCCTCATTCCTTGAATCTTTTAATTATGTTATGCACTGTTGAAGGTGAAATAAGCAAATGTCTTCCTATCTTTCTTTGAGGAACATTGTTTTTAAACATTTCAATAATTTTCTCACGTATTTGTTGGCAAACTGGCGATCCTTGGCCCATCTTTGCTCCTAAAGGACTAGACCTTTCTTGGATGCTGCTTTTGTACCAAATCATAATTACAATCACCTGTTGACATCACCTGTTTCAAATCACATCATTATTTAACCAATTTACCTGATTATGTGTTGCAGGTCTGAATGACAGGAAAGGATGTATATTTACAAATGAAATTAAGTTGACCGGACAAAACATGAAATATTTTGTGTTCACATTGTCTGCAATGAAATACAAGTCAAAGTACATTTAGAAATCACTACTTTCTTTTTTTATTTGTGTTTTTCATACTGTCCCAACTTTTTCTGATTTGAGGTTGTATTATGAGCGCACTACTCGTGAGAACATTTTCTACATGGAGCTAAAATGGCGGCCTCCCTACATTCACCGGTCTGTCTGAACGGTGGCAGAACAGCAGTTGGCCCGCGGGCCGGCCGCGGAACGAGGGTAGTAGGAAGGCGGCTACCGCTTTTAAAAAGCGGCTGCCACCGGTGGTGCGCCAGCAAACGTGTTTGCGATTACGCCATTCTGACGCTTCTACTGCCTCTGGAGCACCGCCGGTGGTCCGCCGACTCATTGCTATCTGGGAAAAAGACAATACATTAGCGATTTGCAACGTGTGTGCAAAGGAAATATCACGAGGCGGAAAGCTCCAAAGACATTTCAACACCACCAACCTCATCAGACATTTGAAGGTTAGTCACGGAAAGGAGTATGAGGAGTTTTCAAAGTTAGCTAGCGCAAAGGCAGAATGGTGTTGCAGCTCCTGGGCCACTCACTCAGCTGTTTCCCTGTGTGTGTGTGCTGAAGAAATGTCTGCAGTGATTGAAAGAACATTTTTTAGATTTTGAGCTAGGATAAAAAGCCAAACAATTACTGATAAATTCTCTACACGTGTGACTGTTACGTAATGGCATAATTTTCAGTTCATAAAAGTGATCGTATCGGCCGATACGTCTTCCAGCAATCGGTGATCGGCCCCAAAAATCCTGATTGGAGCACCCTTACAAAAGACATTGCAACTTTTATCGCAATTTTTTACAAAACCTCCCGCAACATCAGGCATTTTGGGCCGCAACAATCTCAAAAAGGGCCGCAAAATCCTGGAGGGACTGTTTAATACAACATTATAATGTAGCACTACTAGCTTATTCTGCAACATGAACTTGACAATATTCTGCACTATGCAGATTTATTTGTTTATTACTCCATGTCAACTCCTACTGTGCAATATGTCATTTCTATTCATCCTGCCTGTAGTCATCTGTATGTCTGTGTATATATCAGGGGCGTAGGCAGAAATAGTATTTTGGACGGGCCAATACAAAATTGAGTGGGCCATTTTCAAAAAGACTAGAAGTAGCAAAAAGGACAAACTAAAAAAATAGCAACACTTTTACCTTCCAACATACTGCATTACAACGACAATAGCAGTACTGTCTACAACATGTTCAACCAACAAAGCTCAGTCTAAAAAGTTTGTACACAACAATATAGACAAAAATCTGTCGGTTTTAACCTATTCAGGCTAAAATATATTTGCACCGGCAGAACCAGCAGCGTTGGCTCTGCACTGCACTGTTATAAAATTAACCATTTTATTGCACAAAGTGGCAACTAAACATGAACCCACACAGCAGAGAAGGCGTTAACATACTGCATGACATAGAACAGCCTACGTCAGACAGAAATCACACATGTAACAATAACAATGCAACAGCATTGTTGCTTCAGGACTAGGTTTGGGTATCGTTTCGTTTTTTTCCGATACCGGTGCTAAATCGGTACTTTAAAACGGTTCCGGTGCCTAAACGGTGCCTGAACCGATACTTTTTAAGAAAGTTTTAAAAAAAGAAGAAGAAACAAGAAGGATAGGCCTACTAAACAACATTGTTTATTACTAAGGCCATATGGTCTTATAATACACAATAACTTATTTCACCAGTAAATTGCTGTTGAACGACAAAAACAACAACCAGATGGGAAAAGGGTATTTTACAATAACTTTGAATGCACAGCGAGGCTGTAGGTTACCAGTTTCAGTGAATGCACCGTCTGTGTTTTTCCGACGTCGGCAGCTGCTGCGCTGCAGAGCAGACTGTTGCGTCCCGGTGTTGATATACAGTCACACTTTACACTGTTTAATGTTACCTGTCAGACATTTTAACCGTGTTTAATCCAACTGCTAGCTAAAGGTAGGCTAACGTTACCTGCTGTCGAGTGTAATGTTAAGTCAGGCACCGAAATAAGGCACCGAAATTTTCGTTCTCATTCGGTCTCGTTACTACCGTTTACGTCGGAACCGGGGACCTATTGAAAAGTGGCCAGCAAGGCGCCAAATCTTAGACAGTGTATCGAGTCCATGGCAGTGACAGGATCAGAGAAAACTAAAAACTACATCACTCACAGATCAGTTATCTTCTTATTTAATGTGGGCAAAACAAATGCCTATTAAACGTGTGCACGAGAGAGCATGCACGAGCCCAGTTCTCCTCGTGCACGCTCTGTTTACAAGTTGCTGTCGGCATGGCTCTACAATCCACCGTTAAGTGGAAATCTATTTACGACAAGCATCTCTATAGCTAACTTTAGCATGCTACAGGCCAACAAACAAGCTATCGCCAAGAGCAGGGAGGCAGGCAGCGGTCGGAGGCTTTTATATACTGTTTATGGTCGGACGCCGTGGCCGTCTGCTCGCTGACCTGTCACAGCCTTTTATATACTGTCTTTGGTCACGGCACGTGTGATTGACAACTAGGAGGACCAATAGTTTTGATGATCCAGCCGGAAAAAGAAAATCCTCCACTATACCTTTAATCAATAACACAGAAGCATAAAACCCGTTTTACTGATTGTTACCTCTGTGAGGGCCTCCTCTCTCTCTGATTGGCTGTCAGCTCCGCTGAGGAAATGTCTGCAGCAGGAAAGCTCATCCTTATTTACAATCTATTCCATCCAAGAACACTCCATTCCTTTTAAGTCCATTCCACTTAAAAGAGAAGCCACTGTTGTCGCGGTAACTTAACAGTGCATTGTCTAAAAAGCCAGCTAGCTAATGTTAGCTGCTGAAGACGACGTTAGTTAGCTGCTGAAGGCAGCCCGAACGCGAAATTACGAATCCCACTATGGCCACGCCAAGACCCGCCCTTCAAACACTACTACTGGCCAGGCGCCAAGGTAACGTAACCCCATTTGTTCAGGTCCTATCCCCTGCCAATCCGCTATCCTAAACTTAACCACTCGAGGTGAAATGCCTAACCCCAGCCAATCGAGCTGCTTCATAGGGCGGGTCTTGGCGTGGCCATAGTGGGATTTGTAATTTTGGACAGTGCGCCTGTTGTTACCATAGAAACCAACTACGCTCCAAAGGCGTTTGATCTAATTGTTTGATTGTATGGTTTAAACAGTTTTGTTTTAATCAGAAGAAAATATGCATTAAACACACAACTAGTTATGTTATTTCTTTTTTTTTTTTTTTTACATACATTTTAATATTTTTCATAACAAAACGTATTTTGATCAAACTTGGCTGGACGGGCCAGTGAGTAAAGTGGGCGGGCCAGTGCTGCCCTGGCCCATTACTGCCTACGCGCCTGGTATATATACTGTCTGTTTATACAAGGATGTTTAGTGTAAATACATTTGCAGGGCTTAAAGTGAAAAAAAATCCTGAGCCTGAAACTTTTTTTTAAGGGGGGGGGGATCTGATTGTTCCACACGGACCGTTGTTCAGGAAGCACACCACTAGCGCGCGATACATTTTGAATTTAGTTGTTGCGATGGCGTAGAGTAAAGACGTCCAGAAACGGCAGAGAATGTCTAAAGTTTGGGATCATTACATACTAAAAAAGGAAGAGAACAAGGTGCAATGTGTCTACTGCAAAGTAGACCTGGCATACCACAGCAGTACAACTTCAATGATTCAGCATCTGAACCGTAAACATCCACTTCGTGCTGTTTCACCAAGCTTCGCTGAAACAAGGTAACGTAGCCTAAGCAGCCGCTGATTTTAATCGCATACTGTATTTGAAGCGGTTTGACTAGATATGATGTTTAGCTTTGCTGTTTTTAAATAGTAAACTTACTCACGTTCAATTGCAAGAGAGTATAGCCTAAAAAAAAAAAAGAACCCCTTCACTCACTCACTCTCACACACACACACACACACACACACACACACACGCACACACACACACGCACACACACCCTTGTCTCTCTCAGTCTTCCTCACGCACGGCACGCGTGCACACACAAACACACACACAGGTTGCTAGGTTACTATAGCAAATAGGCTCACCCCGGAAATTATATATTATTTGTTAGTAGCCTAATGGTAAATGCTGCAGGTGTAGAAATCTACATAAAACAGATATTTACGTTGATGTCAGGGCTAGATTACAGCATGAAACTTAATTAAATGAAATTGCCAAATGTTGGAGTTGGAATAAATACCTCTGTTCTTTTGAGAAATAAAAGCCAAATGCTTGATCATTTTACAGCCACATCATTTTTGTTATGCATTATTTGTTTTGGTTGTTTTAAAACAAAAACAATGTATCCGATTAATCGATTAATTCATCGATAAAGTGCTAGATTAATCGATTACAAAAAGAATCGATAGCTGCAGCCCTATATCAGTCGTTGCCGGACACCGGTAACGTACTCGTACGACAGAGTGCACGGACTGAAGCTTTGTGACTATCAAGCCCTTTCTTACCGTTGCTGCCGTCCCGTCTCTTCCTTCAACACGCTGCAGAAGCACCCGGCTCCTCAATCTGAGGCACCAAGTGCTAAACGGCTTCCCGTCTCCACCCGTTTCATCTTGTCCTCTATTCATGCCTAGCGCCATTTGTTTTCAACTCCTTTCTCAACTAAAGCTGTATCTACATACTCCAAGTTTGATAAACTTTGTCTCCATTTTTTTAGCCGCAGAGTCGGTCTCCGGCCCACACCGCACTCTGTTTTTCGGCAAAGATCGCCCTACTTTGCATCCGATTGGCTATAACTCGTTTCATTGGTAGGTGGAAGTTCGATGATTGGTTAAACACAGCGCATCAAAAACAAATCCCGTATGGACTTTAATTTATTTATTGTTCTAAAATAGTCATATGCCAGAAATCTGGCACCAGGCCCAAGTATTTTAATCCCTTCGTTAGTTACAGCTGCATTCCTCTCATATGATTGGTAGGTGAAATCAATTGACTCGAAAATATTAAACCGCATGCAAGTTCCCAAATATTATTATTAGTGGGAATGCATTCAGCATTCCCAACTATTGTTATTCTGTTCTTTATTTTTCTGCTTCTTCCTATTATTCCGTACGTTTTTTTGCTCTCCGTAACTTCTGCATACTTTCAGCTATTTAAACCATTCAACTTTTAAAATCTTCAGCTCTTTCAGCAGACGATGGGACTTCTTCAACTTTTTTTCTACTATTTATACTTTTTTAAATTTTAAGCTTTTAAGCATTTTATTTTAACATTAAAGTCAATGAGAGCAAGCTTCAAATCCTTCAAATCTTCTTCCGCTCCCAAAAGTTTCAGCTCCTTCATACTTTCACCTACAGACACCAAACAAACTTTAAAATGTTCACAATTCAATTCAGCTATTGGGCTTGTGCTTTTCAGATTGATATCTTTTACAGTTTTTGTGAAAAAGCTGTTCAAGTTTAGTGACCTTTTCAGGATTTTGTTGCATTTTAAATTATTCAGAGTGGGTGATGTCACAGTTTCAGTGCTTAGGCTTTGTAAGAATCATCTTAGTTCTTTCTCTATGAATTGCTCTCACACCCACAATTTTAACTTCACATGCACAATTTATACATCAAAACGTAGGTATTTTTGTCTAGTTTACGACTTATACTTTTGGCTCTGTGAGCTTCCAAATAGAGTTCTGAATCTTTGTCCATTGGTAGCAATGCAAAAGTTACTCCACTTTTCAAAGCGAAATGGACAGCAAACCACTTTTTGAAATCGCCGATATGCCCACATTTTTCACTTTATCCATATAAATTTTACATGATTTCGTTCAGGAAGGCCTTGTGGTCGTCATGGTTACATAATTTCACTGATACCGCTTTTCATTTTGGCAGTATGAGCGTTTGTTTCGGAGGTCGATATGCAATGTCTGTAGATGACTGCCTTGTCTGACAGGACACTTAACCGCAGCTGCAGCTCGTTACAGAGATCAAAGCATGTTTACAAACAGTCATTGGTAGTAACCATAACACATTCACAGACACTAAAGTTAAATACTACAGGTGTGTACACTATGCATGATTGTCTGATGGTGCAGAGGACATGAAAAACAGCTTTTGTGTGGGAGACCCGGGTTCAAATCCCACTGCTGCACATTAAAATGTAACTCTTTCTGTCTGTCTCTGCTTCTCTTACCTGTCTGTCTGTCTGTCTGTCTGTCTGTCTGTCTGTCTCCTATCTTGCTGTCTGTGTGTCTCTCTGTCTGTCTGTCTGTCTGTGTGTCTCTCTTTCTGTCTGTCTGTCTGCTTCTCTTATCCGTCTCTCTCTCTGTCTCTTTGTATCTATCTGTCTCTCTGCTTCTTTTACCAGTCTCTCTCTGTCTCTCTGTATCTCTGTATCTGTCTCTCTGCTTCTTTTAGCAGTCTCTCTGTCTCTCTGTATCTCTATCTGTCTCTCTGCTTCTTTTACCAGTCTCTCTCTCTGTCTCTCTGTATCTCTATCTGTCTCTCTGCTTCTTTTACCAGTCTCTGTCTGTCTGTCTCTCTGTCTGTCTCTGTATCTCTATCTGTCTCTCTGCTTCTTTTACCAGTCTCTCTCTGTCTCTCTGTATCTATCTGTCTCTCTGCTTCTTTTATCAGTCTCTCTCTGTCTCGCTGTATCTCTATCTGTCTCTCTGCTTCTTTTACCAGTCTCTCTCTGTCTCTCTGTATCTGTCTCTCTGCTTCTTTTACCAGTCTCTGTCTGTATCTCTATCTGTCTCTCTGCTTCTTTTACCAGTCTCTGTCTGTCTGTCTCTCTGTCTGTATCTATCTGTCTCTCTGCTTCTTTTACCAGTCTGTCTGTCTCTCTATCTGTCTCTCTGCTTCTTTTACCAGTCTCTGTCTGTCTGTCTGTCTGTCTGTCTGTCTGTCTGTCTATCTGTCTCTCTGCTTCTTTTACCAGTCTCTCTCTGTCTCTCTGTATCTCTATCTGTCTCTCTGCTTCTTTTACCAGTCTCTGTCTGTCTGTCTGTCTCTCTGACTGTATCTCTATCTGTCTCTCTGCTTCTTTTACCAGTCTCTCTCTCTGTCTCTCTGTATCTCTATCTGTCTCTCTGCTTCTTTTACCAGTCTCTGTCTGTCTGTCTGTCTGTCTCTCTGTCTGTATCTCTATGTGTCTCTCTGCTTCTTTTACCAGTCTCTGTCTGTCTCTCTGCTTCTTTTACCAGTCTCTCTCTGTCTGTCTG
>JALJEH010000025.1:3288621-3326121 GCA_023631565.1 Gymnocephalus cernua | reverse complement strand
GCTGCACTAACCATAACAACCACGGTTAAACTGTGTCACAACGTTTATCAACTAGCCTAGTTGAATCAACCCAGGGTTTCCCAATCTAGAGACGCGCACGTTCACATAAAAGAGGCGGTGTTTGCAATCAACAAAGCCACATATTTTACATAAGAGCAATTCTACATAAATATGAAGAACACAGATACGGTTTACAAGCAAAAGGCAATCCAGTCGCTGCTTCCTAAAACAGGAAGGACAGCTGGCAAAAAAAGCTGACGCTGTAAATGCGTAAGTCACAACGCTTATCAGTCCCTCCAGAAAAATGCAGAGTTTTGTGATTGTTGCGGGCAGAAATCCTTGATTATGCGGCACGTTTTCTTAAAAAATGCGATGGAATATGTGGGATATTTATGCAATTTTATGCGATGAAATTGCAGGAAATTGCAAAAACTGTGGTTTGATGAAAAAGTGATTCCCCCAACACCATGTTGTCAGTAGGCGAAATTACATCACTACATAACGTTCCCATGGCAACATGGGAAAATGGCTGCTCTTGTTTTTCAACATTCTGCTGAGATATATGTGACTTTTTTGCAACAAAAATGCGGGGATTATGAAATCATGCAAGCCCCGCATATTTTGCGAGGAAATTGGCAATTTATGCGGCTAAAGTGTGGCGTAGCCTATTTGAAAAAATGCGGCCCCCACATAAATATGCGGACTTTGGCTGATTATGCATTGAATTCTGCAATCGCATAATCACGTTTTTCTGGAGGGACTGGCACAAGATGTGACCATAATTACACTTGTTCTTTCCATAAACTGTCGTTGCTTTAGTCTATTATTTCAGTTGCAACCCTGGCAGTGGGAAGCGATCGTGGGAGCAAATAAAAAATGTAAAAACATAATTCAAACCGATGCGCGCATTGGCAACACACGGCTCAAGAAGTTTACAAAGATAGGCCTACATTATTCCCTCCACTGAAAATCTATAGGCCCTAGGCTACCATTCATAAAAATAGGCTACCCATCAGGGAATGTTAACGGGGTTGTCAGTCTCTAAATGTTTTAACTTTTAAGAGCGCACCTCTCTCTCATTCTCTCTCTCCTTCTCTCTCTCTTCTCTCTCTCTCTCTCTCTCTCTCTCTCTCTCTCTCTCTCTCCCCTTCTCTCTCTCTCTCTCTGCGCACCGAGCTTTTTCTTTTTCTTCTTTTTTTCCTCACTGAACTCCACCCATTCAGTCAATGGATCTTCTAAGAATGGTGATGCCGTTATCAATGGAGTAGGCCTATTGATTGGTCAGTAGGCGGTGCTTTTACACCAGTTGATCTCTAATCTCCAACATAACCTGCTCCCGACCAGGTTAGGTGTTCAGCATAAGTTACCACTGCGATTGAACCCGGTAACAACTAATCCACCATCGTGGTACAGAAAACCCTGGGTTCAGTACAGGCCCCTGTAGCTTACTAATGTAAATAAATAAAAATGTATTCAAAAATGTGATGATGTCCGACTCGTTTTATGAAGAAGAAAGCCTTAAGTTTTCAAAAAGCAGACATAACCCACTTCTGCTTCGTACCATGTTGACAATATGACATGACGTGGTTTAATGTACCTAAACAATAATCATTTCTCTCTCATATTGCTCCTTATAACCACCGAAAACTCTGAAAAAAATCGAACCAAAAGTCCAATTATGGACGTTATCTGACATTATAAGCGTTATTTCTGCTTCACATTTTCAGCAGCGAAGCGGCTGTGGGTTGACTCCCCACGGTTCTCATGGGCTTAATATAACGTGAAAAAGCTTAACGTGGTTTAACGTACCTAAACAACGATCAATGATCACATTTCTCTCTCATATTGCTCCTCATGTACAGTAAGTGATCTTATGTGTTATGAACTTTATTTTTTAACTAAATTGAGCTTGAGGTTTAAAAAAAAGTGGTGGGTACAAAATGACTCATGACAAAATCTGGTGGGGACAGGTCCCCACCGTCCCCCCCCTAAATCGACGCCTATGGTCGTGATTAGGGATGGGCATTCGATTAAATTTTCTTCGTCGATCGTCGTGAGAATTAATGATCAATTATCAATTAATCATTAATATTTTTATATTAAAATTCATTATTTATTTAACTTTTTATAAATTAAAAACGCAATGAAAATACAAAAATACAGCATGTTTTTACCTCGATGAGATCTTAATTACAAGAACGTGTGGCAGTTAAACTGGAGGTTTGGCTAAACTTAAAGATATATGCGCTGCGGTGTTTAATTTAGCAGCGGAACCGTTGCTGCGAGCCGGCGTTGTTAAACAGAGACCCTCATTTGTTCCAAAATAATAAATAGAAATAATCATGTTCGATAATAACTTAACCATAACTTAACCAAAAACATAATACTACTTAGATCTGACAGGTTTTGTCAAAATGTAACTCAAAACTATCCAAGGCACGGACAAAGCCTAATATAAAATAACCAGTTACTCACATAGAACTTCTGCACCAGTCTACTGGTTTTTGTTGAGAAAAATAAGCAGGTTGACATGATCTGGGGTCCGAGGTTCCCTTAATACATCCATGGGTCAGGCGCGACCGCTACCTGGTGATCGTCAGTCCATCCGCCGAACACACCCGCCGGCACGGGATGCAGGTAGCTACCTCCGCGCTAACTTGGCCAGCCTGGCCAGGGAACCTTATTCCGTTCTTCGTAGTGAGTTTCTACCAGTCTGGTGATGGTACGTTGTGACGGAATGTGAAATGCTGGTTCCAATATCCATCTCAATGAACGTGCAGATCCCTCCGGTAATTTCCCTCTGCTCGTTGTGCATCGCAGCTCCTCTGTGCTAACGCCGAGTTGATGCTAGGTTGATACTGAGAGCACGACGCACCGCCACCGACGTTAACCAGGGTCGGATGCACTTTGTTTAAGTGGTACATCATTTGAGTCGTGGCCGTGTTGTACTTATACACGGCGTCGCAGTGTTTGCAGTGAACTAAGTCGTTTTTTTAAATCAAAATGGTCCCACGCCACACTTCGCCGTGACCTCTTCATGTTTACTTTGAATCAAAACGTAACTCGCAGCTAACTGAGCAGCCTTTGGCGCCCCCGGGTGGCATCCACCAAGCGGTGAGACTGCTAAACTCTCTCCCCTCCCGGCTCCCAGCTAGCAGAACCACCAGGCTGGCAGGAGTATAGGAAGACAGTCTGGACTATACCCATCCCCCCTCAACCCCCACCCACACACACTCCCCAACAAGGAAACAACAAAAAACCCTGAACTAAGAACTGTTAACACTCCTGACTGAAAACTCTTGACCTCTGCACTGCAAATTGCACACACCTGCTGCTACATATATTTATTTTTTAGTACTTAGTATTTACTTACCGTTATTATTCAATATTACTATTACATTGCATTGAAATTTGCACACACCTGCTGCTGTACATATATACATTTTAGTATTCAGAATTTATTTACCATTATTTATTATATTATATTATATTACTACTACTGCTGCTACTTCATATATGTTTATATGTTCACTTTAGAATAGGGAAATGTCTGTCTATCTGTTGTCTGTGCACTTTATGTTTCACCGTGGGAGAGTGAGAAACGTACTCTCGATTCCTTGTATGTCTTGACATGTAAGTAATTGACAATAAAGCCTCTTTATACTTTATACTTTATACTTTAAAATGTTTAATTGCTGCTGACACACTGGAAATCATTTCAGTGCTGCAATCACACTACACAATGCAACCTGCATTAGTTTAATCGATGACAAATTAACGTGATCGACGAAATTCTTAATGATCAATCGTCGATTAATTATGCCCATCCCTAGTCGTGATGAACTGTTTTACAGTCAGTAGGCTCTATACATCCGCGCTAAAATATCAAGGTGAAAGTCATCATAGCTTGCGTAGTAGCCTATAGACCCAGCTCCCAACCCAACTTTGAGAATAGATTAACGGCGATATTTTTTTTATCGCCAGATAAGAGTCTCACGTTAACGCAGCACGTTAACGCCGATAACGGCCCACCACTAATTATAATGCATCATATTTTAATTGTGATATTTAGTGAGTATTGTAATGTGTAATATGTAATGTGAGGCACCAGGCGGGTGTGGGGCACAAGCCCCCGGCTGAGCGCCGCTACGTTGGAGTTTACCCCTGTGGACGAGAGTGGCCTCCCTACACCTGCGGGTTGTGGGGGAGGGGGAGGCGCATATGCACAAACAACTGACTGTTTGTGCATATGCACCAAACCATAGTTCAGAGTATTCGGCCTTCTTGGAGACCTTGAATGTAGTCCTGTATGGGGCTCTGGTGGGGGCCTCCATAGTTCTGCTGGGGGACTTCAACGCACATGTGGCCAATGATGGAGACACATGGAGAGGCGTGATTGGGAGGA
This sequence comes from Gymnocephalus cernua, assembly GCA_023631565.1. NCBI lineage: Eukaryota > Metazoa > Chordata > Actinopteri > Perciformes > Percidae > Gymnocephalus > Gymnocephalus cernua. Next base: position 3,321,716 of record JALJEH010000025.1, on the reverse strand, counting down.
ACAGCCTCCCTGATCTAAACCAGAGTGGTTGTCTGTTATTGGACTTCTGTGCTAGTCATGGATTGTCTATAACAAACACCATGTTCGAACATAGGGCTGCTCATAAGTGTACTTGGTACCAGAGCATCCTAGGCTGAAGGTCAATGATCGATTTTATAATCGTTTCATCTGATCTGAGGCCGTATGTTTTGGACACTCGGGTGAAGAGAAGGGCGGAGCTGTCAACCAATCACCATCTGGTGGTGAGTTGGGTCAGGGGGTGGGGGAAGACTCCGGACTGACCTGGTAAGCCCAAACGGGTGGTGCGGGTAAATTGGGAACGTCTGAAGGAAGCCCCTGTCCAACAGACCTTCAACTCACACCTCCGGCGGAACTTTCCGTGCATCCCTGTGGAGGCATTGAACCTGAGTGGACAATGTTCAAAGTTTCCATTGCTGAAGCTGCGGCGGGGAGCTGTGGTCTTAGGTGCCTCAAGGGGAGGTAACCCACGAACACCGTGGTGGACACCGGTGGTCAGGGAAGCCGTCCGACTGAAGAAGGATTCTTTCCGGGATATGTTATCCCAGAGGACTCCGGAGGCAGTTGCAAGGTACCAAGGGGCCCGAAGAGCTGCAGCCTCAGCCGTGAAAGAGGCAAAGCAGTGGGTGTGTGACAAGTTCGGAGAAGACATGGTGAAGGACTTTCGGTCGGCACCAAAGCGCTTCTGGAAAACCATTCGCCACCTGAGGAGGGGGAAGCGGGGAAACATCCAAGCTGTGATTGATGAGATCTGTCCGGAAATGCTGAAAGCTCTGGGTGTGGAGGGGCTGTCTTGGTTGACACGCCTTTTCAACATTGCGTGGAAGTCTGGGACAGTGCCAAAGGAGTGGCAGACCGCGGTAGTGGTTCCCCTGTTCAAAAAGAGGAACCAGAGGGTGTGTACCAATTACAGGGGTATAACAAAACAACTTATTGTGCACCTCTATGACAGACCTTCACAGTGAAACATCCTGTGGTAACTCACCAGTGTTTCCTGACTGACGTTCCACCGGACTTGGTAGCCAGGCGCATGCTCCATGGCCATCTCCTGTACCTCACAGTTACTCTCCAGGGCGAGGGACAGCGTGTTCAACGCCGCCTCCAAGCACTCAGCTGCAGACCTGAAGGGGAAGAAAAGGCAGAGCAACTTCAGACAAAAGCTTGAATATTACAGGGAGAAAACTATGGGTTTTATTTTAATTAGTTTAAAATTTGCAGAAATATCCTGCGTCTGTAGATTCTGTGGCCCAGATTAGAAAAGAGATTTGCACGCAGAAACTGGAACTAATTTACCTAAACTTGACCGTTCTTCAGACGGTGGTGGAAACACAAACCGTCTGAAGGAACCTTTAACTTCTTAAGAAGAACTCCCTGAGACTAAAAGTCCTAGAAACTTTGGGTGGAAACCCAGCTAGAGTGGGACTAGAGCAGCAAGGATTAATCCATTAGAGCTTTGAGCTATTAAATCATTTGACAACTATTTTGAGTCATGTCATGTCTTTTTGTAGGTGTTTTTAAATGCATTCATAAAATAAAGGATTAACCTTAAAATGATGGCGGACCTCATTATTTGCACCAGCAAGCGTTGGAAATGGTTTCAAATTCCTTCCAGTGGCATTTTGTGTAAAATACTGTGGCTTCCCAGATCCTAATTCCCCCTCCACCTTCTCACCTGTGATCCCTTTCTAACCTCTGATTAGCACACAGGTGCAAACCACACACACAAACCATTCACACACACACACTAAGAAATATGAATCACATTAAGCATTATTAATTCACACCAAGCAATTGTCAACACATGGTTGGAACCAAAGCTAACATTAGCAGTTAGCACAAGTGCTAGCTAGCTAACTGCTAACATTTTGAACGGACACGACAAAATTATTAAGAAAAAAAACACTGATGAAACCTGAAGATGCCTCATCTGCTGCTTCTATCATACCGTAGATAAAACATAACGAACAAACAACAGACACAGTACTTACTTGACTAAAGTAAGCTGTGGCGGGGCCTCCTCATTTCAGAGCTGCGAGAGGCAGCGAGGCTTCCGGTAAGGTAAATGTCTAATTTCCGGGTCTTAGCATGTTGAGAGCTGCTGCTCTCAGTTCATTTCAGTTATAATCTGTATTTTAGCTGCTAATTATCCACTTAACATTTTAAACATTCAGACATTCGGCTCAAACACTCTGAGTTTATCCTTCCTGTTGTTGCTGTCTTGGTCATCCTGCAGCGGTTTACACTCCGTTAGCTGTGTTAGCTGCTTTAGCTTAGCAGTTAACAAGCGTTAGCCGGTAGTAAGCTGGTGCACGTGTTTGTTTAATATAGTCGGGGAGCCAAAGTCTCCAAAGCTCAATGAAATGGGTTGAACCTGACATGGTCTGCCATACTTTTTATTTGTGTTTTTTCCTTTAAACTTTGACCCTAACAACCAATAATTGGAGGGTCTGCTCTGCCATAAATATCGCAAAAAAACAATTGTGGCCACTTTAGTGTATGCACCCTTTATTTTTTATCAGAAAAAATATTTTTTTCCTCAAATCCTCAGTGGGTTTGGTAGGCTGTCAATAAATGCATTCCATATACACAGAACACGTGCTGACAACATCCACTAAAAAAATAACTCTTAAAACACATTTCTACATGATTTTGCATCAATTTAATGCAAAAAGGTGTTTTCTTACTTTTTTCATATTTACTTCATTGGCAATCAACTATTCCCCCAAGTCATGACATCAGTCAATATGCCTTTCTTTTCACCAAACAGTATACTCATTCCACAGAAAAAAAAATATAAAAATCCAACCAAAATCAATGGATCTGTGATGATTTCACTAATAGTTGGCGATCAACAGTCTCAGAACCTCAATAAAATTTTAGGCTACCCTCAAAATTCCGAAAGACATACTGGCTACGTACCGTTGACGTTAGCTAGCATTAGCTGATACTAGCGATTTCTAGTCAGCAACATATTTTGGGCTTCATTTAATAAACAGCCTGTAGTAGTACACAACCATATGTGTATTGTTTTGATTACAATTACTTTACGTTGCATATTTATGTTTATTTCTCTCCGTTAATCACCGGCGTCTGCCCAGCTAACAGTTTTTGGTTCTGGGAATGTTCGTTTTTGGTTGCGGAAACGTCCCCTGAAGGTTAGTTTTTGGTCCCCATGGCAATTTTTGTGAACGTTTAGGGAACGTTAGTTTTTGGTTACATCGAACGTTCTTAAAACGTTTCCAGAACGTTAACGTATCGTTGCAACCTTTAGAGAACGTTCCCCTAACATTGCAACCAAAGGAGTGTCTGTTTAAAACACGGACGGAGACAACTTCTCTCTTTTGACGTTTTATTTAATTAAGCAACAGTACAAACATGGGTGGTCTCCTTTTTCTCTCACTTTTTTCTCCATCTGATGTCAGAAGCTCCAGTCTGACGGGACCATAGACCTATATAAAATGGACCCAGTGACTCCGCTGTTTTTGACGGCGACAAGTGAAGTCTATTACCAGCACTTTTCCGGTGATAGCCGAGCGTTACTGCGCAGCTGCAAACTGAGCTTGCCGACGTAGATGTGACGTGGGCAACGTGGCTGAATGTTGTAAGTCTTCTGGTAGCTGTGCCAAGAGAAATCTCAATCATTCCCAATCTTGCAGAGACGGAGAGCGTAGGTATATGTAAGGAGATAACATAGGCACAGGCTAATTAGGCACAGGCTAATTATTGCTAACTAAAATGCTAGTTAACATTAGTAATTAAACTAAACTAATGTACGTCGAAACTGCCTGCGAGCTTCTCCTGTACTATATGGTAATTGCTCTACTATGCGACAGTAAGTTGCGTGGTTATGACGCAATCGTTAGCCTATTTTTATAAAAATATGGCTGCTACGGAGCCATAACGTGAGGTACAAGGTAATGGAGCCTTTTATACATTGTTGTGTTTCTTTAGAAATAAACAACGGTCAAATTAAATCTTTAAACGCTTCAGGTGTAAAGTTATTGGCTGTCAAAGTGACGCCAAAATGAATGGCAGTCAATGGGATGCTAACGGGGGGTGATAGCTTATTAGCATCAAAATGGCGCCATAGGAGGCTTCACTCTGCGGAGGGAAGCTTGCCGGCCAGTGATGCTCACAGACACCGCTGTCAGCTGGAAGTGTCACAATAGAATCATGGACAAGTTGATTTCCTGAAATATGGCTCGTTTTCCGTTTCAACATATTGTCATCAATATTACCAAGGTTTAAAGTGACCCATTTTTCAAATTTGGATATCGTTTCAAAATCGGAAATCAAATGAATGAAAACGTAGGCTACACGGGCTGTACAAAAGGCCGTCAATCAGGAGTGATTGTTGTGAGTACATGTCGGAGAATAACGCGGCCACACAGACTTCCAGCTGACAGCGGTGTCTGTGAGCATCACTGGCTGGCCGGCAGGGAGGCGATCCTGGCCGCACCAGCTGGCTGTCCCGTCAGACTGTGGAGCTTCTGACAACATCAGAGAAAAACCGCCAGGACAACCACCAGGAGAAAAAAGTGAGAGAAAGAAAAAGGAGACCACCCATGTTTGTGCTGTTGCTTAATTAAATAAAACATCAAAAGAGAGAAGTTGTCTCCGTGTTTTAAGCAGACACTCCTGGGGCGACATTGGAAACCAGAATCAGCTTCAAATACAGTCTTAATCTAGTCCTCACTCACTGACACGGGCACCAATTATAGCAAATACATGAAAACTTCATTGTTGTTGCATGAAATATCGTTTGGGTTTAGCCTACATCATCAGTTTATATTATGTGAAACAAGAGGCCAAGCCAGCCTGGTGGCGAAGCTGCAGACCACAGACAGTATATAGTGTGCTTCCCAGCAGTCTCTCCCCCTTGCTGTTCATAAATTGCCTCTGCACCCTTTTCGTTTCCGACACTCCCACCAGTCTTTGGGCCACGCCTCCAAATAAATAAAAAGCCAATGTTAAATTGAAAAACGAATATTAAATCCAAATTAAAAGCCAATGTTAAATTGAAATCAAAAAAACAAATAGCAGACCCCTCTGCGTCTACGTCGGACCCTACACTGTAGCCTGACGTGCACCAAAAATGCAACTACACATCGCAGACACACGTGGCTTGGTAGCGTTTGCATCCCCCCCCCGACTCATTTCCTGGTTCTCCTCCATAAACAACATGAAATCAAGGCGAGGGCGCTGCATGGAGCCTTCGCACGACTGTAAAACGGCCGTTAATAACAACCCTGTTTTTGTCTGATCACAAATATTGATAGATTATGAACATTATTATGAACATCACAATTTCAATTTACCGTCTGTGTGGGGCCAACTTCAGCGCTTGCCCAATGCTGCAGTCAGAGTGGGGAAGTTTTTCTGGGAGGCCGCTAGAGTAGAAGTCAAAATTAGTCACATTAAAACCTCTTATCAGCCAAGCTTAGCATAATACTGATGTGAACAATAAAATAACACCTGCCTGTTATAACCCTGCAGATTGTCAGGTCCTGGAAGGCCGCCTTTGCCTTTCTGCCCCGCAGGCTACACTGTTTTAGAACGTCATTGGTTGCCACTCGCCGTAGCATGCGATGGATGGCAGACCCTCTGGTCGAACCTCCAAGACTTGTCAAGAAAAGTTGCTGTAAAACATCTAGAAATACAAATTATACATGTGGAACAAAGTGAAGAGCTTGTACAATCTCATTTTGTAAGAGAAGTCAGTTCAGTTATAATGATATTTGAAGTTATGCAATTATATAGTGTTAATCTTGGGGCACTTAAATACCATTTGGTTCCTCCTCTCCTGTTGACCGAGACTCCTGCAGCTCGGTGACTATCGAGCAGGGCGACAGCAACATGTCATCGACTGGAGCAGAGGGAGGTGACTGGGAGCTCTTTAAGAGCATGAGCAGCTCATCCATCTTTTCCTCAAATGTGTCCATCTGCTGTGCCATGTCCTCATGGCTATGGAAAAATGTATGGTTTTAGTTGTTATACATTATATACTTACATATGTGAACAACTTAAGTGAGTCTTCTTACCTCTCATTTCCGTCTCCATGGCTGAGCCACCTCCCTCTGTGTGATGAGTTCTCCTGTTTACAACAACAACAAAGTTAAGTTACTCTCAATGTCCTTGGCATGAAATTGTATTTAATTGGAAATGGAAAATTCAGCAACTGTACCTTCAACTGGGTCCCAAGATGAAGTGGCAGGCCGAGCTTGCGTTACAATAGACCCCTCCAGCTCTGGGCGACCAGCAGGTTTCCTGTGTGGTAAAAATAAAGTAGATATGAATATTGGTCAGGTCATTTATGGTAGGTTTCTTGCACATGCAATTGCAAAAGATTAACCTATGCTGTTACATTAGGCAATCGCTAAAAAAACTAAACAAATCATCAGAACAGTAACATGATATGCACCAAACTGAATGTCAGTAGTTCCATGGTAGGAAACATGACTCTGGTTTCTTAAATGCAAACTTACGACAGGGCTTCCAGACACACGCTCCGTTCCTGGAATGCTTTCTTGCTTGTGGAACAGATTCGTCTGAAATAAAAGACCATACAGTTTGTACTGATTGCAAAAGAATATTTGAATTGTGTATAAGGGTGCTCCGATTGATCGGTCACCGTTCGGTATCGGCCCATAATGGCTTTAAGTAGTTTGATCGGTGGTCTCCATAAATGCCGATCTGATAGGCCGATCAGATGACGCACTACCATGGATGTATTAAGAGCGCACTACTCGTGAAAACATTTTCTACATGGAGCTAAAATGGCGGCCTCCCTACATTCACCGGTCTGGCAGTTCTAGAAGGTGTCTGAGCGGCGGCAGAACAGCAGTTGGCCCGCGGGCCGGCCGCGGAACGAAGGCAGTAGGAAGCGGCTGCCACCGGTGGTGCGCCAGCAAACGTGTTTGCGATTACGCCATTCTGACGCTTCTACTGCCTCTGGAGCACCGCCGGTGGTCCGCCGACTCATTGCTATCTGAGAAAAAGACAATACATTAGCGATTTGCAACGTGTGCCAAGGAAATACCACGAGGCGGAAAGCTCCAAACATTTCAACACCACCAACCTAATCAGACATTTGAAGGTTATTCAAAGTTAGCTAACGCTAAGGCCAAGCGGAGTCGTGTAGCTAGCAGCTCCAGCGCCACTCAAACAGCTGTATCCCCTGTGTGTGTGTGTGTGTGTGTGTGCTGAAGAAATATCTGCAGTGATTGAAAGGACTTTTTTTATTTTAAGCTAAGACAAAAAGCCAAACAATTACTGATACATTCTCTAAACATGTGTGACTGTTACGTAATGGCGTAATTTTCAGTTCATAAAAGCGATCTGTGATCGGTATCAGCCGATACTCTTCCAGCAATCGGTAATCGGTCCCAAAAATCCAGATCCGAGCACCCTTAATTGTGTAAATAATGTAGTCACGGGTGTATCGTAAGATAAGTGTTAAACCCTAAACCCACATCGGCTCTTAGGGACATATAGCTAAGATATTAGCTAAGTTAACGTTAGCTAGCTAGTACCTAGCTCCATTATTTAGCTAGCTTGAGCCGATCGCCCCGGCAGTATGGGGAAGCGCTAATGACGTTACATCCATGTAAAAGGCTTTACAGCATACTTATGATACATCCGAGGGATGAATGCATGTACTACATACATTCATCCCTCGGATGTATCATAAGATAATACCATGGATGTATTAATAGAACACATGGTGAATTAGCTAGCTACAGCCTCCAATTAGAACGTGCATTCAGTGAGTCCGACTAAGGTCAGCTCGACTCGCTGTATAATGCTTGCACCCATGTCAGAGCCTTCTTAAAAGTTGTTTACCAAAATCTCTCACCTTGTTGTCCAGGTCCCTTACGTCGTCTTAAACATCACCGAGGGAAGGTTCAGTCTCTGTCGCCAACTTTGATGTATCCATATAGGCTAGCTAGCTAGCTGTTTCCTGAGTTAGCATTCGGGCTAGCAATGCTAGCCTAGCCATAGACCTATATAAAAGAGCCTAGCAGTCTTGAGCGAGGACAGTCTTTAGTAGCTGTTGACGGTCGACAATGTCTTTCTTGGTATCTTTGTCATACCTTGCGCTATAACACCGTCGGTGAGGTGTAGTCAGCACGTTTTAGTCAATGGCAGTATTTTAGTTCGAATTTGGGACCAAAACGAACGGAGCTTAAAACTCTTTGTATGCCGCATGGATGTAGCTAGCTAGGGAACGGTGTGCCGTTGGCGTGCACTGTTCGCCGGTGTACTACGGAAGTTGCGTCCGTGTACGTTTTGACAGTATGGTTGTCAGTACACGATCCGTTCCGCCTGCACGATCCGTTCTTCGCATGCGCAGAATTGCGTAGCAGAAAACCTGTGCGATTTGTACCACGCATGCGTTAAAAAACACTTGACGGCAACTGGCAGCATATTTATCTTGACGTCATTGTTGTGTTGTTTATGTTGATAGTTTTACTGGTAATACTTCGTCTTGAACATAGACCATTAATTCATTATTAATATACCTGTCTATGGTCTTGACTAATAACGCAACGAAGTGTGAACGTACAAAAGTGTCCTTTCAAAGACGGATGACAGCTCTTCCAGCCACCACTGCTGTATACCACTATAGTAGCTACATGCTAACGGCAGTAAACATGTCATCTTGGCGGCCATTGTTGTTAAATTCTCCCCAATTCTGGGTCTCATTCCTGCTGAAACATGTCCGATTGGGTAGTGTTTGGTTCAGAAGCCTTTATCTGAGATTTCTGACGTTAGAAAGTGCTGCTTCGTTCCACTATCTAACGTTAGCATACTCCTAGCGGCTAACGGCTATGTAGCATGCTAACGCGACATAGCTGTAATCTTGGCCAATGCTGGTAATTTCTCCAAAAATTCCGGTCACTTTAGTGATGGGCCATGTCCGGTTGTGTAGTGTTTGGTTTAGAAGTCTTTATTGGTGATTGTAGCAGCGGAGTATATAGCAGGACTTTACCGTGAAAAATCACCACCGTTGGCCAAGATAACAGATATGTTGCGTTAGCATGCAGCTACATAATAGTTATGTATGCACATGCGCAGAACGGACCGGTAATCGCGCAAGCGTAGAAGGCGTAGAACCGATCAGGTAGGGTCGTAAAAGCATGAGCTTCTGCGCATGCGCAGAGTTATGCGCATGCACGGATCGTGCAAGCGGAACGGATCGTGTACTGACCTTTTATATACTGTCTATGGTACTGACAATGGTTTTGGTGCTTTCTTTTTTGCCTCGGAAGTCGGAGGCATAGGTCGGAGGTCGGAACTGGGAATGACGTCACATACAAGTTTTTTTATTTTTTTTTATTGACAAAAAGTACCAACATACAAATCTCTCGTTGGGGAACAGGATATACATGCATATATACAATACAAATGTTGTCAATGTACAAGAAGGAATTACCTGAACAAAAGAAACAAAGATTGAAAACAAAAGGGGAGCTGCTTAAAATACACAATTCAAGGCTAGAGAAGGTAAAAATAACATTTAGAGCAATACACAAGGAGAGACTAATTAAAACAGTAGATTCCTAGATATGTCACTACACATTTCCCTTGCAATTTTAGTAAAAAAACAATTTAAAGTAATTTATAAACCAAAAAAAGGAAGGCTTAGAACCCCTCCATTTACTGCAATGAATATGATATTTACCCATTAGAATAATCATATTGAGCAAGTCTGAAACTGATGAATCTATATTATCCATATAAAAGAGGATGTGCGGCAAGGAGAGAGTAGGGATATTATACATCTTAAGTGATAGCCAATTATGTATCTCAGACCAAAAGTGGTTAGACACGGGGCAAAAAAGAACATTTGTTCCAGAGTCTCATCAGCCACCTCACAAAAAACACAAGGGTCAACATCAAATTTGAATCTTCTTCTAAGAAAGTCAGCAACCGGATATATCTTATGGATTATTTTAAAGTGAGTCTTTGACTTTTGGGGAAATGGGCCATTTAATGAATTTAAAATGTGTTTTTCCTATGGACAATGCATTCTGTACACACAATCCTCTGTTATAACCAAAGAACAATCTAGATTTCAAAGCATCACTAATAAATGTATTATTACATTTATTGTCAAATAAGGTACAATCATCAATAACTAAATTTGGTAGAATTGGTAGGGGTCTTGTTTTTGCATATAACAATGTGTTTTGAATTAACTGTAATAATGGTACAGGTATTGCTTTACAGATCGTTTTGTATTTTCTATATGTACAGTTTAAATTATATTTGTCTTTGAAGGCTTTATATTCCAAAAGGTTACCATTATCATCTATAACATCATTCACAAAAACAATGCCCTTTTCGTACCAATCATATCTGAACAGTGATTTCCTATTGATTATGATGACCCTATTGTTCCATAAGGTGGATCCATGAGGAGAAAAGTTATGGGTAAATATAATTTTCCAATATTGGAGAACTTGTTTGTGAAAGTTTGACAACTTAACAGGAATTTTGGTCACCTCAAAATCACATTGCAGAAGAAAATCAAGCCCTCCTACTTTTTTAAATATATTTCTGGGAATGTGAAACCACATAGAATCTGTTTGTGATAGATATGTTTTCAACCAGTTGATCTTAAAGGTCCCAAAACATAGCTTCAAAATCCAATGCTTTAATACCACCCATATCATAGTCTTTAACCAGCTGTGATTTCTTAATATAATGGGTTTTGTTTTTCCACAGGAATTGGAAAACAATTCAATCTGTTTGCAGATATGCAAATATTTATTTGAAAATACACATGCAAAGTAACAAAGGTTTGCATAAAATTTTGGATATAGACTCCAACGGACAAAAGGTATATAGGCTATACAATTTCTAGAGTTTTAGAAAAGCCAGTATATTAGTACTGCGGTCAAGCCAGCCTCCACTTCGAAATGAGCAGTCAAACTAGCCGCCCCTATATTTCGCGGTACGCGTATACACTTGCTATTACGGTGAGACCGTCAGAACTGTCTGTAAGAAAGAAAGATAGATAGATTTTAGCACACCTCACAACCTGTCACTGCATGATATGCTGAATTCCAAAATTAGAGTCGCTATAAAACTCATAAATTAGCTGTTTTGTCCATATATTCAGAAAATCATAAAAATAATGGTCCTAGCTTCCACAGACCAATTTCACATCAGATGGAGAGGACACCTTCTCAAGGCGTCAACTACAATGTTTCAGGACATTGTGATGTTTTACAAAATAAGAGCCCCCCAAAACTCATATATACGCTGTTTTGTCCATACATTCAGAAAATCATAAAAATAAAAGTCTTAGCTTCCACAGACCAATTTCACCTCAGGTGGATAGTACACCTTCTCAAGGCGTCAACTACAATGTTTCAGGACATTCTGATGTTGCTTTACAAAATAAGAGCCCCCCAAAACTCATATATTAACTGTTTTGTCCATACATTAAAAAAATCATAAAAATATAAGTCCTAGCTTTCACAGACCAATTTCACCTCAGATGGATAGTACACCTTCTCAAGGTGTCAACGACAATGTTTCAGTACATTCTGATGTTTTATAAAATAAGAGCCCCCCAAAACTCATATACGCCGTTTTGTCTACAGACAAATTTCACCTCAGATGGAGAGGACACCATCTCACAGCTTCACTTACAAAAGTACAAGACATTCAGTTATTGAATTTCACATTTACATTTTTCTATTTAATTATTTACAAATTATGTAAAACTCATAACACTTTTTTATAGTGAATATGCGAACACTTCTTTAAATGAACAGAATGTAATTAGCAATATTATTTTACAAAACAAAATTGACAATAGCATAATGTAAATACAAAGATAAATAACAAATTTTGTAATTCTGTTAACTCGACAGATTTAACGGCACAAAATGCAGTCCCAATCATTGACTCTGGCCCATTTCAGCTTCTTCTGAGTCATGTCTAGGCACCTTTTGTGGTACCACCTCTTGCAGCGGTCACACTGGATCTAAAATAAGTTAGAAATATCACTGAACTGCTACATACACAGATCCACGTTTTAAATTGCTACTCCTTTTCACTTTACAATTCTGTTTTTTACAATTGAACAAAAAAACTCACCCAGTTTGTCACATGTTGCCTACTTCCAATAGGGTCTTTCTATGCGCACATGGAACAGTGATTGGTCTCAAACACTAAAGTATTAGAAATAAATAAATGCGTAACACAAATTTATCCCTCATGCCCTCCTCAAATTTTGTACCCTCTCACCCTCTTCGTGGCAAAAACATACACACAAACGTACATTCAATACTTTTCAGGATTTTAACCCTTTAAATGCCAGTTTGTTTAGTTGTAAACAAACTGGTAAAACAAAAAACAAAACAAAAAAGGATTTTTTTCCATATAACAAATAATATGGAGATGGGGTTCTGGTGGGGATTAGAGACTTGGATATGTCAAAGATAAACAACAAAATTAATTTGATCACATTAGCATTTTTAGCGTAGAGCTAAATACTCCCTCTTACCCTCTTCGTGGCAAAAACGTACACGCACACAAAAACTGCTATTAAATCATCATATATCAATAATTTTTTCTGCTTTTTTTCATAAATCACTTAACTTGTAACTTGCTCAAAACTACCAAACATTCAATACTTTTCAGGATTTTAGTGCAAAAGAGGCTTTAGAAATGGTCATGCAGCCTTTATCTGCCAGTGAACTGCAGGACTAATCTGAAGATCCTCAACTGAGGCGCTGCGCTACATTCAAGGACTGACCGGCATGATGCCAGGGACCACGACATATGCCATATCAAGAATCCATGATGTGGCATTCTCTTTCAACCTTTTCTTCACTCCTGACTTGATCCAGCTGATTTAGCAAATGACAAACCTACATGGGAGGCGTTCAATCTCAGGATGGAGTGATGTGGATGCTCAAGAGATTCGAGCATATGTGGGACTTCTCATCCTGGCAGGTGTGTACCGGTCCTGGAGCCTGTGGGATGCCCATGGTGGGAGACCATTCTTCAGGGCTACCATGTCCCACAAACAATTTGAAATGATAAGAGCCAGCACCGGTTGGTGCTTGAATGAAGCGCAGTGTCTCAGTATTAGAGGGAGACCAGACTTGCCCATTATTCGTTGTCCACTCACTGTTAGGATGGACAGGATCTTCAGAGTCCTCTCCACGTTCAGAGGAAGGGTTAGAGGCACTCACAGAATTGTTGGACTCCAGTGACCATTTTGTGTCAGACTCCCCAACCTCATCTTCAGATGAGTCCTGCCGTTCGCTGGCAGATAAAGGCTGCATGACCTAAAGCCTCTCTTGCACTACAACTCCTCTTCATTTTTGCTCCTTCTCTTTGGTCCAGGTCGTTCTCCTTCTCTGTTCTCTGCAGCCAAGCTGTGAAAGCAGCCAGTTGCATAAACACACTAATTGTAGTTTTTGTTTACAACAAAGGTAGGAGACAATGTTTTTATTCAAGCACGTCTCCAAAGACACATGATGCATCCTTCAAAAGATGCCCTTTTTTCACACGGCTCCATAATATAACTATAATTTCATGCCTACAAAGGGAAAATGGTGGAATCTGATGGAATACAGTAAAAATGTAAAATATTACCATTTCTGTTCAAAATGAAATGCTGACATTGCAGAATGCATGGGTTTTCATACTGTAAAGGCAGTGAGATGCAAACATGTGGTTATAATGGGAGTCAATGAGGCATTTTTTGTGTCCAGAGGTAGTATGTGGAACTACATTGAAAATACTAATGCAATCAAATCAGTTGTGTTGCTTATCTTTGACATATCCAAGACTAATCACCACCAAAGCCCCATTCCCCTACAATTTATTTTATCGAAAATAATTAACATTTCTTTTTTTTTCATAGATAGTTGTTACTTCGAAGAATTAAAACTGGCATTTAAAGGGTTAAAATCCAGAAAAGTATTGAATATTTGGTAGTTTTGAACAAGTTACAAGTTGTTTAAGTGATTTATGAAAAAAAGCAGAAAAAAAATTGATATATGATGATTTAATAGAAGTTTTTGTGTACCGTGTACGTTTTTTCCACGAAGAGGGTAAGAGGGAGTATTTAGCTCTACGCTAAAAATGCTAATGCGATCAAATTAATCTTGTTGTTTATCTTTGACATATCTAAGTCTCTAATCCCCACCAGAACCCCATCTCCATATTATTTATTTGTTATATGGAAAAAAATCATTTTTTGTTTTACTTCAACTAAACAAACTGGCATTTAAAGGGTTAAAATCCTGAAAAGATGACGAAGAAGAAGAAGCTGAAATGGGCCAGAGTCAATGATTGGGACTGCATTTTGTGCCGTTAAATCTGTCGAGTTAACAGAATTACTAAATTTGTTATTTATCTTTTTATTTACATTATGCTATTGTCAATTTTGTTTTGTAAAATAATATTGCTAATTACATTCTGTTCATTTAAAGAAGTATTCGCATATTCACTATAAAAAAGTGTTAAGAGTTTTACATAATTTGTAAATAATTAAATAGAAAAATGTAAATGTGAAATTCAATAACTGAATATCTTGTACTTTTGTAAGTGAAGCTGTGAGATGGTGTCCTCTCCATCTGAGGTGAAATTTGTCTGTAGACAAAACAGCGTATATGTGAGTTTTGGGGGGCTCTTATTTTATAAAACAACATCAGAATGTCCTGAAACATTGTAGTTGACACCTTGAGAAGGTGTACTATCCATCTGATGTGAAATTGGTCTGTGGAAGCTAGGACTTCTATTTCTATGATTTTTGAATGTGTAGACAGAACAGCTAATATGTGAGTTTTGGGGGGCTCTTATTTTGCAAAGCAACATCAGAATGTCCTGAAACATTGTAGTTGACGCCTTGAGAAGGTGTACTATCCATCTGAGGTGAAATTGGTCTGTGGAAGCTAAGACTTTTATTTTTATGATTTTCTGAATATATGGACAAAACAGCTAATTTTTGAGTTTTTTTTGGGGGGGGGGCTCTTATTTTGGAATTCAGCATATCATGCAGTGACAAGTTGTGAGGTGTGCTAAAATCTATATCTATCTATCTTTCTTTCTTTCTGACAGACAGTTCTGACGGTCTCACCGTAATAGCAAGTGTATACGCGCACCGCGAAATATAGGGGCGGCTAGTTTGACTGCTCATTTCTAAGTGGAGGCTGGCTTGACCGCAGTGATGGAGTCTAGACACTGGCGGTGGTGATTAAACTAAAAGGGGTCCGTCAGCCAGAAGAAGACCGAGAACCCCGTGGTAAAAGATGCCTGGAGGTGGAAGGGGAGGAGGCGGGATGCACGCTCGTCTGCAATGACAACTGACAGAAGCGGGAGAGAGAACAGATTTTAAAAAACATGGTTGTTGTGCTGTGATAGGCTTGAACGAACGTGCCCGATTCTGATTGGATACGTGACGTAAGCTACTTCTCACCACACAGCTGATCAGACTTACCAGCTGATTAAGAGAGTGTGTAACATTAATGACGTCTCCCTGACTGAATTTACGCTGAGCTACATTTGAATTGGCCTTTTTAACATTAACGGAAGAAACATACAGGGAGTGGCATGGATAAATTACTTTGGAAATACCTTAGACAGAGTGACTCTACCAAAAATGGTGAGATCTCTGGTAAGCCAGCAACTCAAAGATTTCTTCATATCTATTAAAACGGTTAGAAAAATTAACGTCTTCTCTTCTAATGACATTTTTAGATAAAACTATTCCTAGATATTTCACTTCAGCTTTAACCTCAATTGAAGAGATGGAATCCGTTGATGAGTGAATGGGAAGTAATTCACATTTTTTAATATTGAGGGTTAATCCTGAAGCTTTGGAGAAGATCGAGACTGAATCAAGGGCAACATCAACCATAAATTTATTCCTTAAAATGATTGCTGTGTCATCTGCAAATTGACTTATTTAGAATTCCTTGTCAAATATTGATATCCCATGCAAATTGGGGTTGTGATTAATAAGCCTTATAAGTGATTGGGTGGCTAGAATAAACAGTTTGGGAGAAATCGGGCATCCCTGCCTAATACCGCGGAGCACTTCAAACCTAGGAGTTATACTAGGATTCAGGGACACAACTATATATGTCAGTATAAAACATCTTAATTATTTTACAAAAGTTGCTCCCAAAACCTAAGAAATCTAAGATTGCAAATAAAAAGGTATGTTCAACAGTATCAAATGCCTTATAAAAATCAAGAAATAAAATAAAAGCATCAGTGTTAATAAAGTCTCGATAAGCAAGCGTGTCTAGTAGTAACCTGGTATGATTATGTATATTTCTACCCTTCATGAAAGCTGATTGACACTCGTCAATAATATTTGATAATCCCTTATTCAGACGATTAGCATAGACAAGTGCCAGTAATTTATAATCATTACATAAGGTAATTGGTCTCCAATTATCCAATAAGAGATTATCTTTGTTAGGTTTGGGAATTAGAGTGATGAGACCATGTTTCATAGTGGGAGAAAGATTACCTTTTGAGATACAATCTAAATAGGCATTATAAAGCATTTCCCTGATATCACTCCAAAAGACAGACAAGATCTCCACGGTTAGCCCATCTATTCCAGGTGACTTCCCCTTAGACATCTGTTGAACTGCTAAGTCTAGCTCCTCAATTCTTAGCTCATCTTCCATAAGTTGTTTAATGTTCTCATCTAATCTCTTTTTAAACCCCTGAATCTTATCTAAGAAAAAACAACAATCTTCTTTAGAAAAAAGGGATTTATACAAGTTACTATAGAAAGCTTTAATGTTTTTGTTTACTTCTTGATTTTCAACAACAGTACCATTGATATTTAACTTCCATATTTGTTTCTTCGTCTGTCTTTGTTTTTCCAGACTAAAAAAGTAAAAAGAGTTTTTCTCCCCTTCTTCAATCCAGCGAGCCCTTGAACGAATAAATGCTCCCTTGGCTTTTTCCAGATATATATTATCAAGATGGGACTGTAAATTGTTTAATTCAGTCTGTTCTTGTAGAGTCAAATCATTTTTACAGCACAACGTATTGATGCGACTAATGATGTCCCTTTGCCTCATCTTTTTAAGTATTGATGATTGCTTACTTGTTCTGATAGCTATTTGTTTAACTTCATATTTAAACCATTCCCATTTACTCAGAAAAGACATTTCCAATTCATCTACTTCTTTAACCAGTTGTATAACTACATTACAAAACTCAGTATTTTCCAAAAGGTTATTGTTAAATTTCCATATGGAATTTATGTTATTCTCTCTTCCACCCGGAGAAAGTGTCAAGGATATTACACAATGATCAGTTAGGGGTGATGCTGAGATATCACATCTATTAACCTCATTAATGAGATTGTCTGATATTAACCAATAATCTAATCTTGAGCATTGGCCATTATTAGATGAGTTAAACCAGGTAAATTGTTTTCTGGTTGGGTTTTTCATTCTCCAATAATCTTTTAGATTGGCCTTTGTGGTCAATTCAAGTATTGTATCATCAAGTGTGTGGCAATGTCTCCTTGGTGGTAAGCGGTCTAACCAAAGATCAGGGGCTAGGTTGAAATCTCCCCCAATTATTACTCTATTCGTTGAAAAAAGTATGTTCCATTCCTCTAAGTACTTACTTAAGGATGAAAAGAGATTTTTGTTCTGTACTCTCTTGTTATAACCATACACACATAATAAGATGTAGTTTATACCGTTCATTTCTGTCGCAACCATTAACCAGTAGCCGGTAGAGTCACTTTTATGGTCAATAATTTCCCCAGGAAATCTATTTAATAAAATCATAACTCCTGCAGAATGTGACGTTCCATGACTGAAAAAGATGGAGTCTCCCCATTGTAATTTCCAAAATGTTGTGCCAGCCTCAGCTGAGTGAGTTTCTTGTAAAAAAACACAATTAGCCTTTTGCTCCTTACAGAAAAGAAAAATAGCCTTATGTTTTACATTATCTTTCATCCCCCTAGTATTTAAAGAAATAAAGGACAACATTTAGGTAATAAGTAGATAATCTATAAACAATGCACATAGAGTGTAACAATGCGCAGTCCTAAATCTATATGTTTTGTGTAACTAGCCCTCTAAAAACTATAGAGGGAGAAAGGGAAACCTTTAACGTAGACTCACAAAACTTGGTACACATATGCAGCAAGTCAAGACGTACAAAAACCGTCATTGGAGCCATACCCTAAACCCAAAAGGAAGTTATTAAAATAAATAATGGTAAATTATACACCTTAGTTCACTGTTATTAACAGTTAGTCAAGGCTTGTTACTGCATTAACTAATGGTAAAGTAGACACCTTAGTTAACTGTTAATGACAGTTAGTCAATGCATTTACTAATTGTAAATAGATCCCTTAGTTCAGATACCTAAGGCGTCGTGGACGACTACGCAACGGCACCTTTTAATCATATTTTAATCATTTAATAACCATAAGATCGATCGTCTTACCGTTTCTTGCAGTTAGCAGCTAACAAGCTAACGCTAACGAGCGTCTCTTTGCTGTCCTTCTAGCCTTCACGGGAGGTTTTGTATCCAGCCTGGAACTTGTGCCTTTTTCGGGGTGGTTGAGCAATAAATCCAAACTCTTACATCCAAGCTCGATAAACTTTATGTCCATAATTTATGATTTTTCGGCCGTTCATCTGCACCGATCAGCGTTTGCTTCCGTGGTCCGGTTTCCCAGAATGCATTGGGGCTTTGTTATTGTCTGCAAACCAATGGAAACCGGTCTTTCGAGAGCAGAGATCTTCTATGATAGGGAATGATGGCTCACTACAAGCCAGCAACGATGCAACCAAGTGAACAAAAGGTGTTCTTTGACTACAAAGATCGTCTATTCGCTTTGTAACCCGTTCTACATAGAAGGGAGCCTCACTGTTTTGATTTTTTTGATACATTTGGGCCTTTTATGGAGAAATGTAAAGCTTGTCGTTTATATGTCTTATAATGTTAATTATGTTTATTTTTTCACTGGGTGACTCCAAATATATATATGTAGCAGAACTGTGAGTGTTATATAAATAAATATGACATTATTATTTTGATTATTGGCATAAGTGCATGTCATGAGGGCAAAAGCGTCTGGACTTTTTTTGAAAAAATTTTGATATTTTGTCAACTGTATAAGTTATGTTAATTTCTTCACAGTTTGACTCCTAATACATATGAGAAGTGATTTAGACAGGAGATTGGCTTAGGTTTTATTGATCTGTGTGTCATATCAATACATATCTGTGAGATTCATGTTTCCGTTTTATATATTTATCTTTAAGGTCCTACAAAATGGTTAAATATTCAAGGACCTCACTGCAGCACACATATTCTAATAGCCCAGTTTTTCCTGAAAAGAATGATGTCCATAGATTGACTGTGGACAACTGGGTTGATGTTTTACAAGCTTTTTTTTAGAAAATAAAACCAGACGGACCAGAGGTTGTCAAACATCCCTCAGGAATCTGAGTACTAACAGTTTGTCCAGGTTTTTCACTATATTAACTAATAGTAGTATAGACACCTTAGTTAAGGGTTATCAACAGTTAGTCAAGGCTTAATATTGCATTTTCTAATGATATAATATACACCTTAATTAGGGCCCGAGCGCCGACGGCCCTATTGAAACTGAAGGAATTATTAGGGCCCGAGTGCCGACAGCGGCGAAGGCCCTATTGAAACTGAAGGAATTATTAAGGCCCGAGCGCCGACAGCGGCGAAGGCCCTATTGAAACTGAAAGAATTATTAGGGCCCAAGCGCCGACAGTGACGAAGGCCCTATTGGAACTGAAGGAATTATTCTTTCTTTCTTTCTTTCTTTCTTTCTTTCTTTCTTTCTTTCTTTCTTTCTTTCTTTCTCTTTCTTTCTTTCTTTCTCTTTCTTTCTTTCTTTCTTTCATGCAATGAATTGCCTTTTTGAGGGGCTTATCAACTTGAATCTTATTGTTTGTTTGACATAAACGCTCCGATATGTAAGTATTAACACTACATGCACTTTGTTTGTTAGTACATCACTGAACGTTCGAAGTTAAATATCTTGATGTTATGCTTGGAGCATGGTTAATGTTACATTGTTGATTACAAACATTTTTGCACGCCACTATATGGCAGATACTGAATGTCTACCTTGTTTACCTGTTAATATATGGTATTGCAACTGGTCACCCCTTGATATTTCTTGTTATGCCAAAATTAAGAATAATATAACAAAATAGGCGAAATTGATTTATATTTAAATAGAACGTTGCTACAATAGTTGTTCGGTTTATAGGTTTTTGTACATTGTCCAATTGGCTCGAAACTTTTCACGATTCATAATAGTCCGACCCTGAGGACATATAAGGACCGATATTTACTCAAAGTCATAGTGCCCCCTAGTGGCAACAGGAAGTAGGCCTAAAAGTCAAGGTGTTATACTTTAACAAACTCCTCCTACAGATTTCATCAGATTGACTTCAAATTTGGTCTGTACCATCTCAACACCTTAAAGATGAAAAGTTGTTAAAAGAAAAACTTTTCGGCTAACGGGGTGGGTGTCAATACCCGATCCGTTCCATCTGCCCGATCCGTTCTGCGCATGTGCATAATTGCGTAGCAGAAAACCTTTGTACCACACATGCGTTAAAAAACACTTGACGGCAATTTTTCTTTTTTTATAAAGATATTTAAATTAAGACTTGTTGTCACCGATACAAAACCGCTAGCGACGTCATTGTTGTGTTGTTTATGTTGATAGTTTTACTGGTAATACTTCGTCTTGACCATAGACCATTCATTAATTATTAATATACCTGTCTATGGTCTTGACTAATAAAGTAAGTGTCCTTTCAAAGACGAAATGACAGCTCTTACAGCCACCACTACTGTATACCACTATAGTAGCTACATGCTAACGGCAGTAAACAGGTCATCTTGTCAGCCATTGTTGTTAAATTCTCCCCAATTCTGGGTCTCATTCCTGCTGAAACATGTCCGATTGGGTAGTGTTTGGTTCAGAAGCCTTTATCTGAGATTTCTGACATTAGAAAGTGCTGCTTCGTTCCACTACAATCTAACGTTAGCATTCTCCTAGCGGCTAACTTATGTAGCATGCTAACGCGACATAGCTAGCTGTAATCTTGGCCAATGCTGGTAATTTCTCCCAAAATTCCGGTCACTTTGCTGGGACATGGGACATGTCCGGTTGTGTAGTATTTGGTTTAGAAGCCTTTATTGGTGATTGTGATCAGTGAAAAATCACCACCGTTGGCCAAGATTACAGCTGTGTTGCGTTAGCATGATGCAGCTACATAATAGTTAGCTATAGGAGCATGCTGGGCTCTCAGAGAGATCTCATTTGTAGCCCTGTTTTACCTTATATTTTTATAAAAGTACAAACACATGAAGTGAGAGGTGTATACACATGATTACACTTTATTTAAAGCATGATTAACCTGAAGCATGACGGAGCAAGGCTCCTAGCTCAGGCTAGCTAGCGTTAGCAAATTACCTTCAAAGTTGCAAAGAAATTAAGCAACGTAGCTAAGTCTGTTTAATTTGCTACGTGGTGTCGTACTGGATGCCTGGACAACCCTCCGTATATCATTAACAGATACTTTAGGCAACTCCAGCAAACAACTTGTACTGTCAATGTCTAATGTTTTCTTCCAGCAACCGGCGGAACGTCCAAAAAATAAAACCGATCAGGTAGTGTCGTAAAAGCATGAGCTCTGCCCATGCGCAGATTTATGCACATACGCAGAACGGACCGGCAATCGCGCAAGCGTAGAACCGATCGGGTAGGGTTGTAAAAGTATGAGTTTCTGCGCATGCGCAGACCTTATGCACATGCGCAGAACGGATCGGGCTGGCGGAACGGATCGGGTACTGAGAGTGGGCGTGGTGTGGCGGCCATTTTGACCATTCTTCGATGAATGAAGAAGTTGTTGTAACTTTAGTGTACATTGTCATATCCGCCCGAAACTTCTCAGGTTTGACGAGGGTCCAGGCCTGAGGACACCTACAGTCCAACATTTACATTTGGTCATAGCGCCCCCCCGCTGGCAACACAAAATCTGCCTTATATGACAAACATCATCCGATTTACATGAAACTTATGTGTGGTCTACATGCGATACTGAGCCGCCCCATATACTTTAACTACGCCCACTTACTCAGGCCACGCCCCTTTCATACTATTTGAACTGTTTAAGGTACACCCTTGTGTGAGGTATCATTGAACTCATGTCCTATGATTTAGCCACGCCCCCTTTATTAACTGGTGTCCCTTTTAAGGTAGTCTTATGTGAGGTATCAATGAACTCAGCAGAGACCTCCCTTTTCATTGGTAAAGGTTTGCCCCGACCCTTATGTTTTGGCCACGCCCCCTTTCACAACTATTGAACTGTACGATGTAGAGTCTTGTGTGAGGTATCGTTGAACTCTGCAGGGAGTTCCCTTTTCATTGCTGACGATTTGCGGTGTCTGAGTGCCGCGGAAATGCATGGTCGCAAGGAGTGGCGTCCCCCGGTAACCCCGACGCGTGCAGAGGCGCGAGGGCCCGTCCATCGCTGCTTGCAGCTTTAATTAACTGTTGTTAACAGTTAGTCAACGCTTCTTACTGCATTAACTAGTAAAAAGACACCTTACTTAACTGAGATTAACAGTTAGTTAAGGCATTACCTAATGGTAAATAATGCATAAATGAATACCTTAGTTAACATGAACAAAAATAAGCATGGTTAATGTTTAATACACACCTTAATTAATGGTTAATTGTTTATTAATGCATTATGTAATGCTAATTGATGTCACTTTATTGTATGTAAAGTGTTACCTAACATTGTATACTTTTCTATATCGGCCTACATCTTAATTTGTTTTCATCTTACTGTTTATAAAACCTTGGCAAAACCAGTATGTTTGCATGGCTACGCAATGTTGTTTACTGCCACACATATAACATTGTTTACTGGTTATAAAGAGTTTAACGTAATTGTAATGTTAACTGTTTTACTTTAGTGTTTGTAAACTTAATTTAGGCCTATCTATTGTTAATTTGCAATCTAGAGCAAAGCAGGTAAGAATTTCACCATTTCTACTGTGTATGCGAGGAAAAACTAGATTTAAGATGAAACATTATGGCACGGTGGCCATGTTGTAGAAAGAGAGACGTGGCACACGGGCAATGATAGAGAGATAGATCGATCGAAAAAAAAGCGACAGGTAGGCACGGCGGCCAACAAAAAAACAACTCTCTAAAATAAAATGAAAATGGCACTTACCATTCGTAGATCTTTAGCTATTGCACAGGTACTGATCCAACCGTATCACATAGTTGGGGCTCGGCGGCCATGATAGAGAGATGTAATTTATCATTAATTCACCTGCCATTCATCACTGTCATACTGATGTCAGCTATTCTACATAGACTATCATGTACAGTTTATATTGATACATTTATTAAATTCTGGTTATTTACTGTTTATATTTTTTGGGGAAATTATAACTACTCATTGAAACTCATTTTGATTATATTGTTCATTGTTTCACCTTAATTATTTTGTAAACCCAATTCATTTTACTATTGTTAGGTTGCATTATAGAGGAAGTCACAACAATTTCACAATATCTTGTAACATGAATGAATGTGTATGTGAAAAAAATGTTTTGATTTGAGAAGATCATGGCACGGTTCGGTTCAATGGAGGGAAAGGCAAAACAAAAATGCAGAAGGCAATTTTTTTATTGTGCATGTTTCCACCACCTAGTGTCATACAGTATCACCCCTGAGCTAGCTGCAACAGCCTGAAGTGTATAAAGTAAGATGTAAACAGTACACAATAAGTACCCCACATCATCTCCAATATCCATCTGGAACTTCAATAAGACAATCAGCTAGTAATATGTGAATGCACAGAGCAGAGATGTTAAAAGAGCAGCTTCGGTTACACTGAGTAGGTGACAAGTTTTGGCATTAGCTTCACACACTACAGCTAATGGCAGAGCTAACAGCGGAGCTAACAGCGGAGCTAACAGCTAACGGTGGAGCTAACAGGTAACGGCGGAGCTAACAGCTAACAAGGGAGCAAACAGCAGAGCTAACAACTAGCTAACGGCGGAGCTAACAGCTAAGCAAATGGGCCTGGAGACCCTTTGTGGTCGAGGCAAGAAGGGATACAGCTACATCTGTGTTTCGTTGTATATGGAAGGGACTCGTTTGCTTCGTGTGGACTCACTGGACCCAGAGTGATAGAGAAAGACTATGGCTCTGACTGGACCGAATCGACATGTAGGCGGAGCTCGGGAGGTTGAGAGCTAAGGGGGGCTACAGATTAGGTGTTTGTGTCCCTAAAGCGCGTATCTAACAGTAGTTCGCATTACATTAATTTGCACGCAAGTTTTATTTGTATACTACTACTACTACGATGGGTAGGGCGCGTCCCATCCCTGTGCGTTGAGCCGACCAGATGAACCAGTTGTTTCCATTGCTGACGGTCTTGTGCCAGCTGCTCTGCATCCTCCACAGCAACTCCATGTTGTTGGAGGTCGCCCGCAAGGACGTCAAGCCATCTGGTGCGGGGTTTACCTCGTGGTCGTCTCCAGCCTGCGGCCCTCGGATCAAACTGGAGAATGGCTCTCGTCGGATGGTCAGGAGGAAGGCGGAGAACATGGCCAAACCAGCGGGTGCGACGTTGTGCAGCCAAGCAGGATGTTCTGGGCTGGCGCATGTGGGCTCTAAGCACTTTATTGGAAACCCGCTGGGGCCACCTGATATTTTCGATGGTTCTGAGAGCCCTGCTGTCAAAGCCATCTAATTTTGCAGCCAGTGTCTTATTTAAGGGCCAAGTCTCCGAGCCATAAAGCAGGATGGAGAATAGGCTACTGCTGAGTTGTAAATCCGTAGCTTCGTCTTGCGTGAGATGGTCTGGTGCCGCCAGAGTGGTTTCCAGAGAGACTGCAGGGCTGACGCAGCCAGAGCTCTTCTGCAGGTAATCTCTGGGTTTAGGTCCCCGTTGTTTGTCACTATGGATCCCAGATACACAAAGTTCTTGACAGGCTCTACAATGTCATTGCCAAGCCGCATGGGAGGTGGATGTGGTCCGTCACTGACATACATGAACTTCGTTTTCGTCCAGCTCACCTGGAGGCCAAGCTTCTCCGCCTCTTCACTGTATATGCCCAGAGCGTCTCTCAGCTGGCTGTTGGACGTGCTGAGCAGGATGGTGTCGTCAGCATACTCCAGGTCAGTCAGGTGGTAACTGCTGAAGGACACTCCGGGGACCCGCTCACAAAACCTGGACATCAGATGGTCAATGATGCAGCTGAAAAGGTCAGGAGCGGCCACGCAGCCCTGGCGAACGCCACTGGAGATGGGGAACCAGTCTTAACCAGTCTCTGCCATTGATGCAGACACAGCTCTGAGCATTGCTATAAAGCAGCTTGAACAGGGCAATGATCTTGGGTGGTGCTCCAAGGGCGTGTAGGATATTCCACAGTGAAGTGTGGCAGACGGTGTCAAAGGCAGCCTTCAGATCTATGAACCCGATGTAAAGATGGCGATCTTTATGGAATTCATAGGTCTTCTCTATCAGCAAGCGAACGGCGGAGATTTGGTCTGTTGTGGAGTGGTTAGACATGAAGCCAGCCTGCTGGGGATGGCGGCTGCTTCTGATGGCAGGTAGAGCACGAGTGAGCAAGATCCTGGTAAAGAGCGTGCCGGGGATGGAGAGAAGGGTAATGCCTCTGGTTGCCGCAGACCAGCCTGTCACCCTTACGTTTCCAGAAGGGCAAGATGACTCCTCTGGTCCAGTCGCTGGGAAGCCTCTATGTCTCCCACACCTCATCGAATATGTGGGTAAGCCACTCGACGATGCTTTTACCGCCTGCTTTTAACATCTCTGCGGTTATTGCACAAATGCCGGGTGCTTTCCTGTTAAGTTTTTCCAGCGCGGCTCTGACTTCCTCCGGTGTGACAGGGTCTGTATTGCAGACGACACTGGGGGCTGCGGCGTTGGCGGCCGATGAGATGGCAGGATCAGCCAAAGAGGTACCGTGCTGCAGAAGGAGGCTGAAGTGCTCTTTCCAGCGTTCAAGGCAGTTTGCTTCAGTTGCTATGAGGTTGCCATCAGAATCTTTCACCAAGGCTGTCTTGATGCGGGGACCGTTACAGGCTTGGCGCAGCAGACTGAAGACACGAGTCATGTTGTTATTGGCCGCGGACTCTAGGTGTTTAGCTTCAGCTTGCCAATACCTTGTATTCTCTGTATAAATTCATGTACCGATCGTGGACCGACTGAATGCGTAAGCAGCCTAAATATAGACATTAACTGACCACTGCTCTGAATTAAGACCGTCATAATCATACCATCCAAGGGTTATGCTACTAATCATTTACACAAATTAACTCTTTGTCTTAAAAGTAAGCAGAAGATAATGTTCCTCAGGAAATTTACCATGAAGATCCATTTTACTACAACGCTAGAATACGATGCATAAATATCTCTCTCACTGTTTCTCCCTCTCTCTCATGGACTACAATATAAATGTAATAAGTCATTAACTTCAACTGCAAAGTGTACAACTGTTTGTTTTTGCAAATGACAAGTAACTCATTGAATGGTTTCAGTTAAGAGCAGTAGTTCGTAAATGTATATTTTTAGACTACCATTCAGTCGGTCAGCTGTTATCTGCCACGCTTTTTCTCACTTTTTTTATAGAGGTCGAGTTTCCTTCTTTACATATTATATGTTTTGCTCCCTCGTATATACGGAGATAGAAAAGAAAGACACTGAAGAAATTGGACTCTAAAATCTAGAAACTATAAAGATAATTAAGTGATAAATATGCCCACTGTAAACATGAATGTAACTGAGTTATATTCATCAGTTATTGCCCCCCAGCAAAATATGAGGTCAACATTGGGGTGTCCTCTCCCTGTTGTTACATGAATGTACAGTAGTCTACACTATATAATTATTGGTTCAGTGAACTAAGACTATAATTTGACAGGATTGTACAATTAAGATAGGGTTTTATAATTATACAATTCTCCCAAATTATAGTCCCAGTTTACTGGACAACACAAAGTGTGTGCTAAGAATGCCATTTTATTGAATCCTTTATTGTTAAAGAATACAAAAAACATGAATCAACTAAAATAATTGAAGGTGCATTGGTGCACTATATAAACACACATGTACAGAACCCTATATATTGCCCTTAGTAACTGACTTCATTTAAATCACATTTGGCAACTTTATCAGCCTTTTCTAATGATCTCAACTGTCATAATATATTCACCAAACTTCTAACAACAATATGAACAGCAGTCTTCATACAGCAATATAACAGTAGCAACGACTGTCACTTTACTAATTATGAAAAATAATGGTCACAACTTTAAATAATAACAGTACTTAAATGAACAGCAATATGCACCTGTTGTTTTTTAATGCAGGCTGATAATAATAAGGTAAAACCACTGCTGAGTGAGCAGAAAAGGCAGCAGGATTAATAAATCCTGGCTGTTAGCCTGGTCAGGAGTAGGCTAGCTGTACAGAATAAATCTCCATGGTAACTTAGGTGCCTCTGCTTTTGTGAAACCGAGTCAAGGCTAAATTGAGCCAGGATAACTGGGAAATCCCGGCTTAATCCCTTATCTTGGTTTTGTGAAATAGTCCTCTGGTAAGTGAGAGTAGCCTAGCTTATATGATACCGCGTGCGCGCGTGTGTGTACGTGCGTGTGTGTGTGCGTGCCTGTGTGTGTGTGCGCGCACCTGTGTGTGTGCTGTGTGTCTATGTGTGTGTGTACCTGTGTGTCTGAGTACAGCAGTAAACAGAATACAATGTTTATATTTCCTTGTCTTAGATGATGAGAGAGACAGTGAGAACTCCTGGCCTTCATAAGGTCAATGACTATCCAACATTAGTGTAAATTCTTAAATCTTAAATATGCATTGCTTTACACAATTAAATGACTATATGGTAATGCTAGTTAGCAATGGTCAGATAATTAACTAAAATAGAAAGAGTGGAACTTTTTTCTCCTTTCGTCTGCTTTTTATGCATTTGTTAGCCATGGTGCTGAAGATTGTAAACCGTTTATTAAATACTTTTGAGTAAATGTAGGCCCTTATCAGCAGATTTTACTGCTAATCGATACAAAAGTTGTATGATCATGCTAATTATTAGTCATGGTTTTGTGTGGCAGTGTAGGGGTGTCGGTTAAACGGCTTATTTGTGTGATGTGATGTCCTGTTGCGTTCAGGTTCGGTTGCGTTTCTCAAAAAGTTAAATCTGTCTCATCTTTTCTCAACTCTAAGTGGTGTTTTTCCAGGACTTTAAATTAACGCCATCAATACTTAAATGTCTGTTGCCCGTGTACAGTTCGTATTCAGAAACGTCACAGTACCGACTGTATGGGGTGTCGCTCTGGGACAGGCGAGTATGAGGCTGGGAGGGGAAAATCACAGTATACTCACTACAAAAAAAATAGACTACACCACTGGTTAGTTCTACTCTAAAAGTATGCAGAACTTACATGTAGATTCCTTTAAATGTTGATTAAAAATGGAACTGGATCTGTGAATTATTACAGAATCACAATTGAATTCATATCTTGCTACTCAGTCAGAATCTTATTAACCTGGAGTCCCAGTCTCTGTCACAATAATCATATATGTGATGTTTTAGGCCTTTTGGCAGACATCCATTTAAAATGTAGACAATGGCATAATATACATAAAGAGCCTTTTCTCCATGGCTACCGAAGTTTCTCAGCTTGCACTCTAGTAACATTTGTGGTCCAGGTAGCTTTGCATAAAAAATGGTTGTCATTCGCAAGGCTACTTTTACTTTTATACTTTTAAGTACATTTCCAAGCCTGTACTTTGTTACTTTTAC
This sequence comes from Gymnocephalus cernua, assembly GCA_023631565.1. Lineage (NCBI taxonomy): Eukaryota > Metazoa > Chordata > Actinopteri > Perciformes > Percidae > Gymnocephalus > Gymnocephalus cernua. The sequence continues at coordinate 3,292,805 of JALJEH010000025.1, read as the reverse complement.
TTGAGTAAATAAGTTAAATCAGTACTTCTACTTTTACCAGAGTATTTTTTAATACAAGTATCTGTACTTCTACTTAAGTATGAGAAGTGAGTACTTTTCCCATCTCTGTACATGGGACACACACTCTACCTGGTGAGCTACCCAGGGATATAGTATATAATCCCAAACTTGGCAAGTTACATCTTAGACTTTAAACTTCTATTCTGTAGTTTTCTAAATGTTTCTTATGTTATCTTATGAAATCAATATAGTTATAAAGCAAAGGATTCAGACATTATTATTTCATGTTACACTTAAACATGTAATGCTTGATAAAATTCAACTCTGTTAGGAAGAACTGTGTGCACGTTTAAGAAATGTTTGTGTTGTAAAACAATTGTTTTAAAATTGCACTAAAATTTGCAGTTAATTTGTAAATTAAGCAACATTTACAACTTTTGTCAAAAAAATAAAGACCTATAATTTGCATGTCTATCTATGCAAATCTATGAAAAAATATGCAAATTGTATTAAAAAAAGTAGTTTTTTGATAAATTGCGATTTGTCACGCATACAATTCTAGGTGGAAATGGGCGTGGCCTATATCAGGCGATTCAGTTAGATCCAGGGAACGTTTGGATTTATATAGAACTTTAAGCTTTTGAATGTCCAGTGTACGGTGTGGGAGTTATAGGGCCAAACGCGTTTCTTTCTGCTATAGCGCCACCTAGTGGTGGAAGTGGGTCAATTGTTGTGCCTGAGGTCCTTGCGGAGTTGGGGACCAGTCCTGAAAATGGCAACCCCCAAGATTTACGGTTTAGGTTGTAGCGCAAGTTTTACGCAGAGAAGAATAATAATGGAAAAAAAAGTAGTTATGACAGGGTCCAAGCCACCGATGCAAGTCGCCCCCGACGCCCCAAGGAGCGTGCAAAAGCGAAACCTAAAGCCTGACGGTGGGGTGGCTGTAGCGGGAGTTTTAGACGGAGAAGAATAATAATGGAAAATAATCTGTAGAAAAACAATAAGGTTCCACAGCCCTGCTGTACGAACGGCGTAGCTTTTGCTACCGTCGTTTCTTCCAGACTCTGGCTTGGACCCCTAATAATAATCTTTAGAAAAACTCAACCAGTTAACAAAAAATGTCGGGAAACGACACCTCTGGCTATTGCGTTAGGTCGTTTGTCCAGTTACTTATAATGTACAGACAATCAGACCCAATACTGCTTAGTTTTTTTTAAGTATCTTGCTATGTCAAGCGGCCAGAGGTGTCAAGTAACGAAGTACAAATACTTTTGTACTTCGAAGTACAAATACTTCGTTACCTTACTTAAGTAGAAATTTTGGGTATCTATACTTTACTGGAGTAATTATTTTACAGCAGACTTTTTACTTCTACTCCTTACATTTTCAGGCAATTATCTGTGTGTGTGTGTGTGTGTGTGTGTGTGTGTGTGTGTGTGTGTGTGTGTGTGTGTGGATGTGCGTGGGTGTGTCTTTGTGTGTGCGTGTCTTTGTGCGTGTGCGTCTCTGTGTGTCTGTGCTTGTGTCTTTGTGCATGTGCGTCTGTGTGTGTGTGTGTCTGTCTCTGTGTGTGTGTGTTTGTCTGTGTGTGCGAGTGTCTGTGTGTGCGAGTGTGTATGTGTCTTTGTGCGTGTGTGTCTGTGTGTGTGTGTACGTGTTTGTGTGTCTGTGTGTGCGAGTGTGTGTGTGTGTCTTTGTGCGTGTGCGTCTCTGTGTGTGTGTGTGTCTATCCCTGTGTGTGTGTGTGTGTGTGTGTGTGTGTGTGTGTGTGTGTGTGTGTGTGTGCAACTGTGTGTCTTTGTGTGTGTGTGTCTTTGTGAGTGTGTTTTTGTGCACGTGTGCGCGTGTGTGTGTGTGCGAGTGTGTCTTTGTTCCTCTGCTCGCTGTGCATCGCAGCTCCTCCGTGCTAACGCCGAGTTGATGCTAGGTTGAGACTGAGAGCAGGACGCACCGCCACCGACATTAACCAGGGTTGGATGCACTTTGTGGTACATCATTTGAGTCGTGGCCGTGTTGTACTTATACACGGCGTCGCAGTGTTTGCAGTGAACTAAGTCGTTTTTTTAATCAAAATGGTCCCACGCCACACTTCGCCGTGACCTCTTCATGTTTACTTTGAATCAAAACGGAAACCGCAGGTAACTGAGCAGCCTATGGCGCCCCCGGGTGGCACAGTGGAATTCATTTCATTGCTTCAATCACACTACACAACGCAAACTGCATTAGTTTAATCGATGACAAATTAACGTGATCGACAAAATTCTTAATGATCAATCGTCGATTAATCATGCCCATCCCTAGTGTCTATCTGTGGTATTTTATTCATTTAATTGTAAAAACAAACAAGATGATTTGTATTCACATTATTTTCCAGTTCATTGCTAAATTGTTAAATACAATTTTTGACTTTATCTGGAGAAATAACTTAAAATAATTACTAAAATACAAAAATTTGGTTGAAAACAGGCCAAATTTGACCCGAGGAAACTGGACGGTTAATGGATTATTTATCTATGTATGGAGGCATTTCTTTGGGCAGTTTTCCACAGGCGAGCGTACCTTGGTCATCTTGTCCATGATCTCGCCCTTCCTCTTGTCTTTGGGAATGGAGCCGATGAAGAGTTGTCCAGACTCACGCACACTCCGATGAACTTCCCCGAACGGATCTCGTAGTTGTCCAACATCTGGATGGCTCTCTGCGCCGCCTCCCTGCACCGCAAATAATCACCGAAAATGCCACATATCAGATAACGGATAATTAAACCACCCTAGATGGACATTACAATCAAGTTTATGCGAAATATGTTAGCTTGTGCAGGAGTGGAAGCAGAGGGATTAATTAAACAGAACGTACACAGAGAGACACACACACACATATGTGTGTGTGTGTGTGTGTGTGTGTGTGTGTGTGTGTGTGTGTGTGTGTGTGTGTGTATATATATATATATATATATATATTTTTTTTTTTTCTTTTTTTTTTTTCGGCGTAGTCGCGGTTCTCTCCGCTGAACTCCATCATCAGTTTGATCTCGTAGATCCGGCCGGCTCTCTCGAACAGCGGCACCAGCTCGTCTTCGTACATGACTGGGCATCTTCCCCACAAACACCTTGCAGCCCTGTAGCTAGCTCAGGGGAGACACTGTATGACACTAGGTGGTACAGCCTGAGACACGGAAATTGCCTTCTGCATTTTTGTTTTGCCTTTCCCTCCATCGTACTGAACCGAACCGTGATGTCTGAACCGAGGTATTCACCGAACCGTGACTTCTGTGTACAAACATCTCCTCACTAAGCATGTTGCTACTAATCATTACTAAGGACTTAACCATGGCAAATCGTTTTTTTGTGGAAAAAAATACATTTTGGAATATTGGATTGTATGAGTTCGGCAATCGATAAGTGTGGCATCCAACCAGAAATCAGGAAATAACCAGAGGTAGATGGATTAACACAACTTTTATGCCTTTCTGTCACATCTACTGCAGTCAAATTCGCTGTGTTCACTCGTAAGGAATAACTGCACATGGGTAAGCACTTGTAATGACATTTCGAGCATGCTAAGAGGCTAAAAACACGTTTACAACTTGCCCTGTTTAAGCCTGTTGGGTGCTAGAGCGAGTAGGGGGATAACACGGCAGTGTTTCCCCTAGGATTTTTTTTTAGCTGTGGGGGCAGGTATGTCAACCCCCCCCCCCCCCCCCAAGCAGACACTCCAAGGCCGGACTTTCAATTTAAAGAAAATGAATGTATACCTAATATGCCTATTCTCATTCAAAATGTTCACTTTCTTACTGAATTCATGCTATTTTTTTTCTTTACATACAGTACATTAGTGTGAGCAAACTCCTCAAAAACATGGACTCCATAATGATAACTGACTCTTTAACTAGAAAAAGATCTCAGACTAGGATGCAGTTCACTGAGTGAAAGTTGTTAAAGTCTGTGATTGGAAACATGGTTGTAGTATGCAGGAAAATGCTTGCAGAAAGAAAGGCTGTTGTCAGGTAAAAATGTCACAGTCAAAGAGGCTGAATGGAAAATTGACGTGGAAAAGCCGCTTTAATGATGAATGGACTGATAAGCAGGCTACCATTCATACTGTAGGCCTATGCCTCATTTGCAATGAAATGATGCTGTTGCAAAATAATACAACTAGCATCATCATCAAGAATGAAGAACGCGAA